>MEHQ01002595.1:1086323-1108534 GCA_008828725.1 Saccharina japonica
GAGCGAAGTATCACATTCAGCTTGCAAAGACGACCAACAAAAAAAACCCCCCTTTTACAACGATTTTTTTTTTTTTGTGTTTGTGTGGCGGGGGGGGGGGGGGGGGGGGGGGGGGGGGGGGGGGGGGGGGGGGGGGGGGGGGGTTAGCGATAGCTTGGAGACGGGGATTTCAATAACGCAACATGGTTGACGCTTGCTACGATAGAGGTAGCACGTTTTGACTTATTTTTGTTTCTGGGTGGTCGGGCTTTCATTGTATTCTTAGACCATGATAATGTAAATCGGGTAGCACCTTTACTTTCCTCCAAACTCAGGTGTTTGGTTGTGGAACCTCAACCCAAATACGTCGGACCTGCATTCTTGCGTAGCAATAATGTTCATTGCACTCTTAGGCCATGGTATTGAAAATCGGGTAGCGCTTTTATTTTCCTCCAAAATTAGTTCTTGGTTGAGGTATAGAGCTGCTCAAGTGACCACCCTTATAAGGCAAGAACATGGTGCACCTCTACCGTAGCATGCGTCTGGTCCGGATGCCAACTGCTCGCATGGGAACTCCTTCTGCACGTTACACATCGAAAGGGCGCGCGGGGGGGGGGCGGTAGGAAATGGCTACATATCAGGGCAGCAAGTGTGGAGACCAGCGTCTGGTTGAGGTATAGAGCTGCTCAAGTGACTACCCTAAAAAGAGCAAGGTGCACCTTTACCGTAGCACGCGTCTGGTCCGGATGCCAACTGCTCGCATGGGAAACCCTTCTGCGTGTTACACACCGGACTGGCGCGCGGGGGGGGGGGCGGTAGGCGAGGGCTAGATATCAGGGCAGCAAGTGTGGAGACTAGCGTCTGGTCCGCACAACACTAAAGTCGTGCAGACCAGACGGCCGCTGAGGGTGTTAAAAGTTGACCGGTGGACCATATAACGGCTCAGCTAGACTGTACCCTGACAACTTGTAACCATATTATTTATGGCCAAGACTGGTTTGAAATAGCGCTTGCGGATTGTTGGCCAGGACGAGTGCTATGGTTGTATTTGAATATAAGAGTAGGACGGGTGCTATGGTTGGGGGGTCAAAGGTCCGTAGTGTTTTTCAGCCGCTGAGAGCCAGTCGGCGGAGTGACTTCCGTATTAGTTTGATGTTTCAAGCCTTTACCTTGTACGGTTTGTTGGTTCGCAAAATGCACGGCCGAGGGATTGAATGCGACGATACGCGAGCGAAACTCTTTGCCACCAGCCAACTGTTTTAGTAGGACACAGAGCCACTCGCCCGAGTGGCCTAAACGCCGCGGTGGGAAGGGGCCTACGGTTGCACTAGTCGCAGGTGCAAGTGTACGCTGGAAACGGCAATTATCAGTCGCAGGTGCAAGTGTACTGGAGGATGGTCGGCTGGGGGTTCGTATATCTGATTTTGGAGTTCGATCTGCTAGGGTATGTGAGCACGGGTTTTATCGCTGCGCGTGTTGGTCTGGGTCATGTTGATGTATCAGCCGCTCGAACCACGGCATGGAAAACTTAAGGCTGATGTTCGGCACGAGAACGCCCGTGGTCGATGTAGCCCTACTACGTTAGAGTATTCGACGAAGGAGCAAACAATTGTAAGTGTATCATGGTGGCTTATAATCCATGTATTAGAGCAGATGGAGGTGGTATTTTGACGACGTCAAGATAGTTTAACACGCGATGCGGCGTACTGGCACCAACGTGAATGGTTATTTGCCGAGTTCGAATTCTGGAAAATCGTATGTACTATGTGTCGGTACTGTGGAGCTATTCGTGTGTTTGCGCGCGCCCTGCAAAAAATTGACGGCTGGATCCTTACAGCCTAAAGCAATCTACTCTACCGCACTATAAATAGTCGCGTGCTGCGATAAAGGTGGCACGTTTGGGCTGAAACGCATTTCTGAATGACCGGGCTCCTTAACGCAAAACTCGTCGGTCCTTCATCCGTGTATTGCAATATTTTTTCATTTAACGCTCAGGCCTGGGGATTGTTCGTCGCGTAGGACTCTCAGTTTCCTCCAAAAGCAGGTTGTGGGTGAGGTATAGATCGTCTCGAGCGACCACCCATAGAAAACCATGGTGCACATCTGCCGTCGCGTGCGTCACTAAGGCGTTTGGATTGTTCATAGTAGTAGCCGACCGTCAGAGCCAGGCGCGGCTCTAACTTTGTTTTTCACGATCACACCCCCCATTTTTAACACGACGTCGGGGTGGGCTCACCCCCTCCCTCCCAATGCCTGCGTGTGATATAGTTCGTATATATATTCAAGGGAGTTACGAAGATTTCCTTGCGGATTGGCAAAAACAAATGGTTTTGGTTTCGTGTGTACACTGCTGTTTCGGCACAGTCTCACTGTGTGATCTTCGGGGAGAGCTGGAGGCTTGGGATTATGAGGATGTGTTGTTCTGTCGCGCTTGCGCAAACGGAAGGGGTGTGTATATGTGTTGTTTGACGACATGAAGGAAGGACATGTGTGTGTCAATCGATGTAGTAGCAACAGCGACATTCTAGCGGGAGAACACGAAACCGTGCGGACTGCAAACGTTCAGCAAGCAGCCCACGAACGGGATATTCACGGCTTACGGTGGCGATCTAGGGCCAACGGTTAGGGTGCTGTTGTAAGTTTGGTGTAGGATTCGAACGCACCAGCGTTTGCTGGCACGCACAAGCTGTTTATAAGCCTATGTTTCGGTATCTGGTGGCTGGCATGGCATGTCGGCAGGAAGCCTATTCCAGGAACTCCAACGTGCTACACTTTCCAGCACCCTTCGCAGCTCTTCGTTACAAATTCCAAAAGACTGTCATCGGTCACAGCGTTCAGTCGGTGTGAAAACAGTCTGTTATGAAGTTCGTTTGTCGGCACGAGGTCGCACGCCTGACGAAAGGTTCTTTGCATATCTTGTATGTAAGTCTCTGCAAATATGATATGTCTAAAGCGCGTACACACGCCAGAGTCGCGCATGTACCAACTGCGCACACCCACGCGCGACTGAACCAGCAGCCCACCTAAACGGCGGCTTACACCAGCGTCTGGTGAAACGACCGGTGTTTCTTGACGCGAGGAACACGGAATGCCCAGCCGGTTTCGTGGCATCGGTATCACGCAATCTTCTCTTTGCTTCCATGTTCCAGTTCGTACAAGCAGGTCTCAACTCGTGGCGATCGGTGGCGCCCTCCCCTTGGCTGTTCACTTTGGTGCAAGAGTGGCACCAGAGAGCACCGCATCGAACAATCACAACCATGAACTGACGGATGCTGCGATAGGGGGTTACCTCCATATTCACGACCATGTTACGGCCACTAGAGCGATTGGCCTTGTGCTTCTCTTGAACTTTTCCCTGAACTATATTTTCCAGTTCAACGTGACAAATCGTCTTAGGGAACACTGGGCAGTCACTCCCTCGATTGACGGTGAGCGGCTGACAACATGAACCGCAAATTACTGCCCCTACCCCTACTCCTGTAGGCAACTAAACAAATACGCTTGTGATCTGAACCTGATATATTTCAAACATTCGCCCGACCCGGCCTATCCAGACCACAACCAACAGTGGGGGCTTGCTTCCTGTGGACCAGGGGGCGTGCAACTGAGCTGAGCAGCCGACACCACACGCCTCGTGCGGACTTGTCAAGCTAACAAATGTTGATACATAGAATATGCGGAAAACGTTGAAATGTATAATAGTAGTGTGTGCCAATACGCACAATAACCCGTGCATTGTCCCGGGGGGTACGGCGGCGGTCAGCCCAACGTTGTTTGCTCGATTTCGCTCCTACGCTTATTCTCTTCACTTCTTCCATCTTTCTCTTATTATTAATATTCTCACGCGCCCTTTTCAACAATGTTTTTCTTCTTCGCAAGTCATCTTCACTAACACCTCGGTGCCACCTCTGCCTCTCTTCTCGCATAATACAGAGCTTCGACACGGTACATTCCGTTAGGTTATGAGCTTCGACCGTTGATCTCTACGCATCGACTGGCAGCGAGCTTCGGCATCACGCTGAGTTCGTCAAGCTTCTTCAAGAAGTCCGAGGAATGGTACTAACCTTCAAAAGGTGGGAAGGGGTTCTCTTCAAAACTCATGATCAGTCTCGACCCCATCAGGGAGGTCGCATCAACGATACCATGTTAATCACGAATATTTATGACCATGCGTATTTATTGTGCTGGTATAGCATAGCAGTTCGTCGTTCGTTACATACAGCAGCACAATATACCCCCCCCCCCCTGCCTGGTTGGGTTGAGAGAAGGAATAGGAATGAAAAGGTATCTGCACGGCCCAATGGACTTCGCGAAAAAGCTGAAACTGCGATTTCGTGTAGGGGACCTGGACCTGCCAGAAAGAAGAAGGAGGTATACCAGTAGCCGGGAGGAGGAGGAAGTAGAGGCACAGATGTGCCCATGTGGCAAAGCCATAGAGAGTAGAGTTCACATAGTGGGAGAATGTGAAAGGTACAAGGAGGAAAGGGATGTGCTAGAGGAGGAGATGGGGAAAATAGACGAGTGTGACATGGAGCAGTTTGGTACACTAAATAGTAGCGAGAAAACGATCGCTATCTTAGGAGATAGATGGTGGCCACAGGCGGCGAAGCAGGAAGGGGATAAGATTAGCAAAAGGTTTCTCTGTAATATATGGAAACAACGTAATGAGCGCCCAAGTGTTGGAGGTGTCTCTATTAGGAGTAGGAACGGTGCTCCGTCTCGAAAGGGATGCGTGGTCAATGGTCAAATGACTAAGGCAAGCAACAAATGAGTACGCCCCCCCCCCCCCCCCTAGTTTGTCGGAGTTGTAAATGTATGGGTTTAAGTATTATCTGGGGATGGGACCTTATCCTCCCCGCGTTCGGCGGACCCTGAAAGATACCCCAGCCAATCAGTGATAGAGGCAGTAGGGTTGGGGTTTCCGCATCGTGCGGGCCGGTGTCGATCAGGGGGAACTCGGTTTTCGTCCCCGGGTTGTTAGAGTTGTAGACGTATGGAGGGATTTCCGATCCGGGAATGGGCCCCTATCATCTTCCGGGTGGCACTGGCCCAATTTTCGAGCACAGTCAATCAGTTATACCGCCAGTGGCGCTGCGCTTTCCACGCCGTGAGCGGCGGCATCGACATGGGGGATCTCGGTTTTCGTCTCCGGGCTGTTGGAAATTGCGCTCGCTTTATTTTCGAGCCCCAGCCAATCAGCGATCGACCGGTCGGGCTGGGGTTTCCACACCGTGCCGGGCGATTTTGACCCGGGTGATTATTGTTTTATTATTTTCGTCTCCGGGTGGTCGGAGTTGTAGAGACACGGAGGCATTCGCGAACCGGGGATGGGTGTCTATCTTCCCCGGGTGAGGAGTTGTAGATGCATGGCGGGATTCCGATCCGGGGATGATACTCTGTCGTCCCCGGATGGCTCTGGCTTTGTATACGAGCCCCAGCCAATTAACGATCGGCCGATGTGGCTGGGGTCTCCACACCGTGCACGGCGTTGTCGACCCGAAGTATCTCGTTTTTCGTCCCTGCGTTGTTGAAGTTGTACATGTATGGAGGGATTTCCGAACCGGGGATGAGGCCTTATCGTCCCCGGGTGGCGCTGGCTTTATTTTCGAGCCCCCAGCAAATCAGCAATCAGCCGGTCGGGCTGGGGTTTCCACACCGTGCCGGGAAGTTTGACCCCGGGCATCANCATGAAGGAAGGACATGTGTGTGTCAATCGATGTAGTAGCAACAGCGACATTCTAGCGGGAGAACACGAAACCGTGCGGACTGCAAACGTTCAGCAAGCAGCCCACGAACGGGATATTCACGGCTTACGGTGGCGATCTAGGGCCAACGGTTAGGGTGCTGTTGTAAGTTTGGTGTAGGATTCGAACGCACCAGCGTTTGCTGGCACGCACAAGCTGTTTATAAGCCTATGTTTCGGTATCTGGTGGCTGGCATGGCATGTCGGCAGGAAGCCTATTCCAGGAACTCCAACGTGCTACACTTTCCAGCACCCTTCGCAGCTCTTCGTTACAAATTCCAAAAGACTGTCATCGGTCACAGCGTTCAGTCGGTGTGAAAACAGTCTGTTATGAAGTTCGTTTGTCGGCACGAGGTCGCACGCCTGACGAAAGGTTCTTTGCATATCTTGTATGTAAGTCTCTGCAAATATGATATGTCTAAAGCGCGTACACACGCCAGAGTCGCGCATGTACCAACTGCGCACACCCACGCGCGACTGAACCAGCAGCCCACCTAARCGGCGGCTTACACCAGCGTCTGGTGAAACGACCGGTGTTTCTTGACGYGAGGAACACGGAATGCCCAGCCGGTTTCGTGGCATCGGTATCACGCAATCTTCTCTTTGCTTCCATGTTCCAGTTCGTACAAGCAGGTCTCAACTCGTGGCGATCGGTGGCGCCCTCCCCTTGGCTGTTCACTTTGGTGCAAGAGTGGCACCAGAGAGCACCGCATCGAACAATCACAACCATGAACTGACGGATGCTGCGATAGGGGGTTACCTCCATATTCACGACCATGTTACGGCCACTAGAGCGATTGGCCTTGTGCTTCTCTTGAACTTTTCCCTGAACTATATTTTCCAGTTCAACGTGACAAATCGTCTTAGGGAACACTGGGCAGTCACTCCCTCGATTGACGGTGAGCGGCTGACAACATGAACCGCAAATTACTGCCCCTACCCCTACTCCTGTAGGCAACTAAACAAATACGCTTGTGATCTGAACCTGATATATTTCAAACATTCGCCCGACCCGGCCTATCCAGACCACAACCAACAGTGGGGGCTTGCTTCCTGTGGACCAGGGGGCGTGCAACTGAGCTGAGCAGCCGACACCACACGCCTCGTGCGGACTTGTCAAGCTAACAAATGTTGATACATAGAATATGCGGAAAACGTTGAAATGTATAATAGTAGTGTGTGCCAATACGCACAATAACCCGTGCATTGTCCCGGGGGGTACGGCGGCGGTCAGCCCAACGTTGTTTGCTCGATTTCGCTCCTACGCTTATTCTCTTCACTTCTTCCATCTTTCTCTTATTATTAATATTCTTACGCGCCCTTTTCAACAATGTTTTTCTTCTTCGCAAGTCATCTTCACTAACACCTCGGTGCCACCTCTGCCTCTCTTCTCGCATAATACAGAGCTTCGACACGGTACATTCCGTTAGGTTATGAGCTTCGACCGTTGATCTCTACGCATCGACTGGCAGCGAGCTTCGGCATCACGCTGAGTTCGTCAAGCTTCTTCAAGAAGTCCGAGGAATGGTACTAACCTTCAAAAGGTGGGAAGGGGTTCTCTTCAAAACTCATGATCAGTCTCGACCCCATCAGGGAGGTCGCATCAACGATACCATGTTAATCACGAATATTTATGACCATGCGTATTTATTGGTGCTGTAATACAGGCATAGCAAGTTGCCGTCCGTTCGTTACATACAGGCAGCACTATATACCCACCCGATCCCCTTGAACTGGTTGGGATTTAAGAGAGAAGGAGAGGGAGGAAGTGGAGGAGAAAGGTATCTGCACGGCCCAATGGACTTCGCGAAAAAGCTGAAACTGCGATTTCGTGTAGGGGACCTGGACCTGCCAGAAAGAAGGAGGTATACCAGTAGCCGGGAGGAGGAGGAAGTAGAGGCACAGATGTGCCCATGTGGCAAAGCCATAGAGAGTAGAGTTCACATAATGGGAGAATGTGAAAGGTACAAGGAGGAAAGGGATGTGCTAGAGGAGGAGATGGGGAAAATAGACGAGTGTGACATGGAGCAGTTTGGTACACTAAATAGTAGCGAGAAAACGATCGCTATCTTAGGAGATAGATGGTGGCCACAGGCGGCGAAGCAGGAAGGGGATAAGATTAGCAAAAGGTTTCTCTGTAATATATGGAAACAACGTAATGAGCGCCCAAGTGTTGGAGGTGTCTCTATTAGGAGTAGGAACGGTGCTCCGTCTCGAAAGGGATGCGTGGTCAATGGTCAAATGACTAAGGCAAGCAACAAATGAGTACCCCCCCCCCCCCTCCGTCTGCCTGGTTGGTGAAAACCCAACGTGCTCCGTCCCGGCATTGTAGGAATGCGAGGGTCTATGGTCATACGACTACGGCCGTGCACGACATGAGTACCCCCCCCCCCCGGCCTACGGCCGCGCGATCTAAAACAGGTGATGCACCACCGCCGTCGGAGCTTCAGCCCCAGCGCGTACCCTGACAACACTGCCGTCGTCAGATTTAGCCGTTCCCGCGCACAGTGTGATTCGTCCATCTTGCTGCTCTGCCTCCAATGACGCTCGGGCATGTTGATGAACACATACTTCGTCGTATGCATATACGAGGGGTGTTTGCTTGAAGTATATATCTAAACACACCACACTCTGTAAAGCTACCATAGCGGTCAGCTGTCTGGCAGACAGCTACTGTTTCGGGGAGTTGTGCAGCTAGCTGCCTGCAGACAGCTATTGTTAAAAAAAACTACGCAGCTAGCTGCCTGTAGACAGCTACTGTTCCGAGAAACTGTGCAGCTAGCTGCCTGCAGACCGCTACTGTTTCGAGAAGGTGCGCAGCTAGCTGCCTGCAGACCGCTACTGTTTAGGGAAGATGCGCAGCTAGCTGTCTGCAGACAGCTATTGTTTAAAAAAACTGCGCAGCTAGCTGCCTGTAGACAGCTTTTGTTTCAAAAAGCTACGCAGCTAGCTGTCTGCAGACAGCTATCGTTTAGAGAAGCTACGCCGCTAGTTCTATACAGACAGCTATTGTTTTTAGAAGCTACGCAGCTAGCTGCCTGCAGACAGCTATTGTTTCAAAAGGCTGCGCAGCTAACTGCCTACAGACAGCTATTGTTTTAAAAGGCTACGCAGCTAGCTGCCTGCAGACAGCTATTGTTTTGAGAAGCTGCGCAGCTAGCTGCCTGCAGAGAGCTACGCGTTGTTTGGAGAAGCTGCGCAGCTAGCTGTCTTGTTTCAAAAGGCTGCGCAGCTAGCTGTCTACAGATCAGCTATCTACCTACATACAACTGTTAAGTTATAGTTTCGGGAAGCTGCGCAAGGAGGGTGCGTGAACATCTTTACGTGTACTCGAAGCATCGTTTTCCGCTTTTTTTTGTGCAGGACGAAGCTCATTACCATCTAATGGAGAATCTCCATCTATCCAAGATCGAATGCACACATGCGTGGGAGACAGATTCATCGGGGAGGGGGAGGACAAGGCAACCGAGAAACGCACTGACATGATCTACGACAAACAAAACGAGTACTTGACGGGCGCGGATATTATTGACTGACTGATCGCACCAAACTAAAGTTACTACTACGATTCAAACAGGAGTTTCCACGCGAGTGTGCCGGGATATTCTGCAAGAGCCACCCAGAAAAAATAATAATAATAACAAGCAAACAAACACCCCCATACAAAAACCAAGTCATTTCAGTCCCCTCATACAAAAAGCAAGTCATTTCAGACCCCCCATACAAAAATATATTTATTTCAGACCCCCATACAAAAATCCAGTCATTTCAGAACCACTATACAATTTCAAGTCATTTCGGACCCCCCATACAATTTCAAGTAATTTCCAGCCCGCTATACAAAAACCAAGTCATTTTAGACCCCCCATACAAAAAATAGGTCATTTCAGACCCCCCATACAAAAATCAAGTCATTTGAGACCTACCATACAATTTGAAATCATTTCGGACCCCCCATACAATTTCAAGTTATTTCAGACCCCCTATACAAAAATCAAGGCATTTCAGACCCCCACACAAACATTAAGTCATTTCAGACCCGCCATCAAAAATGAAGTCATTTCAGACCCACCATACAATTTCAATTTATTTCAGACCCCCCCATACGAAAATCAAGTCATTTCAGACCCCACATACAAAAATCAAGTCATTTCAGACCCCCACACAAACATTAAGTCATTTCAGACCCCCTATACAAATTCAAGTCATTTCAGATCCCCTTTACCAAAATCAAGTCGATCCAGACTCCCCATACAATTCCAAGTCATTTCAGACCCACCATACAAAAAACGTGTCATTTCCAATCGTCTATACAAAAATCAAGTAATTTCAGACCCCCTATAATAAATGTGATTCAATTTCATCACTGATACAAAAACCAAGTCATTTCAGACCCAGCATACAAATTCAAGTCATCTCAGACTCCAGATACAAAAATCAAGTCATTTCTAACCCCTTATACAAACTTCAAGTCATTTTAAAACCACTGTAACAAAACTAGTATCTTCAGGCCCACCATTCAAATCCAAGTCATTCCAGACCCACCATAAAAAAACGTCATTTCAGCACCACCATTTAAAAATCAGGTCATTTTTATTATTGATGTTCCTCCAGAACTCCAGGGCCTCACGCAAGTGGAGCAGATGCTCATTGCCATAGCCTGCGCCATCATGCGCGTGTACCGCCTAAAGGGAGGGCAGAGAGGGTTCTCGGGGCACGTCGTCGACGTTTTCTCTGTCTTTTTCCCCACCAATGCACACAATTTGACGACAGTTACCAATATCCTGCTGCGCGAGTTCCTAGCCACATCTATAAAATCTTATATATAGCACCACCGGAAAAACAGAAATGCCAATGTGCCTACCATAGCGGTAAGTCTGCAAACCATTTTTGTGCAGGTAAGCTTTCGAAAAAAACAAAAATAGTAAATAATACCTATATTGAATCGTGTTAGCCGACAAGTGCTACCTCTAGACTACTATAGTACATATTTGATTGTATTATTTTACCTAATACATAGTCAAACCCTGAGCTATGCTGGTAAGACTATGACGGTGAATTTTTGTACCGTCGTAGCATTACCATCATAGCCCATGGTAGTTAAGAACGTTTTACCGCGGGTGTACCTTCTGAGGTCCATCGGCACTATACCCGACTTGACAAACCGCGAGGGGGAACGCTGAAAACACAAAGCGTCCCTCGCAAAAGTAGAACAAAGCATGCACCATACATACCTGTATCACTCATCACCAATAATTATATTTGTAGACGATGATGAAACAGAAACTACTGCAGACACCACGTATCGTAGAAATGACTAAATATTCAACGAACTTTGAAGAAAGAATGCTGACATCATCACCGTATACCAGGCAGTAGTTCTGGGCGGGTGTAAAATTGCTCAAACCATCTGTATATATCTTAAACCGAATAACAAAATATGGTTCAGCCAACCCATGTACACTGAAACCTGGTGTATTATACAAATATAACGAGAAGTATAACCCCACTTTTATGGCATACCAGTAGAGCAATATCTGAACCATAAACAACACACTAGCTCGAATCTCCCCGGAAATAACCCGCATAGAAGCATACATTATTATATTAATAATACAAAATCGAGTTTGAACATAATCAATAATCCAAACTTAACCACTCAAAAAATCCAGAAACGATTCACCCCGCCGTCGTGCGTCTCAATTTCATGACGCACGCAAAGGACATGAAAGCTAAATGCTGCCCGGCCTTCTTCGAGGTGAAACCTTCCTCTTGGATGGAAGGGGAAAGGGGTGGGACCACCGCTATAAGCAGCGCACTTTTGTCATTTCGTTTGAGCTCGTCTCATACCACCTCCTTTTAGCGCTTGCGGCACCGGGTCTTGGTCCAGACCTTTGTGATTTACGTACTGCCCGATAGAGCTTTAGGTGGAAAGACAAGGAGCTGTAGCTTCAAGTGCACTGCTCGAACGCCTGTGACTGCAAAAACCTAAGACCACCTCTTCTGGATCTCCTCTGCATCCTTTCAGGTGAAAAACCGCGTGCGTGCGTAAACCTGTCTATAGATTGCCCACATGCACCATCAATGAGGACTGATGGGTACGTAAAACAGCAATCCTCTATGCCGACACGACCTGATCAACGGGACTGGAATGGACCGTGAATCGACGTGGGTCCGCGACTACAAAAAACAGGGAGTTACTGGGTTTGGTAATCTATGTATGGATCAACATTATCACATGACAACACCAAAAAGACCTGTCTGTGTAAAGTATACCTGTTACACCATCTCCGCCCTGACTTTTTCACCCCCATGATGAAATACGATACATACTCAACATGCTACTATTAATAATATTAAAATACAATGTATCCCCCACCATCTACCCTACGTACTAACCCCCTCTTCCCCCCCCCCCCCCCCCTATGATATATTTACAGGTTGGGTTGGCGTCGGTTGGCAACGACGCTGTAAATCACGCCACTCGCTGCGTGAGCTAGACAACCAGGGTGCCGTTTTTTTTTTTTTTTTTTTTTGGCGGTCACCAAAGCTGGCGGTCGAGTAGATCATTTGTGCGGGGTGGAGAACCTTTGTTCCGCACAAGGGGAATGGTCGTATCACGTAGTGTTAATATGGTAAGGCGTCCGCGAGGCAGTTACATAGTAAAACCCATTGCTGTCTCCGGAAGTGGCCACACCAGAAATTAAATTAACTCATTGAAGCTGTCGTCCATATGCAAGTCCGCCTCAGAGGCGGTTCTTAGCAGGATGCAGCTCACCCTCCATGCGACTCGCCCAATACCTCACGGCGTTTCGCGCTTGGTGCAAGCAATGTCTGCCTGGTTGGTGAAAACCCAACGCGCTCCGTCCCGGCATTGTAGGGATGCGAGGGTCTATGGTCATATGACTACGGCCGTGCACAACATGAGTACACCCCCCCCCCCCCCTGCCACACACTCTAACCTAAAACCATACTGCAAAATATAATACTGCTAATATAATAAAATCGTCTGATTGACCACTATTTACTTGTGTCAAACATTTCAACCCAAAAAAACCCTGAAAATTCATACTAGATTTTAACATACCTCCTGTCAACATGGTTGATTGGTTCACACCCCTGTCTCTATGTGTCTTCCCCCCCCCCTCCCTTTAACAGTTATAAGGGATGAAAACTTTGTTAACCCCTACCTACTATTGCCATTAAAGATACCTTATAGGTACACATAAATAATGCACACTATTAAAAACCCAAATAACTAATTAATTAAAATCCATCCAGTTGCTTTTAAGTTTTACTCCATAACCTGTCCTCACACACCTCTTCTGCAAAATATAATACTGCTATTATAATAAAATCGTCTGATTGACCATTATTTACTTGTTACAAACAATTTCCCCCAAAAACCCCGTGAAAATTCATACTAGAATTTAACATACCTCCTGTCAACATGGTTGATTGGTTCACACCCTTGTCTGTATGTGTCCCCCCCCCCCCTTTAACAGTTATAAAGGATAAAACGTTGTTGTTGTTGTTCCTACTAATTGCCACTAAAGATACCTTATAGGTACAAATAAAGAATGCACACTATAAAACCCAAATCACTAATTAATTAAAAATTCATCCAGGTGCTTTTAAGTTTTACTCCATAACCTGTCCTCACACACCTCTTCTTATATACCATACATGGCTACAAATAGTAGAACCACTCTATCACGTAAACTCGTCGGAACACTATAGTATACCTGATACGTTTATTTCAGACTGTTTAATTTTAATTTTAATTTTATTTAATTTTAATTATTTCTTCCCCCAGCCCCTAATACCCCGGGGGCCATTATAGGTTGGGTTGGCGTCGGTTGGCAACGACGCTGTAAAACACGCCACTCGCTGCGTGAGCTAGACAACCAGGGTGCCGTTTTTTGTTTGTTTGTTTTTTTTGGCGGTCACCAAAGCTGGCGGTCGAGTAGATCATTTGTGCGAGGTGGAGAACCTTTGTTCCGCACAAGGGGAATGGTCGTATCACGTAGTGTTAATATGGTAAGGCGTCCGCGAGGCAGTTACATAGTAAAACCCATTGCTGTCTCCGGATGTGGCCACACCAGAAATTAAATTAACTCATTGAAGCTGTCGTCCATATGCAAGTCCGCTTCAGAGGCGGTTCTTAGCAGGATGCAGCTCACCCTCCATGCGACTCGCCCAATACCTCACGGCGT
The DNA here is from genome assembly GCA_008828725.1 of Saccharina japonica. Taxonomy (NCBI): domain Eukaryota; class Phaeophyceae; order Laminariales; family Laminariaceae; genus Saccharina; species Saccharina japonica. Next base: position 1,100,262 of record MEHQ01002595.1, read on the forward strand.
TTCGCGCTTGGTGCAAGCAATGTCTGCCTGGTTGGTGAAAACCCAACGCGCTCCGTCCCGGCATTGTAGGGATGCGAGGGTCTATGGTCATATGACTACGGCCGTGCACAACATGAGTACACCCCCACAAATAGACACACACTTCCTGAAATCTACAGCCTCAGATTGTGTCCCCCTCATACGGGATGTACACCCTGCATGATGAGCACATATAAAATCCGTAAGTACCCGCGATCGAAGTATTACACTCAGCCAGCAAAGATGAGCTTCGACGAAATCCTCGAGCTCACAGCTGTTGTTTTTTTTTTTTTTTTTTCCAAAATATATGCATATCCGTAAGTACGCGCGATCGAAGTATCACACTCAGGTTGCAAAGATGAGTTTCGACGAAATCCTCGATCTTACCGCTGTCGTTTTTTTTTTTTTTTTGGCATGGTCATCTACTGCACGTATCAGCCAGTAACCATGTATGCATACTCGTATGTTGGAAGGAGTACTGTTGTAGACTATATAAACATGGTCATTAAGCGTTCCCTCGTGCATGTGGCCTCACTTGAAATCCCGGGGGTGTCGCAAGGTGAAAATAGATCGCAAATGCTTATTAGTTTAATTTTTGGAGCAAACCTGTGGCATAGACTGTAAAAGTAGTAGCGACGGCCATTCCTAACGAAACAACTGTCACGAGATGATATCGTACCTGAGGTACAGTGGGCTTGGGCTCCCGGTGTTAATAAACTTCAGGTTGGTGTCCAGGCTCAACGACTTGTTTTGTTTCTGAAGTCGATCTTACTGTTTTTTGTAGGATTTAAAGTCGATCCCACAGTGGTACTGCAGTTATCACGGCTGTTCCGCCCTGTACAGCTGAGTATACAGAAGATAGTTATGACAGAGCTATTGCCCGACGAGTCCCGCCCCGGTCCTAGAAAAGAGTATTCACTCGTACGTAATACCTTTTGGGCGGGTACCCTAGTACGCGTTTAGCAGCCGAGTACTCGTCTAAGGGTGCCCGTCGAACAGCTGGATATCCGGGTGCCCTGGGCCCAAATTCTCGGCGAGTATGAAGTGTTATCCATACCCGTGACGGGTATTAGCGGTTTTGTTGTTTTTAATCGTTGCTGTAAAGCACGGGTGATATTCAAATCAGAGGCAGAGTATTCTCGGAAGAATGAGATAATGTGAGTTTTGTACGTACGTAAGACGTTTGGCCAATCAGATGAATGCAGAAATTCATGGTAGTATGAATCGTGGCCCGTGATATACACCTGGTCCAGTTCGTAGTTGTGACCTGCACGTGATAGCGCAGTGCAGCAGAGTCAGAGCTACAGATCCAAGGTGTGATACAGACTAGTTTTGAGTTCCCAGTATGTCCGAGGAGAGCAAGTCGCCGGAGGCTGAGGTTATTCGGGTTGCTGCTGCGCTCGACGTTCAGGCGGCTTTGGCTGCTGCGCAAACCCGGGCAGAAGAAAATGCGCATGCATGCCGCTATAGCTGCAGTGCAAGCACAGGTGGATGCACGCCGTGCTGAGGATGCGAATGCTGTGCAAGCCGGAATCGTATACATCAAACACACACGCATACACAATGAAAGACAGAACACAGCAAAGCAGCACTCGTTGTTCGTAACTGTCACAACTAGATCTGCTGCATTCCTCCTGTTACTCGTAGCTGTTTACTACGGGCCCGGCGTACGCATATACAGGACACAACAACAGCCGCCACAAACGCAACAATCTGAACAGCGGCTGGCTGCTGCGTGTTCTGCAGCTTCTTCTGCTGTACTGCTGTGCTGTTCGAYAAGGGGCGCCTTGGCTGCTTTGTAGTGTGTAGTCTAGACTAGATGCCAGTTCCCGTAGAGTACAGCAGCAGTAGTAGTCCTACTGTACAAAAGTACTTGTAATTGTACGTATATGTAGATTGGCCTATCGCTCGTAGATAAGAGAGAGCTAGATATGATATGCGTACTGCTGTACATATATACGTACTCGTAGATCTGTTCATGTATGTATGTGTACTCTACGTAGATTCCAAAATAATATTGGAACCAAATTACAAATTTACATAAATAATGCGCGTGTAATTTTTGAAGCGTCTCGTACAACTGCTACTGCTGTACACAACCCATAGAGAGCAGACGCATGCAACAATGTATTAACTACTTCTGATGCATGGCGCTAGATGTGTGCCTCGTTCCATGTGGGTGTGGTCCTTGTTGTTTCGTGCGTGGTGTGTGCTGTGTGCGTTCCGTTCATGCGGCGTGTCAAAAATGAACCATCCAAATTAACACGGATAAACAAAAGTCGTACGACAGGTTTTTCATGTAGCTGCAAGGCGGTGTCAATTCGGAACGTCTCCCCTGAGTTATTTTCCAGATTTCGCGACTTCGAAGGCCCAGAGCACGCCCCATGGGCTTCGACCGGGACCCGCACTTGCGCCGTGGTGTACACGCGGGGCCCCTGCGTTCCCCGCAGCCGATAGGGCGAGAAAAGACCCGCGGCCGGAGATGAAAAGTGAAACTATTCCGGGAAAATGTCCATTTGGTACCAACAATGCGTATAACAGTATCGAGTATATAGTCCGTTTATATATATGTCAACAAGAGGACCCCAGATAAGGAAAACCTGTGGTTCAGGGGTGCGTCTCGCCATGGTTGACATGGCACGATTCATAAGTAATAGCGATATACGTTTACATGTATAGTTATGTTTGTGAAATTTTCGCACTTTTCGCAACTTTTCTCTTCGCGCGAGCGCTTTTCGGCAAAACGCTAGATACCCCGACACGGGACGCCCGGCCGGACACATTGGTCGAGGTTTGGGCTCGATCCGAGCTCTGTGGCTCGCGTGGCGGGCGCTCAAAGTTTTTTTTTCGGCGGGAGTGGATAAGGCGATTTCCCGGGTTTCGCTGCGTGAGGCCCTGTTTATGTTCAGTCGTGCGTTTTTTGTGCGTTTCTTGCCGAGAGCACGGGGAGCACACACGAACAACAGCAGCACCACAGAGAGCGTGTTACAAACAGTACAACCTCAATGTTACAACCCTGCTGCCCAGCAGCAGCAGCAGCAGCAGCAGCCATTACATCATGCATGCGCGTGCCTCAGATCCGTGCTGTACCGTGACGAGTTGCTTTTGTCGAAGCCTGCGATTTTCCGAGTCATGGTATCATACCTGCAGATCGATGCTCATGTACGAATCTCTCCGCTGTCCCGAAATGTAAGAAACTTGTGTTCATTAAAAATATATATAANGCTGTTGAGCGACGTCGTTCCCAACACATGCGGTCAAGCTGTCAAGCTCGAAGACCCCTCTGGGTGTTAGAATCATGGATATTATGGCCTGTCTACCTTCGTTCGATGCCCTGGCTCGCACGTGACTCGAGCCATCGGGTCATCGCCAAAATGCGCATGAACACCAGAGATCGAGAAACAAAAAGCTGGCCGTAGATACGTACGAATATCATATGATACGCAAATATATCGCCTCGCGAGTTCCTCAAGCCATCAAGCACTCAAACCTCATGGCACACTCGCCCGCGCAATGCTCGAACTCAAAACTAGTCTATAACACACCTTGGACTTGTAGCTCTGACTCTGCTGCACTGCGCTATCACGTGCTGGTCACAACTACGCACTGAACCAGGTGTGTACCGAGGGCTACGATTCATAATACGATGTATCGCTGCATCCATCTGATTGGCTAAACTTCTTACGTACGTACAAAACTCACATTCTCTCATTCTTCCGAGAATATTCTGCTTTGCACTTTGCTTTCGAAGTTGGATAATATTAATGCGCTACCCCCCCGCCCGGAGAAGGGGGGTGAAGAGGGGAAGACCCCCAGGGCTGCTCCAACAGCAACCCCACGCTAACATCCGTATACTCGAGTCAACTCCCAACCCAACTGGCGACATCGAACTCTTGCCGCCAGCCTCCAACACAATATGGGAGTTTACCCGATTTACGAATGTCCTCGCACGCTCCCCCCCCTACTTGCAATATCACAGGGAACGCATATTATAACACATTTCTCCGTACTTTCAAGTCTGCCTAGTCAGATACAAAGGTGGGTTAACTCGACCCCACTCTGTGCCCTGTCCAGGCTGAATCCCACTACTAGTTCTTTCCTGCGCCATAACATCTGCTACCCAACTAGCGTCCTTTCCGTGACTGCGAACATACGCCTTGTACGCATCGGGCGCCCATCGTCCTTCACGCTGCACCCACACCCCCCGCCGACAAGTGGGTTGCGCCTCCAATCCTCAGGGAGTGCAAAGCGTACTCTCCGCACGCACTCCCTCCAACGCAACCACGTTCCGCAAAGCTGTCGTCGCTTACTGCTGTGTCCACATGGACCATCTTTCTCCCCGAGGGGAACCGAACCTGGAGCGACAGCAACGCAATCGCGCCCAACGTCGCCATCGCCAGCCAGAGCTCCTAACGCACGCCCACGCAACCCCCCGGCTTCACCGCGGGCGGCCGGCCTTCATCGCTGGCGCCGGCGTCGTAACTGCTCCACCAACGGCCAGCGCAGCAGCCGACCCATTTCCGCATATACCACCTGCCGTTACCAACTCATAACGAAAGTTGGGGAAGCGACAGAAAACACCGCGACATAAAACGCGATCACGGCCTTGACGGCATCGCCACCGACACCCACACGCCTCGGCGAGCCCACCCGGACACGCGTGACAACCGTCTAATTCCGCGTTTGGTTGCCAATTGACCCACGAAACGGAATATCAACGTGGTGAGCGGTCGACCACTGCGCTGCAGTAATTGAGCCTATCCGCGAACGAAGCCAACGTCACCCGCCAAACATCGACGGGGAATACGGCCAATTTCGCAACACCCACGGGGGAAAAGCAGCCAGGTGGAAAAATGAAAACAACCTGGAAAAACGTTTGCCCTAGAATATCCACGAAGCTGGACAGAACATCGCAAACTGCAACAGCACACCGTCCACCACCGTGGGCGGCTGGTACGCACACGAAGACAAGGGAACCCACGTAATTCGACCCGGCAGAGATACGCGGCACACATACGGAGGCCATACACGGCGCACGATAACTTCCGCTGATGAACGGCAAACGATACATGCAGGAGGAAGCCAACGACCTGCGACACCTGCATCGCTGAAGCAGATGCACACACCGCGATACGCGTCATATACCTGCTTAGCAGGAGCAGATGCACAAACATAGAAACGCGGCATTCCCACAGAGGAAACTAAGCGGTGTACGAAACGACTCCTCCAGACTAACGGCACAGGAGACATGCACACATACGGAGGCCATCAACGGCCCACGAAAACTTCCTCTGATAAACGGCAAACGATACATGCAGGAGGAAGCCAGCGATCTGCGACACCTGCTTTGCTGAAGCCGATGCACACACCGCGATACGCGTCATACACCTGCTTCGCAGGAGCAGATGCACAAACTAAGAAACGCGGCATTCCCACAGAGGAAACTAAGCGGTGCACGAAACGACTCCTCCAGACAAACGGCACAGGAGACATGCACACATACGGAGGCCATTAACGGCCCACGAAAATTTCCTCTGACGAACGGCAAACGATACATGCAGGAGGAAGCCAACGGCCTGCGACACCTGCTTCGCTGAAGCAGACGCACACACCGCGATACGCGTCATACACCTGCTTCGCAGAAGCAGTTGCGCAAGCTACGAAACGCGGCATATCCACGGTGGAAACTAAGCGGTGCACGAAACCTCTCCTTCAGACAAGTGGCATAGGAGACATGTACAAGGACACAAGCGCCACTGCGGCACCTCTTTCGCTGAAGCAAGAGCACACAATACGTTCGCCCATCAGACGAAAATGGTAGACGCATGGGAAGGCACGGTCTGCCATCAACGGTACGCATCATACACCTAAGCAGATACGCAAACTACGAAACGCGGCATATCCAGGAAGGAAACTAAGCGGTGCACGAAACGACTCCTCCAGACCAACGGCACAGGAGACGTGCACAAGAAAACAATCGCCACTGCGGCACCTCCTTCGCTGAAGCAGGAGCACACAATACGTTCACACACCAGACGAAAATGGTAGATGCATGGGACGGCACGGCCTGCCACCAACGGTACGCGTCATACACCTGCTTCGCAGAAGCAGATGCGCAAACCGTTAAACGCGGCATATTCTCGGAGGAAAATAAACGGTGCACGAAACGACTCCTCCAGACTAACGGCACAGGAGACGTGCACAAGAACACAAGCGCAACTGCGACACCTCCTTCGCCGAAGCAAGAGCACACAATACGTTCACCCACCAGACGAAAATTGTAGACACATGGGACGGCACGGCCTGCCATCAAAGGTGACTGTCTAGCCAACATTCATTGCATCACGACAACACAGCGGTTACGTTGTCCCCGCGCAGCAGCACACAGCCCTCCCCGCGGACGGGTGTACTCGCACCGACGTGGTCGAAAGCGGCCGTCCATTGCGGGGACACGATTGCGCCTTAATACAATAATGCGCCTGGAAACGCCGAGGTGGTTGTAAGTATGTCCGCGCGCATATGCCAACAGTAAATTGAAATATATGTGTAAATATATTAAAAGAAATAAAACGTGGGGTTTAGGCCACCCGAATTGTAGGAGCCAACCACGTGACCGCGACAACGTGCGCAAACGCCGGCACACCGGTCGTGATAACCAACAACCTGCGAACAATATCATCAGGTACAAGGTACTATACTTCTACACGGCACAAAATATGCTTATGTCGCAAAACGAGGCGTGTATTTATAACGCCCGGGGCCGTGAACGTTTGAAGGTAAATCGTGTTGTTGGTATCTAAAACCATGTTGCGCCCCATCGCGACCACGAGGGGGGACACCAAGAGTATTCAATTCCAATAGAACCAGAGGTATATATTGCAAAGCTTATCAAAGCACGCACCTACCCCCCTGCTGAAATCACATCAGCGGATCAGCGTTTTTGCAAGAACAGCGGTACCAACATAATTTTTGCGCTGTTCTTGTGCTACCGGTAACCTTCGGCGCATAGTTGGGGTCATGTGTAATACGTGCCTGCAAATTTCCTTGGCATGCCCCGGTACATCACAGAACGCGATGCACGAAGTACTCGACTGGTACTTTGCGTTACGGCTGTGCCGAAATTTTGGAGTACTCGCACTTCTGTATATCTCACGGGGATATATCTACAGTAGTATTAATACGAATATGCTGTACTCGCACTGCTGTACCGGGTATAGGAATATGTAATTTGGAATACTATACTGGCACGAGGTATCATACACACCGCCAGATATACGCAACCGCCTCTCCCAAAAGAAGGGACTGCTGTTACCACCTTTGAACAACTGCTGTACTCGTAGCTATTCACAAGCAGTACAGCAGTAGTATGGGCCGGCCTAAAAGAAAACACCTAATCTGAGAAAGCCTTAGATCCCTGTTGTGGAACCATCTTTAAACGACCTTGAGCATAGGCTAGTATACAGGATTTAGTGTGGCGCTCGCCGCTGAGCACTTTTTCTTAATCTATTGACTTATTAATACCGTCCTCCAAAAGTAAGCCTTTTTTTGTTCTTGATTGGGCTCTTTCTTATTTATGGGCCTGTACTGCAAGCTGACTGGGATACATCGCTCGCACGTATTACGAGTACAGGTAGGTATATACAATGCGTTTTACGTACTCGCATTGATGAATACGAAAAAAAAACACTTTGAGTACGTGCTCGTTTCATTAGGTGTAGTACCCGCTACCCGACAAGAAAGCGCCCAGCAAGAAACTCAGCCTGAGATTCCGGGGAAGTCAACAGATTTGTACATACCAGTAGGTAGCTGTTTGACTGCAATTACTGCTGTAGTGTGGAACACAACCACCATTCCTTACACGATATTGCTCTATGTGTGGAAGAATGAGCTAATTAAAACTCAGCCTGAGAGTTCCGGAGGGCCGGCACTGCTCGATGTGCACTGCTGCTGCATCAAAGCTAATAAAACGTGTACCTGCTTGTACGAATGATATGTACTCGTATTACGAACTATACCTGGTACAAGGTTCCCCTCCGGGACGTGACTGGGGGAGTGGCGCAAGGGCGAATCGGAAACCTACTATTAATATTAAAATAACAGCATGCGATGTTGTATCATACGCATATCATATTGTATACCTGGTACGTATTAATAGCACATGCTATATATACATGTTAAGAAATATCCTCGTATTGCGGTTTATAAATAAATATGTAGACCTTTTTAGAACTACAACACCTCCATTTTTGGAGATA
>MEHQ01000428.1:0-88564 GCA_008828725.1 Saccharina japonica
TCCCACACGACGAGCGCAGTGTAGTACAACAGTGTTCATGTTCTACCGTCAGCCATAATGTAAGATGTACACTGCTGCCAATGCTTCACCGCAGATGAGAATGAAGCTTATAGGTGCCCTCGTGACCGGACGGATGTGCTTGTTCTTCACCCTAGGGTCCAACTGGGGATCAGGTTAGTTAGGTTTGCGTGCTGGCGATACACGCCAGTACTCGCGCTCTAGAATTATAATTACCACTATGTTGGGAGATGTGTTTAGGAAATACACTATTATGTGTGGCATGGAAACAACACACCGTCCACAGGTAATCCATCGTTCACTATCAAGCATGGCCCCATCGTCGTTTCCGCGTTCGGGGGCCAAACGGCAACTCGAAGAGCTTGTTACGCCTCACGTGACACATTCATTCGCCTATACGTAAAGCAATCAACTGATAAGTGTTCGGTGTATCTTTCATTGTGACTTCCACCGGGATCGGGGTCTAACCTCACGATCCAAGTACTACACAGCACACTGATTGAGCTGACCAAGAGCATCAAAAACGGAAAGCTACTGCCTCGAGTCCTCTACCTACAGATGGACAACTGTTCAAGGTGAGATAATCCAGTACAATATACGTTTTTTTCGGGAGGCTCATTTGTTGCTTGCCTTAGTCATTTCATCCTTGACCACGCATCCCTTTCGAGACGGAGCATGCAAGGTAGACCAGGACATGTATATGTCAAGTTTTAGCTAACGATTTAGTCAACAGGCACAACCCCCCCTTCCCAACCGGTCGGCCCTCTTCTTGTTATCCTAACAGAAATAACAAAACCCGCAACTTCCTCGCTTACTTGCACATTCTCGTTGATTGTGGTGTGTTCGACGTCATCGAGCTACACTTTGGACTCAAGGATCACACGCACGACGGTACGATCGCGTGCTCAAGTTGTGTTTGTCCCATCGTTGACCTTACGATTGGTACTTCCTACTGTATTCTCGCCGTTATCAATAGCGTGTAAAATTTAAAATCTGTATTTTGTACGGCCTTTTTTTGCTTTGCTTTCGTCTGCTGACATTCCCTCCTACTCTGCGCTCTTTCCTGCCCACCTTGTCCGTTCCCACCTTGTCTGACGTTTGTTGTTGTTGTTTTCTTTCTTATGTATGCTGTGGTGGTTTTATGACTCCTCGGGGACATCCACGCTTTGCTACCACTGACATATCTTCCTGGTCCAGAGATAGACCAGGTGTTCTCGAGGTAGGAGGCGTGTTTTGGGTTGTACAATGCAGTCAGTATTTCTTAAATCAGAATATTGGTCACTATACTTTGTACACGCATTAAGTTGTTCTCTGGACGCCCAGACATAAAACCTAAAATTCAAACTATTCACAATTATCGGGTGGTTGCCCACACGCGCTCCACGCTAGAGTATCCACCTTACGCAATGCCATGGCGCGCCCTTTTGACGGCAGTTTAAGGGCTAATAATGCGTTTTCTTCGTGTTTTAACAGGATCGGAGTCGCCCTCAGGAGGATGGACGCGGCTACACGAAGACTTCTTGGTCTCGGTATTTTGCAGTCGTACAGAGTCGGTCAAGCTAACTTTCACGTGGACCTCATCCACTTGAACAACTGCGGCAACATTCGCGACCTTCTCGTGGGTTCCATGTTCCCCATCCCGTCGGTGACGAAGCCTCAGGCTTTCAAAGTCTCCAAGGATCCTACAGACGGCCTTGTCAAAATGCAAGTGCAGGAAAGAAGTTACAAGGATGATTGGGGTGTGATCGACAGGTGGGTGCGAGGCGTTAATTTGTATATGACACAAAGTCATAATACCGTTTATTTGTTGTACGTAGAGCACACCGGTTCGATGTTGCGCGATATTCCAGTACGGCTATCGAGGGCGGGCTTGCTCGTCGTGCCTTATTTCATCCAGTAAAAAGTTTAATATTGAGCGAAATCCGTACAAGTTGGGTTATATTCCCCTCCGCTGAATATAAATGGTCTTGCTTCGGAAAACAGGAAGGGAGAGTACAGCGAGGGGTACATGACGATCATGAAGACCTGGCCTGATCTGCGGGATGCGCCTGATCACCCCCGAAAATCGGTTGACGACAACACCCTTCGCCAACACCGCTTGTGCATCGAGTCGTCTGAAAAACGGATCGAGACTTACTGCCACAGCGTCGGTGGGCTGTGCGACTAGCCCAGCTATCATTTATTTGCATTTTTATTGAATTTGCCATTGTTGTGTCCTTGACGTTGCTGGAATTAGCATAGACAGGTACCTTCGAGTGGCGGACCAGAACCCACGTTTTTGAGCATATACTAACTAGTGTTGAAGCAGTTTAGCAGTTAACCACGTTGCATTAACCCATTCTGAACCGAAAAACTTATTCCACACTAATTCCAAGGATTTTTTCCCCAAGAACCGGGGGCCGTTTTTAAAGGGGTTAACTACGCTACATTAAGTTAATGTTTTCGGAAGTCAGAGCGAGTTACTAAATTTGACGACGCCAAAACACAACGACGGCTTTCAAAATATAGTCGAATATATTTGGAGACCCACCGTTTGCTGTGAACAAGGCACTCAGTTTATTACTTGCACAGTTATTGCCTGCGGCGAGCGTTTCTAGTGGCTACAAGCATACATACCATTACCTATGGTCATAATAGGTTTTTGTAAAGCGGGCGCTCGCGCGTAGCGGATAAGGATTATCTATGTGATTCGGCATCTAGAACAAACTATCGCAATTGCCTCGTTGGGTTGACGCTGTGCGCAACATGCCCCTTACTCAATTATGCCGCTACACAACTTTTCGCGCTGCCTTGCGCTCCATCGCCTGGTGTGTTATTTTAGGTTTCCTACCGGAGGGTGTCACGGCGGACCAGTACTACATCCAGTTGATGAGGGAACTGGCGGAGAGAGTTATTGACGTCGGTCAGTCTACGCCGGTTCCAATCGACTGGGACCTCTCCTTGTACAACCTGTCGGACCCTATCGATGAGAGCGCGCTTTCCGGCGTAGGAGCTTCAAGGTCGGGTGTGAGGAGTCAAGCAGGAGAGGCGGAGACGACTGCTGCAGGGAGGGGTGGATCGTCCTCTACTGTGAGCGACAGAGGCGAAACCAGGGCTGGAGCGACGGGAGGTTCACCTGCTCAGGGAGGGGCGGGGGGGGTAGAGAGGGCTGCGGGGGGGCGCTGTATGCAAAAACAGCTATCGGGACTGCCATTGTTCAGGGTGGAGATTGGAGAGTTTGTGGCTTTTTCGCAGCCGAAGAGCGCCCTGTCGGCAGTTTTTGTGGGGAAGGTACTGTCTACAAAAGGGGGGTAGATGGCGACGAGGTGGAATTGCACTGGTACATGCCAAAGACTGTAGATGCCGACGCGCCACGCTCCAAGTACGGAAGAGCAGGGTGGACCCCCGAGTTTCGCGTTGTAGAGGGCAAGCGAGTACGTTCGATTTCTTTCGAGCATGTCGCAGCAATCTCCTGTAAATTCGCCAAACTTACGAAATCGACCAAACTGCCGAGTCATGTATGGTCGTCTATCGCGGAAAGTGCACAGGCACAAGACGGGGAAGAGGAGGAGGAGGAGGAGGAGCAAGAGGACCCTTAGGCATATAATCTACCTAGAGAAGCGTACGTACGTGTGTTTCGCGCATGTTATTACAAGAACGGTGGGAATGAGGAGCGTGACAGACGCCTTCAAGTGGTCAAACTCGTGACTGTATTGTGATAGAATCGCTTCAATTAGTGCGCGTGGCATTTGTACGTGGTCTTGGGGATGGTTCAGCGATGCTGCTTTACTTTGTTTTTTTACTTTCTGGGTTGTTAGTGGTTAGTGCGTTGTCCGTAATTATGAGCCCTCGCGCGATTGCGAAAATATGTATTCGTAGCTAATTTCCGTACATTTTGTTTGTTTAGAAAAAATATGAATAAATATCGAAAGCGTAAACCGGGTGCCAGCTTTCTGGACAAGATACAGTATGACCAGTGATTCCAGTTTTTCTTGAACAAAACTGCGAAAACTGAGTAATAAAAGTCGTGGATTATGATATCAATATGCGCCATTCCAACATTTCAGTTTTTTGTTAGAACTGGAACATTTTGGAATGGCGCAACAATATAAAAACGCGGCCGACAATTGTAAGCGTGGAAAAACAACATGCACACTTTAATCTTCGAATTTTCACCAATCATAGCGTTATTAGTGTTTTGCCGATGAATATCGTAAATATTGTCTTGATCATAGAGAGAACATCATAATTGCATTATTGTTACAACTGAATAACATTATCTACAGGAAGAAGCGGGATGTACACAAACATAGTGCTTGCATTTTTCACCATTCAGGTATCTTGGATTTCCAACCATAAATGGAACACTAAAAATAATGAGTTCCTATTAAAAAGCTCAGACTCAATCAAATGCTAGAGACTCAATCTGACGAAAACCTTGTTTTAAGTAAAAATATCACAATGAAGAGGAAAAGAGTACGAGAGGAAGCGAAAAAAATGATGCGAAAGTACGAAACACACCCCGATAGGCTACTCAAGATAAGAAATGAAAGAGGGCAACAGTTTAAAGAAGGCGGAAGGACACGAGTAGTGAAAAAAGGGGAAAACACAGATAAATCGTCGAGTAAAAGCATGATAAATATATACCGATTGACAACGATAATGTTGTAGCGGGCTGTGTGAGCCAGAGGATAGTACTATGATGCGTAAGCGACTGTCGTGGCCAGTGTTACGCGGAGGTTCCATCGTTATAACGGGGGTCAAGCTGTACGAAGCTCCCCACTTGAAACGATGGAGGTTGAGGATGGGTCCCCGGGAAAGGAATGGCATCACGTCAATGGAAAGCCCGTATTGACCTGAATGGCCGATATGGCGCTCCCAGGTACCGCCTGGTGTTTACTCAATGCCACCCAAGTGAAAGAAACCAGTCAAACCACCCAGTGTCCATATACCATTGTCCACACCTGTCCACATGGCGTGCATGAGCGTTGCCTACAATTTGCCTGTCTATTGTCCGCTGTGCGCTTGGCTTACGCTTAACCAACGCACTACGCGTCCATGATCGGACATTCGGGGTATTCGGGAGCTCTGGACGAGAGCTCGGTTAGCCTAACTGGCCCGAGAGGAGGACGCTGCTGTAACAATAAACAACCTCCCGAACAAAGCAGCAGGTCGAAAAGGCGGAAATACAAATAATGAAGAATACGTGAACAGCATGATACACGAAAACATACCCGGACCGCAACTAAAACCCATCTTAATAAACAAAAGGCGGAAAGATGCGTATATATAATATAGTGAAATTACGACAACGAAAAACGAAATCGGGGCGGCAAAAGGGGTAAAAGGCGGGAATAATAATTAAGTATAAATATGGGTCGCACACCCGAAGCGGTCGACGACGAAAAATGAAATCCGGGCGGGTGTCATACATGCAAAAATATCGAAAAGGCGGAAAAACGAAAAATGAAAAATACGTGGAAGACAAAAATATACGATGGGCAGTTCTCGCTAACGATTTTTTTTTAACTTTAGACGACTCCGCTGGCGGGACTGTCAGTTAAGGAATCCATGATGCCGCCCGCGGATGACGGAGCTGAAATGGTCGCACCGTATTCGACGGCGATAGATGAATGGTGGCACCGTATTCGACGGCATAGATGAACCGGTGAGCAGAACGGCGAACGGCTTCTCGCTAACGACGATCGTAAACCCTAAAAAGTCTATGTACTGGTTCACATTTCCACACGTCAGGTGTACGTAGTTTTGAATACTGCTGTAATATTTTTTTTTTCGATATGGCGAAATATCGAAATGTCGAACTTTCGAAACATATCGTGCTGAACGTGTTTTCCCTCCATCACCTGGCATCCCCGTTGTTTTAATGCAGATATTGAACAGCACTTTGGATGCATAACATATCGGAGTCGTCTATATTTTCGATTGAGCGTGAAGTGCCAACAATTATTCAGGTGCACAAAATAATGCATTACAGGTGTATCAACAACTCTAGATTTCCACCATTCTCTGTAGCTAGAACTAAAACAGGTATAGTACAAAACATCATCAACCAACAGCCTTTAGGCCCGGAATAGTATATATTATACGTACAGCCTCAAATATGTATCATACTCAGCTAGCAAATGAGTTTCGAAATCCCCGATCTCACAGCTGTTGTTTTTTATTTGTTTTAAATAAATAAATGTGAATGACGCATACATTAAATATTTCGAAAGGGGTGTATTGTGCATCTCTTTAAACAAAACCGCAGTTAAACCACGAAATTATTAACACCCTGTACAACTACAACTAACAACTACAGCTAATAGTTGTGCGCGGCCGCAACTACTCAGTAGTTGTCCCTAAACAACTAGTTGCACAAGTTTTTCAAACAGTAGTTGTCTGCAGACAACTAGTTGCACAAGTTTATCAAACAGTAGTTGTCTGCACACAACTAGGTGCACAAGCGTTTCATCAAGTAGTTGTGTGCAGACGACTAGTTGCACAACTTTTCCAAACAGTAGTTGTTTCAGACAACTACTTGCACAACTTTTTGAAAAAGTAGTTGTCTACAGACAACTAGCTGCACAACTTTGTCAAATAGTAGTTGTCTGCAGACAACTAGTTGCACAACTTTTTCGAAGAGTAGTTGTCTACAGACAACTAGTTGCACAACTTTTTCAAACAGTAGTTGTCTACAGAAAACTAGTTGCACAACTTTTTCGAAGAGTAGTTGTCTGCAGACAACTAGTTGCACAACTTTTTCAAACAGTAGTTGTCTACGGACAACCAGTTGTACAACGTTTCCAAACAGTGGTTGTCTACAGAAAACTAGTTGCACAACTTTTCCAAACAGTAGTTGTCTACAGACAATTAGTTGCACAACTTTTTCAAACAGTAGTAGTTGTACGAGTAGTTGTACATGGTGTGCTGTTTTTGGACGGTAAAAACTGGGCCTCATTTGTGCGGAGATCCCGAAGCTTGGCCATGACGTGGTGCACACCAAGTTCCCCGGGCGGTTGTCGAACCCAATGGCGGGGCTGGCACAGCTCGACGGCGTGTTTGGTCCGTTGGACCTCACCGAGGAAGTGGAGCCGGAAGTTGCAACAGTAGACTAGTAGAGAAATCGGGTGGAGGGACGGCGCGTGATAGCGGCCTGGCCGAGTTGCGATTATGTCTTGTTATTCATATTCGAGAGGCCTTTAGAAGCTCGCCTCTGTTCTGATATTTGTCGACACGAATTAACGCAATCTCTCATAATCCATATGTATGATGCGGCAGAATGATAATGGGGTGGGTGTTGGGTGAGGTGCGACGTTCGGTGGGTGTTGTGTAATAATGCATTTCTTGTCACGTGTTCTGGGCAGCACACTCACGAAAACAATAGAATAGATGCAATCACGTGTAAACTGTAAAGGCCAATAGCAACCGTTTTCGTTTAGTGTGGCGGTTAGGAGTAGCACATGTCGTACAATTTAGGCGTTCAGGTTGTTCGCAGACAACTAATCAGACAACTACTGTAATAGTTGTGCACGGCCGCAACTACTCAGTATTTGTCCCTAAACAACTAGTTGCATAGGTTTTTAACCCAGGAGTTGTCTGCGGACAACTAGTTGCACACGTTTTTCAAACAGTAGTTGTCTACAGACAATCAGTTGCTTTTCACCCAGTAGTTGTACTGTAGACAACTAGTTGCACAGGTTTTCTAAGAAGTAGTTGTCTACAGACAACTAGTTGCACAACTTGTTCAAACAGTAGTTGTCGCCAGACAACTAGTTGCACAGGTTTTCCAAGCAGTTGACAACTTGTTGCACAACTTTTTCAAAGAGTAGGTGTCTACAGACAACTAGTTGCACAACTTTTTCAAATATTAGTTGTCTGCAGACAACTAGTTGCACAATTTTTTCAAACATTAGTTGTCTACAGACAAGTAGTTGCACAACTTTTTCTAACAGAAGTTGTCTACAGACAACTAGTTGCACAGCTTTTTCAAAGAGTAGTTGTCCGCAGACAACTAGTTGCACAACTTTTCTAAACAGCAGTTATCTATAGACAACTAGTTGCACAACGTATTCAAACAGTAGTTGTCTGGCAGACAACTACAAATAGTTTTAGTTGTACAGGGTGTGAAATTATTCCAAGGCACTCGAGCAAAAGCGCGAAAAAAGCGAAAAAAGCGAAATACTCAAATAACATTTCCCTCGGAGAGTCGACCAATCAATGTGGTTTGAAATATCGCCGACTGCTGTGGAATTCCACCATTAAGATGCAATCATAAACACAATCGGTTGCGCGCGTCAACGGGAAGTTCCGGGAAAACCCGTATGGTGCGTACTTTCTATATTTGTTTCGGATAGAACACGTTGAGTTGTTGGGGATGACTCAGTTTCCAGGACCCTTGCATTTCCAATGTCGGAGAAGTTGGGATTAAAATTACCCTTCACACCCGACAATGTGTTATCACGAGCTTCACCACAAAAAAAAATGCCTGAGTACCTCTGGGATTGTGCATGGTGGGGGTCCAATGCACGAGGTAATTCCTCGACCGATTAAACGAAGGATGGGTATAAAAAGTACAGGGTAGCAAGGGCTTCCGAGCCAAGACCGTATCCAGCAAAAACTCAAAACAGAAGTATCCGCCCTTCGAAACAGCTGGCACAATATGTGTGTTTTCACCGAACCCCTCCGTTTCAATCACCTCTCGTACAGCAATAGATACCAACGTTTGTTTTTCAATTACGCTCAGAGACAGACGTTTAGCTGGCAGGCTGTGCGTATACAGAGCCCCTCTAAGCGACGGGTAAAAACACACCCGTGACACTGCGTGACATGCTATATCCTCCAAATATATTTTCGAAAATATCTTAATCGAGCTCACCAATACACACCTTCGCCTTCACCACTGAATCATGATATAATATACACTAACAAATATATCACCAATATTTCCTGGCGTTCGCTGCAGATAGATAGTTGCCGACACCCTTGGCGATGCCGTGGCGATATATATACGTTCGTCAGGTGTGCAAGAACCAATACTTCGCGCTTGCGGTATGAACGAAAATGTCAACTCACCATTGGAAGACGGGACATTGGAACCAGCGGTTACGCCGAGTGTCACCGAGGCCGCAATGAAGGGCACGAATCGCACCATCCCGCTCTTTTGTGTCGTGTGTCGCGATCGCAACGCTGCAGTACTACAACGATATGGTGGGTGTAGACAGAAAGCGCGTAGAGTCCGGGCCGAGAAGACAAACAAGAAACAACACAATCGATTAAGGGCGAACGATATGTGGTACTGTATGGTGTCGGCTCGACCGCGCTGCGCGAGTAGTGTGAACGTGTCAAAAGCATGCACACTCAGGGCCGAGTAGGCTTGAAGTGCAGTTTCTTGAAGAGACCAGCGCCCTACGACGCAAACCTGAAACAACGCCGTTGAAATCTCGTTCGACACACCTGGGTGGGACGGGACTGGAACACGTACATACGCATGCTCGAACGGTTTAGCGGGAATCTAAACGCAGGACGGACAAATTTAACGGGCATCTACATACATACCAGGTGTGTATAGTATATTATCAACAGCGTTTGCGTCTGCGGGCCACCACTTTATATGTACGCGAAGTATGTATATTCAGAAACTACATACGGAGTACCAGTAGTTCCAAACATTTTCTCGTCGTATTTGGGCTTGGGTTTAGATGTCAACAGGAAGAAATGATAGTCGTCGCTGGACCTGATGAGCTGCCGTCAATCACGACAGAGCCGGCCGATACTTGTTCCGTCAGAAACATCAGCAGCATGCGCGTGATAGATACCTCGACATGGGTTATCTACCCATCCGATTATTTCGTACATACTTGATCGCGCATTTCTGCGTGAAATGTGCAACTCCACTCGGTAGCAGCATGCGCGTGATAGATACCTCGACATGGGTTATCTACCCATCCGATTATTTCGTACATACTTGATCGCGCAGACAGATGCGTTACGTGTTTCTGCGTGAAATGTGCAACTCCACTCGGTAGCTCAGAGGGACTGTGCGTTTCTAGCTCCCTAGGTTAAGTGCGTGGTTTCAACACCTACATGCATTTCTGCTGAGTTGCGAGGAATGCAATAATTGATCTGACGCCCACCTTTTCATTTTAATCAGTGGTTGCGCCGCTAGACAAACGTGCTATTCCGATGTGTAGGTACGCTCGCCCTCATTTGCCGCAGATGCACCCAACCCGAGTTAAAACATCTCAGACCCATCAAATAGACGATATACATGAAAGAATGCCATGCATTGTTTTTCATGCCCTTGATGCATGTTCTCACCAATGAAAAGTGGTGGTGTCGAAGACCGAGAATACGAAGAGTGTTTGGACCTGAGGCAGTCGTACATTGGTATGGCGAATCCACCTGCAGGCTTTTTTCTACCGGGAACAATCCCTAAAAACGCGGAAGAGATAAAATAGTAGACTTGCACTGACATTTATCAAACATATAAGTTTCGGCAATAGACGGAAAATCCGATTGAATGCGGGTAGACATCCACATATGAAGCATGTCACATTCGCGGCGAGGCACCTACAAACTAATACATTATACATTCATCGCGCATCAAGCCTTGTGGTAGGTTCGCTTAGAGGTTCACCACTTCCTGCGTCATAGTTAGGATGTTGAATCTGTGCAGCACAATCAAGAAACATGCCACTACTGTGGCGCCTTATAGGTAGTTGTGGCCGCTCTACATCGCAGAGGTAGCACGTGCTTTGGTTGGTCGTACAATAGGGCTTATGAACAGTGGTTCGAGATTGTCATACACCGGGGCACAGTCATGGCTGTGGTCCGGAAGTATCCCACCCGCGTCTTGCGCAGTGCCAACTTGTCCCTCACCCGTCGAGGTTTTCGAGTACAGTCGCTATGAATTGGTTATGCCGTACGGCATCGTAAGCTCTACTGTCTGAATTCAGAACAAGTGCAGGTTATGATCGCCGGATCAACGTGGATGTCTAGAGGTTTGACAGCGCCCGTTGTACAATTGTATAAGCCAAACTAGGTTTAAATTGGCGCATGCGCACGATAGTGAATACGGCATTCTGTCCAAGCATCAATTATCACGCTATGTGTACGCTTCGTCGACCCCAGACGCTGTTCAAGAGTCCAGGATCGAGTGGAGTGTTCCACGAAACCTACAGTAGAACTCCCAGTTGACAATGCTGACCAGTAACAATGCGTCTTTCAAATACGGGCGCGCACTGGATCAACTAATAGCAGGACATAGTACGACCGTGACAGAAAACCGTGCGTTATCGCATTGCTTGGTCGTACCTTACTCGTCGCTAACAGAGGTCCGTGACTTTAGAAGGGGTTATACAGACGGATAGGAATATTTTCCATATACAGATATTCGCTGTTTTCAGACAGCGATTGTATTGTCCTCCCTGCTTCGACGAAACCACTGCTTAGGTGTTCGTACAATATTCTCCATGGGGATCGAACCGATACATTCATTTTCGGGTTGTTGCCGCTTTTACTCTGCTTGTCGTTCTGCTGGGTACCCCGTTTGTTTGTTGGTACAGTCCCGTGAGATTATGAGCGTATGATGCTGGGCGCGGGCCCTGATGTCGTCAACTCCTATGTGTGCATAACCACTTTGAATGGCTCGGGTCCGGGTGAGATAAGGATCGTTCAGATGGCCACCTGTAAAAAAAACTCCTGTCTGCCGTGAAGGTATCTGTGCTAGTGTCGAAGCCCTTTTTGACGTCATGTCTTCGCCTGTGCATGTTTTCGAAACAAACTCGACGGCGAACCACCTATTTCCAAAGGGGAGCACGTCACAAAAGAAACATCGATACACCCCAGCCCATTCCGCGGCCGAGAGGTTCATACTTGAGATACATTATCCGGCGGGTTTGGTCATTGTATGATAGCGGGGTAACGGTGCATGGATGCATTAAGCGAAGTCCCGGGGCGTAATCTGCAAGATTACAGTAGCATACTCTATGTCTACGGATGAGCCAGCGTCGGTCACAGTTAGAGACAGCTACCTACTTGTGATCCAAAATCATACACGACGTACATGGAGTGGCTCGTCGCACTCGACGTTCTAGTTATCTCGTTGCCTCATTAACATGATGGGCTCAGCTACATTTTGTTGTTTTTTCAAAGGAATTGACTGCGCGAATTAATATGTGTTGGGTATCCTTCTCGCCATTCCCACCACTGATACGAGACGCTCGAGGCAGGTTAGTTTTTAAGATTCAAGCGATTTCGCCATTGAAGACCAGGTGGATTCCAGAATCTTGAATCATATTACACTACGCCAAAAGCACTAACCGCTAACCTACCTGCAGGAAGGCTGCCCAGTGGATTCCAGAAGCTTTTATCATATTACTCTACGCCAAAAACACTAACCGCTAACCTACCTGCAGGAAAGCTGCCCAGACATCGTCTGGTTGAAAGCACCATACGTCTTATACATATCCCCAAAGTACTTGCACGATAGTTTTTCTAACCACGCCATGCCATTATGGCCGTTGCTTTAATACGGACCCTGTCGGTACAGATTGTGTTCATGTATGCTTTTCATGGGAGGCGTTCAAACGTTGCGGATAATGCCATTCGGCACCGAATACTACGGGAGAAAACGATATAATCGAGGGTTGTAGGTGTTATACCATATACGTACGAAACCAAGTACCAGGTATACTCTTGGTGTACAACAAGTGATGAGTCTACGTTGCTGTGCATCACCACGTTTGCGTAGGTCACTCTGTTCAAAAGAATCAAAGGCGTTGGGCGAATACTTCGTTATTTCCGTAGGTTGCACCCCATTATTTCGGGTTGAATCTGAAAACACGCCAGCATATCAGACCACGCGGACTACTACTACTACTGTAGTGTAGTGCGGCTGAATACATGTTTTCAGGCGCTGTTTTTCTATTATTTGTCCTTTTACTTGCAGACGAGCTGTTGTTCTGGTAACTGGTTGGGGGTGGGTCGACTAAAGAGTACATTGTTGATCGCAGGGATTATATATGGGGAGAAGGGCTACGCCTGTTTTCTGCTATGTCTTGCTGTAGGTGTCTTGCTGTACAGGTACCCGTAATCGACGAGCTTGGCGACCGATCGTATGTGCGTGCGTCACCAGGTTTACACAGCGTGGGGCGCGCTCCAGCTTCACCGGCCAAGGCGACACATTTAACCTCGCGGTGGCAAGGCCCCGGTTGAACAGGCAGCGGGGTTTGGTTGTGCGGATGACAAACCACCTTCGCTTCTCTCCGAGGTTTCGAAAAAGTACCTGGCGGCTGTTTGTTTTGGGGCAGTGTTACGACGGTGCATCTAGATAAGTACTCAATATCTGAAGGCGCTCAGGGAAGACCCAGTTCAAGGGCGATGAAGAATGAAAGTGCCCTCGTGAAACAGGCCTCTTTACGTGGAACACCGGTTTATACCCGGATCTCGTAAGGAGCGCCCCCTTGTACACAAATGAAGTGGAGCAAGCGACTGACATATCTGAGCCATATCTAAACCAACCGCTCTGTGAGTTGGAGCTTCGTCAGCTGGAGGAGGCGAGAGCAGCAAGGTCATCAACGCTGGAGCATATTCACCACGAGGATCCAGGTAGTGTCAATGCACGAGCTCGGTACAAGCTACATCGTGTGTCTATCATAGATAGGATGTTCATGAGGACCCCCTGATGTCGGTTATCGCGAGCGGCAAGCGATAACGGGAAACATGTACCATAAACTGCCCTTGACCTATGTTGACCAGACCGCAAGCTTGTTTCATGGTGTCCAATCCGAGAATCGAACTCGGGTTTCCAAGTAACGAGGGGGGAGGGGTGGCCACGCAGTAACACGGCAACCGGGCATGTCGTTGTTCAACATGGCACACTCGTTGCAAGACGTGCCAGCGCTGGGCAGGCGTTCAATGGGAGCCCCTCAATTCAGGAGATTGACACCTGTAGCGGTAATGCCAACGTCATCTGCGACTGCATACCTCTCGTGCATGTCAAGGTCGGGTAACCCTCGTCTGTGGCAGCCCTAACATCTACGTGCCGGTAGGGTAAGTTTTACTGAGGTGTAGTTCTTAGCGTACATGAAAAGAAACGTCGGTAAAGTTCCGTTAACAAGTGCAAGACCCTAGAACAAGTAATATCATTGGTTTCATAAGACGGAGCAAGAGCTGGCCATAGGACCTAGACGCGACGACATGATGTCCCCGCGCGTCAGCCTAGCGATGTACTAGCTAGATGACGCGACGACATGTTATCGAGACCGAGTGCTAGAAACCTTGAAGAGACGTCAATAGTTTATAACTAGTACGGGGAGTAAAGAACGGAGGAAGACCTAACCACAGGGCCAAGATGCCCAGATATGATGTCCCAGCGCGTTAACTAAAAGGGGCGTTACTGAGGGGACGTAACGGCATCCCGTCAGGACGGATCGACGGCATTCTCGAAGGGACGACAATAGATAATGCTCAGTCGTATTGGTTTATAGGGCGCAGCAAGAGTGTGAGCCAAGATTCGCAGACGCGCCTGCCAGATGATGGGAGTATACCATGTCACCGCGGGTCGCCATTTTCTCTTGACAAGGCCATAGCAAAAAGTTGACAGGTTGTGCTGCGTATTAGTTTAATATGTGTACGAAAAAGATGATACTTCAGTATGTCCATAGTGAGTGTAGCGTTCTTATAATTGTACTTCCGTATAGCAATGACATCATATTGTTGCTTTCAGCGTACACGGGGTACAGTATCGCGTATATGGCCTGTCTCAGGCCAACAGGCTGGGGGGGAAGATACAACGGCTTGCCGGAGTCATACGTATAAGATAGATAAAACAAGCGGTATGTAGGTGGTGATCGAGTGGGAAGTTGATGTGGTCATTTAGTGTGCCGGAAAACAACCAGCTCAAGCAGCAGATCTAAGCCGACAATTAATAATGTTATCAGCGTACACCGTCGATGGTATCGCGTGGCTGACCTGCGCCAGGTCAACCGGCTGGGGGGGAAGGTACGACGGTTTCGTATAGTCATACATATTTTATGTATAGGATTGCAATCGGTATGTAGCGGGTGATCGAATGGAGAGTTGGCATGTCACTCAGTGTGCTGGCAAAAGGCCACCGCGATGAGCATAACTACGCTGCCTACTCAGGCGAAAATGCAAAGCATCGACAAAACGTCGATGCGAAGTACCGAGCTAAAAGGCGTTCGTACAAAAGCGCAGCACGCTGGCAAAAGGCTACCGTGAAGGCGGATAGGTACGATGTCACGGGCGAAAGTGTGAAACGGCGACAAAAGGTCGACGCGGATCACCAAGCACAAAGAAAGCGTTCGTATGAAAGCACAACTCGCCGGCAAAATCCCAGCGTGAGGTGTGGACTAGTACGATGCCTCGGGCGACAGTATGAATCATCGACAAAAGGTCGACGTGCAGTATCAAGCCACCCCCCCCCGCAAACTATACCCCCCCCCCAACTATCCGGGCGAAGTATAAAACGACGACAAAAGGTCGACGCAGATCACCAAGCCCAGACAAAGGCTTTCGTATGAAAGCATAGCACGCTATCAAATCCTAGCGTGAGGTGCGGACTAGTACGATGCCTCGGGCGACAGTACAAATCATCGACAAAAGGCCGACGTGCAGTACCAAGCCAATCCCCCCCCCAAACCAATGGCAACCCTTGAACGTTTGATAAGCGATGGACCTATGGTTGAAAGCAAGTTGCCGAAATAGCGTCTTCCGATATAGTGCACCATCGAGAAGTGTCGCGTGATTGTCCCTTCCTGGCCACTCAGCTGGGGGGGATGTTACGACGGTGCATTTAGATAAGTACTCAATATCTGAAGGCGCTCAGGGAAGACCCAGTTCAAGGGCGATGAAGAATGAAAGTGCCCTCGTGAAACAGGCCTCTTTACGTGGAACACCGGTTTATACCCGGATCTCGTAAGGAGCGCCCCCTTGCACACAAATGAAGTGGAGCAAGCACCTGACATATCTGAGCCATATCTAAACCAACCGCTCTGTGAGTTGGAGCTTCGTCAGCTGGAGGAGGCGAGAGCAGCAAGGTCATCAACGCTGGAGCCTATTCACCACGAAGATCCAGGTAGTGTCAATGCATGAGCTCGGTACAAGCTACATCGTGTGTCTATCATAGATAGGATGTTCATGAGGACCCCCTGATGTCGGTTATCGCGAGCGGCAAGCGATAACGGGAAACACGTACCATAAACTGCCCTTGACCTATGTTGACCAGACCGCAAGCTTGTTTCAGCAGAACATGCCTGCATTGAGGGGGAGGTGAAAATCTCTCGAGGCTCCGTCCCGCCGTCGGATGTTGAACATTGGTCGCCCTCCAACCTGCGTCGTTTTGTCGAAGGCGCCCGGTGGGGTATATGCTTTTTTACGAGTAGAATATGAGGTAGGAGAATAATGATATACGAGTACTCTTGACGAGTAGAACGTTCTGTGGGAGAAAAGTGAAACAAATGAGGATAACAGCGCAGCACACCCAATAACAACGTGAGTACAGGTAATATAGGCGGACTCGACATTTCTCTGCACCCGTATCAACTTTGAACACACATCGAATTATTGCGATTAATATGAATATTTACAGTGTCATCAAGGCAGCCGTAATCCGCAGTTTTGAAATTGCGTTCCACAGCGGTGCGTAGTAGCTCAAAGTTCGAACTGTTTTACGTAGTATTATAATCTAGCCGAACCAGAATGAGGCGCAGTCGCTGTTCATTCACTGTTTATGGCCTCTTTTGAGTTATGATTGGGTTCACGGCTTGGTTTGGAGTTAGGGTTGGGAATTGGATTGGTTCTATCCCCGTGCCTTGATCTCGCCGTCGGAAGTGCATATTACCTCTGTAAATCATGAGCGTTGGATTATCAGCTCGACCCTGGAACATACTTCCAACGCCGTCATCGAGAACAGGAATGGCTGGATCTCATAATCAGAAGATGATAATTTTTAAGTCTATCGAACACTCAAAAGCCCTGTGAGGTTCAACCTGAAATTCGTTGCCAGTTCTCCCTTCTTGCTACCTATGAAGCGTATATACGTACTATGTTCTAGCATTAGGGGACTGAGATGGCGACTGCTTGGGGCTCTCTTCCTGTAGGACAGAGGGGTATACAGTCCTTGCTGTGGAAAATACCAGCTTTAAACAAGCAATACCAGCTTTACGTCCAAGTCTCCACCTACTGTAGGAGCAGGCGCAAGAACTATAAGTTATTAATAGTATGTTAACGAGCGAGCGGGGGGCGTCAGAAGTACTGATGTTGACATCGCGAAACGAAGCGGGGCGCACGTTTTGCAGCTCATGGTAATATCGTTACGTAACATAGAAAAACGGCGTGGGGACGTATGTTTCTGCCCATGACAAGATATACAGCAGTACGTATAGTCCGTCCGGCTCCAAATATCCGAAATTCCCCCATCACCAAGGAACACTTATCTCGGGTATGGGTAGGCTGTTGAAAAAAACAGAGATGCCCTTAAAACGGCCCTCTTGAGACGGAAATAATAACACGTCGATTTTTTTTTAATTATCATTACAGTAGTTAGCCTGATGTTTGCAAAAAACGTGAATATCTGGTCCAAGCTTAGGTGGATTGTAATGTTGCCACACAATATTTAGACTGCGTATTTACCTAGCTCGTCACATTTGCGCCTGGGCTTTTTTTCTGTTTGAAAAAAATCGTTTTTTTCTGTTTGAAAAAAATCGATAAACTGACGGAGATATCGGCAAAAATGCGGATTTTGGAGGTCGTTTTGTTCACGTTTACATTAAATAATTGTGTGTGGAATTTTATTTTAGAGGGCGGCAAACAATGAATTGAAGCCAAACGCGCAAGTTTTTTTTTTAGTTTTTCCTGGAAAGCGAAAATTCGTTAGATATTGAGGATTTACCCCAAAACGACTGATTTTGGCCATTTTTGGCCGGTCTTGGTGTTTTTTTTCTTGATGCTGTGTTGCATAATTACTTGTCATTAGAGTGAAATTTTGTTTTCGTTCAAAATTTCAGCATCGATTCGTCTTGTCTTTGCGATCACGAATATACAATTTTCAATGTTCAACTTTATTTTTTAAACTCGGTATAGTATAAAACGTGAATGGAAATAATGTCCCGGATAGACCATACGTATATGACGTATAACGGTAGTTATATACTTACAGTAGTAGTATATACCAATATGTAAATTGATGTCATACAGTATAATATAATGAGCAGTAAAGGGTGGACATTGGCTGTATGCTTTTCCTTCATCGGGGTGTTTAGATCGTGCAGGTATACCGTGCCGGGGTATACCGTGCCGGGGGCGGCGATTAAGCGAGACGAAAAGGGCATAGCAGACGCGGACCACTACGTATCTTACGATCAGTGTGGTATGCGGCAGATAAACAGGTGTGATATTTATTTGTGGTCATGAATAACACTTAATTGAAAACCTTCGAGAACGTCATCGTCCAGCGTCTTCATAGAATATCGCCCTCGAGCACTTCTTAAAACAAACAAAACCGAAGCCTGAGTTTTGGGTCGAACTCGAGTTATTACGTACATTTACGTGTACCAGGTATATACTGCAGTAGCAACATATATATGCGGCTTGCTGTCTCGTACGGCTGCCACCATCCATATTATACGAAATGTTGCGGCTGGCGTAGCAAAATGGTATAACGCTACCACTGCTGCTGCTGAGCAAGTCAGAATGCAGCAGTACTATACTACCTCTTTTGTCGACGGGATATAGGTCAAACGTATACTAGCAAATGCTAGCTGCAAGCATGTTCCAGGGATTTGACCGACGGAAGCCCTTTTCTGAGTACTTCAAGCGCCAAACCATGCTTGACGTGCCGTGCACTGTTGACGCATGCATGGCGTGACACCCTGATAGTGACGTCTCTGTAGCTGTACAGGTGCTATACCGGAGAACATATAGTAGGTTTTGTTGTACTCGATCGCATCGGTTGTTGCTCGTGAGGAATCACCACGAGGGAGGTGAGTAGCACGTGGAGGTGTCCCTTCATATCCTATACCACTCTGTCCCGAAATATAGGCACATTTTTCACATTAATATTGGAATAAAACATTTTTTATATTTCGGGACGGGGTGGTACTGTATATCAAACACTATGATACCATGGTAAGCCATCTAGACGGTCGCCTGTGCAAGTTTAAGGCACACCTTCGGTACTGGGAAGTCTTGGCCTGCTGAGTAAAATGAAGGAACTTAAACAAACAATCACGCAACAATGGCTACAACCATCCAAGGTTGGTTCCAGCATCGGTACTGCTATCATAAACACTCCACACGGGGGGTGTACCGACCTCGACAATGACGTTCTTCGTGCTTAAAAACAATCGCATATCCTTTTTATGCAATTATAGAAGCTGAGCGTTGATGCTGTCCGACGACCAACCGACTTACCAATGAATTACGCCTGCAGGAGTCAATTAAGCCAGCCTTGCACCAACCACAACCCAGCCTCAGGATAACGACGGAACTACCAGGATATTTATTAAGCGAGGCACCTAACCGAAACCGCTGTCCAGCTGTCTGTCAACAAGAAACCCGATTATCCTTGCAATAGACAACGAGGTGGCACCTATGCATCGGACAACTCCAGGTACTTCATGCATACATACATTAGCGCAAACAGGGTGCTTGCTTCCAGTACTGTTTACAGCAGTCGCGCGTGCGATGGAAACAGTCGAACACGGATGCCATCCATCTATGTAGCGCCTTAGAGCGGCACAATTATTCCGAGCGAAAGACTGTGCGGCCAAGGTCTTGCACGATGGTCTTCATCCACTACTGAGAAAACACCAGGGGTACTCACCTCACCGCCTGCCATGTAGGTGATGACTGAGTTCGTACTGCACATAGATACTTACGATGCACTATATTCATCGTCCTGGGAGTACTTGCTGCTGTCTTGGGCGTCTTGATATATACAACAGTCGACAGTTCTATCCGGTAGAGAGAAATAGGATGCACGCCGTGATTGTCGAGTTGAAGGCACTTAGGGATGATCCACACGATGACTGCTCATACACTCGAAATTGAAATGTGTTGTGGTTCGAACGGTATGCACGTACTTCAGACACTATTATAGTCCCAGAATATGGCGGCTAGGTGAAGATGTCAGTTCATCTGCCATTGTCGGCCTACTATTAGTAGTATGCTCTGCGGTCGGATTCGTGAGCGTTACCGGCCGCTTACTCGTAGTTCGATACAACATCCATTTATGAGTGGTACATACTGCTCGTCTTCCCAGCTCAGATAAGAGGCAACGTCTGTATTTTGTAGTAAGTTCTCCGTCCCATTCATCGTCCGCGACCTTTTTACTTCTGCATCCTAGTGGTGAGTCAGATCCTGGGTTATATTGTAACCTTTGCCCACCCCTACGGTACGCGCCTTGCATTCTGTCGAATAACGCGGACGAGAACGAACGGCCATCCTGCACCGCGCCGGGTGTGTGTTCGATTATTTCGCCCTGCCAAGTGTTTTGTTGAATCATGCGATATCACCGCCCGCGTAGCACTCACTCGTGGTGCATCCAGAGTCAGGGCATAAGATGATGTCAGCGATGTTTCCCGAGACCAGCCGTTGCACCAAGCGTGTTACAAGGTAAACGCATAACAGCACCGAGACGTCCCGCGCTTGCCGTGGTTGCACTCCACGGTTTTGAGCGCTCCCGAACAAAGTGTAGCCGTCGGAGCAGCCAGTGGAGTTACACTCGTGCGTGCAGTCATCAACACCTGGTCGCAATGGGAAGATTGCATTGGTGGAAGCGGAAATACTACAGTATGTTCCAAACACGTTCAAGACGGGTTGGACGAAGGACGTACTATTAATAGGTGCATGGCCACGCTACAGTACGTACACCTTGTACTACACTTCGTGAACAATGGCCCATACAGGCGTGAGTGTTGCTGTAACCGTTAGCGAAAAAATACTCTGATGGAAGGGACCTTTGGAACAACACTAATCGTAGACGCAGCACAGGTCGGTCGTGCATCCGGAGTCATGGCCTTTGGTGGTGTCCATGGCGTGAACAGAAGTGTAGTTGTTGGGGCATGCATGTTGCTGGCAGAATGCTTTGCAACAGCCGTTCTCCACGTATTGTTCGTTGTTGCACTCCCTCGTGTGGGCATTGCAGGTCGGGGTGTAGCCATTGGGGCCGACGATTGAGTTGCGCTACGGATATAATATGTACTTACAGTGCTCGTTCTGCTTCTTCCCTTATCAAATTGGCGTGGCAAGTGTTTGTCTATGGGTATAGTGTGATACCATGCGCGGATTGGATGGCACAACTGAAGCCGAGGGCACGACACTTTTACCACCTACCATAGAGCTAGCTGTGTCACCCTTGCGGCATGCCCACCAGTTTGTGCCGATGATGTATCGTTAAGAATCACAAACTATTCAGGAGTTCAGACTCACCATACTGGCAGAAGACGTCGCGCGTCGTTGCTGGTCTGTTGGACCATGAAAAAATAGACACGAAGAAACTTACTCGAGTTTTAAAAATCTGCAGGAATGTGTCAGGCTCTTCACAGGCGGGAGTCCACCCTCGACTGCCTCGACTACGACCAACCTTAGACGAGCCGCGCACTTGTGCGCTGCCCATTGCGGCGAACACTAGCATACACAGCCTACAGGAGGAGGACCACTTCCAGAAATCTCGTCTTTCAGCCACTCAGAGGGGCTGAGGCAAGTGGCCACAGTGCCCGATCTAATTCAAGATCTCCTACCGAATCGAAAACTAAATACAAGGTCTTGATATCCCTAAAACGGGCTGCAGGGTTAGCGATGCCACCCGGCATGTTGAAAAAACAGCGATTGTAATTCGATGTATCGATTGGTGAGGCGGGTTGGTCTTGCAAAGCATTCGTAGGATTGTGCCCCGGTGCGTTGCCAGACAATCCTGGAATACTGAGTGCGGTAGGCATGTCTACGAAATGAAACTACGCATAAATCTCCCACTCTAACAGTAATGGTACTGTCTGGGTCATGGCTCTCGTACGATACTTGCATAACCTCATTGCTGAGCAAGAGGTTGTCAGAACGTAGACGGTTAACCTACCAGGACGCAGCATGCTCAAACAAACCCTATCAATTGGTGTATGGCCAAAACATTTGGAGGCATATTTCACGACGACACCGCAATGAAAAATAATGTAGGCGGTTCGTAATGCTTGAGCTTCTATGAGTCGAACTCACGCCTTGCAGGCGATCCACTTAAGACGTAGATGGCTTCCTCGCTTTGAACCGCTGTTTTCCTTCGTCTTCTGGACCAGCTCCATCTTTCGGTCCTAATTACATTACTCAGAAATATGCAGTACAGCGAATGTAATCCGTGAAGGTGTGTGCCAGTTTGATTGAACGTATAAGGTACAACACCGATATCCACAACATGCACAAATAATACCATATATTTCGGGTTAGACTTATAGTCGTCGTTTAAGAACGTTCATTGGTCCAATGGGGCGGCTGTTAAACCATCGCGCAGAGTCTACCGACACCACGAACTACTAGCGACACTAACTGACGGTATAATTGCCTTAGGATTTACCAACGACGGGCCACCGATTACATATGACGAAGGGCCCCAACAATGCGTCTTGGAGATCTTGGCAATGGTTTGTTGATTCCGTAAGCTAAGCCTAAAGATGTGCGGCTCCTCCGATGTACCAGACGTGGTAAATCTGAGGAACTGTGCATCGTAACTCTTAGCCCGCGGAATCAGCACAGCGTGTCGAAGATGCCCATGGCACTTTGTTCGGGCCCTGCGTCATATGTAATCCCTCCACCGTCGGTGATGATTTCTACGGTAGTTCTAGTGCCTGTCGAGGTTGCTACTACTGTGGTGTATCGGTACAAATTTTGGCGCGGGTCAACAAATTTTACAAGGCATGCGATATATGGCGTAGGGCGGCATCGGAGTGAAAAACAATTTATGATATAAGTACATGTTCTAATATTTTAATCGCGGTGACGAGTGGCTCGCCCGCGATTGGTGGCCGTACAGCTGACCTAGTGACCCATCAGCATCAATTCCTGTTCGCATGCCAACCTGTGCTTGTCTCGTTATATCAATGCGTTATCAAAACCAAATACAGAGCTAATTATCGTCGTCGAACTTCAGAAATATGACCACACATCTAAATATTTTGCCGGCAGCGTAGAATTTCCCGGCAATAGAATAACAAGGGTTCATACAATCACACTATGTTCTTCGTTTATCAATGAATGTACTACGTACAAAATGTAGGGCAAGGGAATTGCTGGGTGACGAGTCCAGGCGGTGATATAGGCAAAAACAATAACAATTCAGGCGTGCGCCGCCTGGACGGTGCGGTTTACAGGTACAGTATACAGCCCACCCACACGGTACAGGTGAGAGGTTCCAGCCGCTATACCGTGCGCGTTCACGGAGTTTGTTGTTATATTTTTCGGTTATTCTCTTTCGTCCTTCAGTCATTGCTATTTTGCCCCCACAACGAAGGTTCAGTTTTTTTGTTATAGTTTATATATCAGGTTGAGGTATACGACGAGGATGGTGCGACGAGTCTCCTTCGTTGCGGCGTACAGGCTGGTGTCCGTGCCCATGTTTCCAAGAAAGGTCAGCGGATTTTCCCGTCACTATTCAAAGGGAGGAATAGTTGCATGTCTTCTGTCCATCCTGGGAATAATTACTACAGGTTTGCTGAGAATATTGCAAGCACCAGCGCCCAACGCCAAATAAATATATTAACACTTTCGAACATTCATGCGAAAAATATATATATATTTTTATACCTCTTGCCAATCTTTAGATCGAACGTTTCGGTAAGCACATTCCCAAACTAAACGTTTGGCGAACAAACATGCATGAAAACACTCGAAATTTAGAACCCCCCTCCCCCCGGCTGCGTGAGCTAGACAACCAGGTCGCCTTTTTTTGTGTTGGCGGTCAATAAAGCTGGAGGTCGAGTAGATCATCTGTGCGGGGTGGAGAACCTTTGCTCCGCACAGGGGTAATGGTCGTATCACGTAGTGTTAATATGATAAGGCATTCGTGAGGCAGTTACATAGTAAAACCGATTGCTGTCCCCGGAAGTGGCCTCGCCAGAAATGTAATTAGCTCATTAAAGCTGTCGTCCATATGCAAGTCCGCCTCAGAGGCGGTTCTTGGCAGGATGCAGCTCACCCTCCATGCGACTAGCCTAATACCTTACGGCGCTTTGCGCTTGATGCAATCAATGTCTGCCTGGTTGGTGAAAACCCAACGTTCTCCGTCCCGGCATTGTAGGGATGCGAGGGTCTATGGTCATATGACTACGGCCGTGCACGACATGAGTACCCCCCACCCCCCCCCCCCCCCCCCCCTCCGTCTCGAAAGGGATGCGTGGTCAATGGTCAAATGACTAAGGCAAGCAACAAATGAGTACGCCCCCCCCCCCCCCGCCTGGTTGGTGAAAACCCAACGTGCTCCGTCCCGGCATTGTAGGGATGCGAGGGTCTATGGTCATACGACTACGGCCGTGCACGATATGAGTACACCCCCCCCCCCCCATATTTTGTTTATTTGGAAAACCCACTGTGGTTTAGGCTAGAAGAAAATTAGCGGTTATTGTGAAAAGGTTGAGATCCCTCCTCTTTGCTAATCGCCTCCTCTATGGATTTAAAATATCTTGCGGCGTAGACGGGCTGCATCCGAGCTGCATGTGTGCGTCAGCAGACTGTGGTAACAGACGTCAGCATTGTCTATTGTGCACTGCGTATTGGTGGCGACACACCACTGACAAGAAAACCTACACAAATTTTGAGTGATGTTTCTCAAACGTGCGTTATGACCTGTTTCAACTTCGTAGATGTCTCTATCTCAGTCAAATGACTGATACTACGATAGGGGGGGTACCCGATTTCTAATTTCCGGGGTTTGGCCACTCGTACAAGTGGCTCCGAATCTAACTTACCATTGGACCTTAACATTGTTTGTTCGCGTTACGTAACAAAACTTCCCATGGTGGTGCATATAGAACAAAAAACATAACGAAAACAGTTATGATTACAACGCAGTAAAACAGCCACTCGGCCGAGTGGCTCTGTGCAGGTGAAAAGCAAGAACCTATACGTGACCCTCCTACCGTAGCACCAGTCAAATAAATGTTTGCGGTGTTTTTTTGTTCACCGTGAGATCTCTATATGCGCCGAAATCAGACCATCCAATACCTCGGACGCGCAAGCCTAATGGAATCCCGGCTTCTTCGGAAATAGTGTACCAATTTCTGAAGACTACGAGTGAGTGAGTGAGTGAGTGAGTACCTACGTCATTCAACTTTTTTCAACAAAAATATAATCGAAAATTGCCGATAATTCAACACATCTCGGCATTTCCTACTGGAAGGTAGATACATTATATCGGTGGTGTTGTTGGATCTTGACGGCATAACCAATAACTGCTCCGACAGGCAAATTCATATCTCATTCCCGACAACTGCGTCAAATCGAATAACTTGAAAACGTTCAGACAACAAATGCCAAAGTTCATGGCATTCAAAATAGAAGATTAGCGGTAATTTCCGCTGGGAAATGCAATGGAGTAGATATTGGCTCCAAGTTGCTGGAAAGGCCACACACAGTCGCCAACAGTCGAATAAGCATATTTTAAACACGTTATCTGCGATTTCGACCGATGGAATAGTTGATACTCAATTAAAACTGCATTGTTTGAAAATCAGATAACCCGGGAATCGATGCGTGTGTGTTCTTCACAATCAACCTTCCGTTCTACACGTCCACATCCAACACACCCAGTGTCCGTGCTGATTCCCCATCCTAGATATTATGTGTTAACAAAACTACGACATAGTGATAGTTACGCTGCGGTACAGTAAGCAGAGCAGACAATGCAATGACGTGTAAGACAGGCAAAACATACCCTACTAGCAATCCAGGTGCATGAAAGAGAAACAAGAGTAAAAACGAAGAGAAAATGCGAAATGCAAAACACAAAAGAAAATCGATGTGTGCACGCCTGAAAGATTATGTAGGGTTTCCAATGAGAAAGTTGATGCTCAAGTCATTGCTGTTGTCCATAGCCTGGAATGGAAGAATATTGGTCGGTGCGTTGAGGGATTAATGTCTGCACTTAAGTGTGGAAAGGGCACACCTCGAGCGAGTGCGATGTAGATGTCCGTAGGTAACAGGGTCTACGGCATAGACGTCAATACGTTTCCTTCAAACATCGCTGTGCTTGTCAGAACGAACATAAGTGCTTATCGACGACGATCACGAGCGTCATCCTGCGACCTGGAGGCCATTTTATTCTGTGAAGACGTGGAGGTGTGATTCGATTTGCGTTGGGATCTATCTGTCAAAATGTCAAAACATCATTTGACGTCTGATACTATCATATCATACCGCGGTGACAACCAACCCCAGCTAACTGGATATGCGTACCGTAACCAACGAAATAAGCGTTGAGGCAGTACAGCAGCAGTATACAACAAGAGTACAGCTGTATGATATACGTACGGGTATGCATGTGCGGTATTAGTAGAAATGGAAAACAACCCTACCACAACCACTGTGGAATATCAAAACACAGAATACGGGTGATCCTACCTGAGGCACACCACTACTGTGTTTTGCGTGGAAATGAGGAGATATTAATCAGTCAGCAACCATCTGACAGATTATAACATTATGTTTCATTCCAAAAATATAATATCATAGATCGTGGTGGAGAGAGTACAGTAGTATCACAGGCGTTTCCTTTCAGTGGTTAAACTGCCGGTCTGGCTGTCATAAATACTGTACACAGGACGACCTCTATTCTGAATTCTACCATCGACGCAAGCGATCTTTGGTCAACCTTCATTGCCGTGAGTACTATGCACAGTGTTGTTGCTATGACACGTGTTCTGTCCCGTTTGCCACAACCCATGGCATAAACGACGTCCCATGAACCATTTGATGGGGCGCCTCTTGGGAACAGTTAAGACCCATGGGCTGTTCCCATGGGGCGTGTTCTGTCCCATGGGGCATGTTCTGTCCCAACGACTACACCCCAAAAATCGGAAAACCTCACGATTGGTTTCTCATGTGGCGTCCCGTGAGACGACCTTAGTCCTATAAGAGGTCCCTGGATTTTTAGCATGGAGCCTGATCTGCCCAATGGGACGCGTTTTGTCCTAGATGACACAGCCCATTCAATGTTTCTGTCCCATTGATATTTCATGGGGCATTCTATAAGACGTGTTCTGTCCCAGTAGACACAACCCATGGGACATAAAACGTCCAATAAATTATCTCATGGGTCTTCCCATCGGGCGAGGTCACTCCAATGAGACGATCCATGGGATGTTCCCATGGGACGTGTTGTGTCCCACGGGACGTGTTTCGTGCCATTAGAAACACACTCATGGAACGGAAACTGTCACAGGAGTTTGCTCATGGGGCTTTGGATGAGCCGAACTCAGTTTCATGGGACGTCCCATAGACCGTTCGCATGGAACGTATCCTGCCCCATGGCACACAACTTTTTAGATGGAAAACAACCCATAGGACATAAAACGTCGACCCATAGGGCGCCGAATGGGAAGAGTGCACGTCCATGGGACGAGTTGAATCCACAGAAACGCCCCATGGAACGTTCCCTTGGGACGTGTTCTGTGCCATGGGACACGATCCCTGGTGTCAAACACCTACGATGAGTTTCTTCGTGGGCGTACCATGGGTCAATAGTCGTCCCATGGGCTGTCCCCATGAAACGTTTTCTGTCCCATGGGACACAACCCATGTGTTGCATAACGTCCTAAGAGCTTCCCCCTGGGGCGTTCCATGGCAAAGGTTCAAATTCATGGAACGTCCCATGTGTCATTTTCATGGGACATGCTCTGTTCCATGATCCGTTCCAATTTGAATTTAGTGGATAAACCATGGGACGAGCCACGGCATACCCCAATGTCTGTCGCATGGTACGTTCCATGGGGCAGCCCATGGATTATCCGACGTGTTGTGCCCCATGAGCCGTTCCCATGGGACGTTATACGACAAACCATGGGACGACCCATGGGCAACCCGTCGGGTCACCCATAAGGCGAACCATGGGGTATACCATGGGATTAAACCCGTCGTATGTCCCGTGGGATATCCAATGGTTCTTCCCATGAGGCTCCAAGTAATGTATGTCTTATGATGAAATGGGATCCCGCGATACATCGGTACACGGCGGTGCAACGGAATTTTTGTGTGCCTCAATACCGCAGTGCAACCGTTATAAGCCGTCACCACGAGGAATCACTCCGTTTCAGTGTATCGTACTGTGTGCGCCAGGTATTGCAGTTCACGTGCGCAGGCGTGGTCTGCTGCGGTAGCATAAAGGTCGAAAATAGGAAGACATTGTACGTAGGAACGCAATATAAAACTCAGGATAGCAGTAGCTCTACAGCAGGTTCGCCACTCTGCGTACAGCAACACTGATTTACAGCGGCTGTGCCACAGCAATGATATCGGTAATAACAGGCAACGCGATGGGTCTTTATGTCTCCTCGACCTTATCGCGAATGCGTAGTACGGACGTGGTGTGGTGATTAAATCAATTTATTATGAAAGTTATATGAGTAGTAATGAGGATGTTTTTGTTTATACGGGCGAAGGATACCATTGATTCTACACTGAGACTTTACTGTCGGCTCTGTGTTTGCGTTCTTCATATTGGACATTAGGGTTGTTACGTAAAAAATCAAATACGATTTGTGACTTCTTCGCATGACCAGAAAACACGATTCGTGAGAATAAACTAAAAAACTGATTGGGCATATTGCATACTGTTAATGATGAGGGTAGGGGTGGATTGAGTTCATTAAATCAAGACGGTCCTTCCGGTCAAAACAAGCAAGAGTTCTTGCGTTTTTGTAAAAACAAACAAGTCCGTTATATTTACAGCAGCTGTACAATTTTTAGTGGAATACAATAATACATTTAGTCCTTACCGAACACCGCACAGTAGTTCAAGCGTTCCGACCCACTCCCGACCAACGTCTAGCTTGTGTTCTATAGTCTCTACGAGGTGTTCATTGTGGGAATCGCCTCTTTCAGCGCAAAAATAAAATAAACTAAACAGACGTTAAAAACTGCATCAACGGCTTATGAAACTCGTAAACCAAAACCTTCACGGCGTACGAATCAATCTGACAATGGAAATACCGTTTTGGACACTTCTGCCATGTAATCAATTTTGTACTGTACTTATTGAGGCCGATGCCTCACAATTGCATACGTTTAGTGTAAGATGACTGTCGCTAAGTACGCCTTCTTGTATATGTATTAAACGTACTCAGCGAGTTTTACTTTTCGAAAATACCGCGTTAAATATCTTTCAGATACGGCTTTGAGTACCTGTTGCCTCCAATTCTTGAGACGTCAGTCAACGGGTTCGTTTGATAGACTAATCTAGTCTGGAGAGGATTCAAATCACAAATACGTGAAAAATTGCACCCAGCAACGCTTTACATCTTCCACAAGATGGAGTTTAAACATTATGGAGATATTGCAAGACACCTCTCGCTGGATGTTCTGAATTATATCTGGTACAAGTCAAGTCATGAATGGTACTAACATAGACTACGTCACAAAACCTACTATCATGGCAATTTTCGACTTGACGACGCCATGTTTGGCGCATTGCGTTTAATCGTTCAAGGCCAAATTTGTAAAAGTTGCCTGTATCCTTAGGTATACAATTGAATGCCTACCTAGCTGCAGGAGTATTACGTATTTACATTTTATCATATTATTCTACTGCTTAGTTTGCAGATCAGCAACCTGACATACGTGTGGTATTTGAGAGTTACAACATATGGACGAAAGAACCGGTGAAACCACCCGCGGGCATGGACCAAGATTGATATCAGTGTTGTGAAAGCAGTGAAAGAAAGTAGCCCCGATAATTGGAGTTGAGAGGTATGAAAACAAAAAGATATCTAATATTACCCAAACAGAATTCAACTCGAAAGCAAGCAGGCCAACCCAGGACTCGACACAGCAGCCGGTTTGGGTTCTGGATGTAGCTGAAACCATTGCTATGCGGTTTGTACCATATTTACTCTCGTTGGGTTTTCACGGCGTCCGTACCGCTGTCATCGCGACCATATCGCCAGCGACAACATGAAATAAGAAATGCGAATAGACGACTGAGGAAATGTACATGGAGGGGTGAAGAAACTACGCTCATGAAACCAACTATTGGAAGCACAACGAGCGCGGCCGAGATATTCTCCTCGCACGAAGTGAGCGTATCAAATTTAGCGCCGACACATTGAACAATTTAACATTGCTACGGTGTTGAAATCTCCAAACGATCAGAAGATGTTGGGCTGCGACGCCCGGTGCAGGTACGCGCCTGGAAAAGCAGCGTCTAATCACCGCTTTCGCCCAATCTTCCAGCCCGGGTGAAATATGCTCGCTACGATATAGGGGAATGATGTCCTGTTTGCTGCTCTTCGTTTGCGAATCTTTACGACCCACCCGAAGCCTGACCTAAAGAAAACATTTCGGCTGCACCCTAGTAAACAAGACAAGAAAGAAACGATAGGGATCCACCTACCAGTTTCAGAGCCAACTCGCTTAAGGCGTCCCGTGCCTCCGGATATCAACATACTGGGTTTGTTTTATGAGTTTGTAGGTATAACAAGATGAACAATCGTATTGTCAAAGTGGTGACTAAACGTGTCGTTCAACTTGCAAATGAGGCATGCAACGGCGTAGGGCATATGTTGAGGTACCTCTAAGTATCGTAGCACGCGCCAACCTCAAGTCCCAAATACTTGTCGAATACAACTATAACATAACCAGCAAAAATCGAAGCACGTGTGGTTTTCAACGACCAGGCAGGGAGTATCACATAGATGCGATGTTTATCCTTCTGACCACCTGCGTGTGAAGAGCACTCGCAAAACATGACTGCTTGCTATGATTTGATCTGTAGGTTGTCTTTTTTTGGCCTCTTCAGTACCAGTCGCTAAGGCCTACTTGGCGACCTATTTGTGCGCGATCTTGCGCACGTATGTCGACTACATTCACGCTATACATCTCCAATACGACTGGGCACAGATCTGGTCGCATAGAGTTGCCTTAACGATACATTGAGAAGAGTAAGCCCTACCGTAACACCAGAAAAAACTCGACAACATTCCGAAATCAGGAGGGGTCTCCGTGAAGTTAGCAATACAAGTGCGTCGCCTGTCGGCAGTAGGGTACAACATGTATTCGCTTTGGAGCGGGGTGCAGATGCAGCCGTCGTCGCCCCTTGCAGCCCGCCGACGGCACACAAACCGGACACACACCTACGGGTAAAGCACACCCCTCTCTCAGCGCATCCTTCTCTCAGAAGACGTGCGGAGGCCGCCCGAAGGTGTGGGATATTAAATGTACGTCCAGCGTGCTTCTAGGATAGGAAAAAAGAAACAGTTTGGCACGTGGAAATCATATATTTGTCCTAATACACAGAGAACACGAACTTCGTCATCAATCTCGCTGTTTCCTACGAAGCCGTATCAATGCCGCCTACAAAACTGAGGTGAAATACTAAATGAAATGAGGGTGGAGCGCCACAAGTATATTGATCCATTTGATTTTAAACAAAAACAGTGTTTTAGGCATCGTCATACTTGCCCACAACTCAGCTAGGGTTTATGTATTATTCTTCGCCGTGTAATTGACTTAGGACATGGACCAAAGTAAATATAAAACGTATTATAAATACGTCAGCTGTGAGTTCATCCGATCGTAATGTCTTGTATCATGTTGTAATTACTATTGAAATGCTAGACGACGCTGGGCAGTGACACTGTTACAGTTGGCCAATGAGTGATCACGTTTCTATGCTAGCTGTTATAAAATAACGAAAGCGGGTACACACAGATGAATAATGTATATAGTGAAAATTGGTAATCGTAGTAACGGATGTTCTCATCGCATATATGCTCAAACCAATAGAGGAGACAAACACTACATGTCGCGGAAGTCGGCGAATGAAACATTCCAGGGAGTGGCCATGGTGTTCGATTTAGACTCATCTCCGGTAGGGGTTGCGAGCGTTTTTCTCAAATGTTTCATGACCTGTCGAGACCCTCAAATGATAAAGAACCGGTGAGCATGATAATTTGCTGGTATATATCTTTTTTCACCATGTAGCTGGCAAAATACTTGATCGGGCTGCGTCAATCGTATTCTTCGGTGTCGTGGTTCGGGTGAGGTATTAAGCTCCTCGTCGGAGGAAGTCATGAAGTATGTCACCACTCCTCCCGAAGAATTGCTCAGTATGGGCACTTCTTTTCTTGACAGAAGCACACTCGTTCAAGGCATGCGAAGAAAGAAGGCTGAGGTTCATCTGTTACACAGCAGTTATCATAGTCCCTTCCTTCGGTGCCTTGGCTTGGGCAAGATATTGATCTCCTCTTGGGAAGCGCTCGTGAAATATGTCGCCACCTCTATCGAAGCATTCTCACTATAGACGATATTTCTCTCGACAGAAGCACTCTCGTTCAGGCCATGCGCAAACGCCATACCGACGTTCACCTGTTACACAGCTGTTCACATAGTCTCCCCCCTCGTCATCGTCAAAACCGCAAATGCTCGTACTTTTATACCGCTCACTGTCATGCGTCGACCAATCGTTACAATAAGCTGGCATACACGCGAGAACGTTGGTAACGTTAATGGCGGCACGGCCATCCGATTTCGCTGATGGTCCAGAGCAGGTTCGCGTCAGAACATGAATAACACATAACTCATCCGGCGCACCACTATGCACGTACGCGCAGGTCGTTTCGCGGTGTGGTTCGCGCTGTGCACACGCACTGGTTTCATACCCACAAAAATCATGTTCCCATTCGGTCAACCAGGGTGCTACATAATTCACAGTACACCGTATGTCCGTGCAAGTTGACGTTATTGGTTGCGATAAATAGGTTTTGGAATTCCGGGGCCTCGTTTATGGCCGCCCGACTCGGCACCCACACACAGTCACTCATCGTTCTTCATCCGACCCGGGCAACCCGTCATCTCGTAAAGAGGGCAGTCACTCCCTATCTTGAGCAGATCCTGACAAGTGCAGTATATATTCCTGCATCCATCGACACCACCGACATACACTACATCTACACTACGTTCGAGGATCGACGCGTTCTGGAGCAAAACAAGATTAGCCAGGTAGGCCTGTATAATATGTCTGATGCATTTCTTTCTGCTACAGTACAACTGCTAACGCCGACCAGAAACACACGGACTGTCAAGTTGGTGTATTTACAGCATGTAGTGTGTTCTCGGGGTGAATAGCAGCCATATGGAGTAGTTCCATGGAACGCATCATAATACATTTATTGCGCGCATCTATGGAACATATGTCACCTACGAAAACCAAAACGCAACATGCGCCGTATATCTGTATACTTTACAAGACGATACAACGTATACATGTACTTGAAACAAGATTTAACCCCTGCTCGCGCACGCATGTGGATTACATATCATAAAAATAGATCGATCGCAGTTACCCACCGGGGTTTAACAGGCTTACCCACTACCGGAAATCAACCCGGCATCCAGCTTTTACGGGTAGCGCGAGACAGCAGAAAGGGCTAGCAGATGGTTATAACTGGTCGAGGATAAAGTCCGACGCCTTTATGCTGAAACAGTACGTCGCGGAGACGACAACTATGAAATGCATATCGTCAGATATTTTTATGGCAATGTCATTGCGCTTATATCGGCCACCGTAACACTGCCATGCGCCTTCATGGCGATACACTTGCCATGGCAAAGGTCATGACTCGACACAATGGTGCCATTCGAAGACCGGCCGTGGCTGTACTGCCATTGAACCATCTTGATCGATTCCAATGTACTGATTGTATTGGTCCTCATCATGGCATACCCGCTACACGGCAGGCCATTCCGTACCCATGGGCGTGCCATACAATGGGCAAATCAGTGCCTTGGCGATGAACTGGGACACATTCCCACCACTTCCATGGGATATGGTATTACCAATACCGTGACGCGCTTCATAGCACGGCATTGCAGTCGGTGCCGTCAATGCCCATGGCGATGACATGAAAGGCCAAAGCGCCGGTATCGTATTAACATGTAAACACGTGACAGTTCGTCCTACGGAATCTCGATGTCGGGTTGAAGGTACCGTCGTAGTATTGTCCGCGTGACCTTGCTGTATACACCCCCCCCCCGAAGCTGTTTTTACCAATATGTTTCTACCGCTTTGTTTTAGTGCCTGCTTTTCATGCTTAACTTCACTATACGCTCATCGTTCTCCTCTTCCGAGCGCGTGCAT
Source organism: Saccharina japonica (assembly GCA_008828725.1). Taxonomy (NCBI): domain Eukaryota; class Phaeophyceae; order Laminariales; family Laminariaceae; genus Saccharina; species Saccharina japonica. Next base: position 34,352 of record MEHQ01000428.1, read on the forward strand.
GCGTGTGTATACATACGCGAATATTCTTCACTGTTTCAGTTTAGACTTTGCACGTATAAACGCGTTCGTGAATCAGCACGTCACACTCTAACTTTAAACCGTCGACATTCAGCACACCCAGTCATTGTCAGTGCTGAGTATTCGTATTAGACAGCTACAAGCTCTGTGGTGGCAAATAATGTGCGGCATAGACATACTCGCAAATGAAGTACTTGAGAAGCACCAAATATGCAACACTGCTGTGACTATTGCTAAGTGTTGGACACGCACCACATACACAAGGAGGAATACCAGACAAAGCGATGTGGAAAAAAAAAACAAAGTTACATAGATATAGTCAAAACATATCAAAGATAACCTACCAGGATATTGCCGTATTCGTCACACATCTTTGCGTTATCTTATCAGAGACAAAAATAAAAGCGTTTATGCACCACAACATCGACTTGTCGCTTGCTGTATACCATATGTGTCTGGCACTTGGTACGTACAAGGTATAACACCTACAACTGTTGAATACATCACTTTCTTCGATGATATATGTTGCCAAAGGCCATCTTCTGCATCATTTAAACACCTCCCACTAAAAGCAAACATTATTCTGGTACGTATGAACAGTCTATACCGGCGGCATCGAAAATACGATATCGTGCATAAGGGCATAACATTGTTCGAAGTATTTTCGTTAATTTGCGATTCGTATATGTGTAACATGTATGGTGCTCGCTACCAGACATTTTTTATATTGTTTTTCGTGTATTGGATTCGATTCTAGCTTCTGAAAATTTCCTCGTCTTCAATACTGAACGCACCTGATAGGTTCAAAAATTACCCGCCTTAAGCGTCTCGCAGGAGCGGTGGGGATGACGAGAAGGAGACTCAACACATGGCTCATATCGTGTACTCAAGTCCTTCGAAAAATCAACAAAAACTGTAGCTAAGCCCGTGGTGCTTATGAAGGAACGAGGCAGTTACGATGCTGAGCTCTACGAACTACTTGTAGGTAGTGTATCATTATGTATTACCATTAAGTAGCTGTCTTTAAATGTCACCGACCCTGGCCTATCCATAGCCATATATGTATATGCTACCGATGACGCGTGCTACGATAGAGATAGCACTTTTGGCTGAAATAATTTCTGAATGATAATAATGCTCCTTCACCCAAAATCGTCGGACTTTGATCATTATTTTGTTGCAATATGGTTCCGTGTCTGCTTCGGCCATGGGATTTTCAATCCGATACACTTTTACTTTCCTCCCTTAATGATCAGTTTGGGGTGACGTGTGGAGCTCTTCAAGTATCCACCCTTTGAAGGCAAAAACATGGTGCACCTCTATCGTAGTATGCGTCCGATATTCTATTGATGTAACCTACGCACTTTCCCTAACCGGCCCATGCAACAATAGTCCGCTATAACACAAAGAGCAACACCCCTGACCAATTCCCTCGTATATGAACCCTGCCGGCCGCGGAATGGGCTGAGAGGTACCGATGTTTCACTTTTGTACGTGCTCACCTTTGCAAAAAAAGTGCTTGGGTGTCGAATTGTTTTGGGAAACATTCACAGGGGGTAACATGACGTCAAGAGGGCCTCGACACCAAAACAGTGGCCTTCACCGAAGACAGTGAATACTCAAGCATGCTGATCAGTTTCACGGGTCGGCATCTGAACGATGTTTTTCTCACTTCGAACAGTTATCCGGCGCCACCGGGACCCGGTCAGAACTTGGGCCATTTAAATAGGTTATGCACATACCGTTTGACAACGGCAGGGCCTGAAGGCGGGCGTCCTTATCGCACTCGACTATATCCGCCTAGACTCCAGCACAATGACAAGAATAACAAAAATCGTTAACAATCTGAAAATATAATTATCGGCTCGCTCGCTATGGAAACTAAAGTACGAATGAGGCAGAATGGTTTCATCGAAGAGGTGGTGGCAGTGAAATCGCTGACGGCAAACAATGGCTGTACACGTAGCATATTTATATACATTTATATAACCCTTCAAAAGCTAGCGACGACGGACAAGGCACTACATATGATACCGGACGGGTATTTGTCATTAGGGTACGGCTTGCCGTTATTAGGTGGTCGAGTGTGAGTCTGTATTTGACAGCCGCATCGTTGCTGGTCACAATACATATAAAAACTGATACTTGATTTACAAATTTGAGGTAGGTAGCCCCAAAAACCTTCGGTACCAATCCTCGCGTGGTGTACACCTTGGATTGCAGAAGGTGTCGTCCGATCCCCATACACCCGTGTTCATTTCCGGCGAATCAACGGTCCTCCTCATGGCGATGGCTCCATCCATGATTTTGCAGAGAACAATCGCTTCGTAAAGATTTTCGGAAACACACAAGCCATATAGCATTTAACATGGTCATGTCTGTTCTCAAACAGCAGTGTGGCAAGTACGTTCGATTACCGGGGCTCCGGCCAAGGCTTTAGAACCCGCACGGGAAACCTTTTTGTGGAGTGTAAAACAAAATTCCGCGCAGCACGCCCACCCTCCCGTCGCAGACCTCAGCATTAAAGCAATATCCACTTTGCTCGGGCCAGCCCAAACCAACCCTTCTTTTCAACTCAGTCAACCGAAGGTTACGATGCCGTATGGCATAACAAATCCATAGGGACGTTACTTAGGAACCTCGGCGGGGCACGTTAGCACTGCACACACCGTGAGTGGGGTAATTCCGAACCACCGCCATGACTGTGCCCTGGTGCGTTGTGAAACAATCCTGGAACACTTTTTATAGGCCCCTTTGTACGACCAACCAAAGCACGGGTTACCTAAGCGATCTACAGCGGCCATAACCACCAATCAGGCGCCACAGCAGTGGCATATAACTTGATCGTGCTGCACAGATTCGAAGTCCCAATTATAATGCAGGAAGTGTTGAACCTCTAGGCAAACCTACCACGAGGCGTGATGTGCGATAAATAAATGATTGTTTAGTGTGTACGTGTCTCGCGGCGAACGTGACACGCTTTATCCGTGGATATCTACCCGCATTCGATCAGGTCTTCCGTCTATTGCCGAAACCTATCCGTTATATAAATGTCAATGCAAGTCTACTAGTGTACCATTTCCGCGTTATAAGGGAATCTACCCAGATAGAAAACCGCCTGCAGATGCATTCGCCTTACCGATTCACGATCGCCCCACGTTCAAACACTCTTCTTCTTGTATGTTTAGGTCTTCAAACATCACCCCTCATTATCGGTGATAACTAAATGATTTCTATCACGGGAATGCAAAACAATGTATGGCATCCTTATATTTACATCGTCCTATTACAGGATCTGTGTTTCTGAAATCGAGTTGGGTGCATTTGCGGCCAATGCGGGCGAGCGCACCCACGGATCGGAATAGCTCATTAGTCTTACGATACAACCACTAATCATGATGGGAGTGGTGGGCGGCAGACCAAGTATCGCAGCCCTTGCAATCCCGCAAACACAAATTTCGGGGTTGAAATCATGCATTTAACCTATTGAGCTAGAAACGCCCAGTTCCTCCGAGGCACCGAGTGGAGTTGCACAATTCACACAGACACTCGTAACATATCATTTATTTGCACGATCGAGTATGGACGAAGTTCTCAGACAGTTAGACGACCCATGTCGAAGTAGTTATGACCCCCATGCTGCTGATTCTTCTGACGTAGCAGGTATCTACCGGCTGTGTCCTGATTGACGGCAGTTCATCAGGTCCAGTGGCGTCTATCATACCTTCCCGTTGACATGAAAACCTAAGCCTTACATACGAGTATATTTTCGATTATTTGTGTGGACTTTGAATATACGAATATATATGTATACCGTGGTACGTGACAAAGTGATGGTCGGCTGCAGCAAACGTTGTTGATAGGATAACGTACCTGGTATATATGTATATACCCGGTAAATTTGTCAGTCCTGTGTTTAGATTCCCACTAAAGTGTCTGAGTATGAGCATTTTCGTGTCTCTGTCCCATCCCACGCAGGCATGTCGCGTCACACGAAATTGGCACGGGATTGTTTTTTTTTTCGTCGCAGCACGCCGGTGTCTCCAATAAACTGCAGTCCAAGCCTATCCGGCCCTGAGTGTGCATGCTGTTGACACGTTTACACCACCCGCACAACGCGGCCGAGCCGATACCACAGTGTACTACATAACCCTCCCTCTAAGTTGATGGTGCTCTTCCTTGTTGTCCCCACGGCGCCGATTCCACCCGTATTATGTCCCCACCACTACAACGTCGTAGCGTTGCAGCGTTGCGATCGGGACACAAAACGCACGATCAGGATGGTGCGATTCGTGCCTTTCTTTGCGGCTTTGGTGACTCTCGTCGTAACGGCTGGTGCCAATGTTTCGGCTTCCAAGGGTAAGTCGACATTTATATCAATACCGCAAGCGTGTAGTATTGTATCTTGCATAACCGACGCACGTATATCGCCACAGAGTATTGTCAAGGGTATTGACAACTACCAGCAGCGAACGCCAGCGGGGATAGGTGATATTTTCTTTTTTCTGTGGCGATCCATTGTGGTGACGGCGAAGGTGTGTATTGGTGAGCTCGATGCATATAAATATAACATTATATTCGGAGGATACCATGTCAAGAGTGCATATTTACCCGTCGCTTAAGGGGCCTCTGTATACGAACAATTTGCCAGCTTAACGTCTCTATTCACCCACGTTTGATGTAGAATGTTGTTCCTGACCGCGCCAACGACTGTGTAGTTTAGACGACCTCAATGTTATGGTATTACTCTGTACGCGCATATATATACCAAAGTTGATCCTACTGTATACTGCACTACAGTATGTGTACTGTACGTTCAAGATAACGCCATGGAAACACTCGTCATTGCTGTTTCTCCGCGTCGCGATCACGCAAATTGAAAGCATGTGGCCCAAACGACTAATAATATAACATCTGGTTGACACGTGCGGTCGGCTGGTTGACAGCCCCGGCATCTGGTGTGGCCGTCTGTCTATATTTCAGTTGCTAAAAAGTGATTGTTAGAGCGTTTTATAGGTACACTTGAAGATAATAATTGGTAATACGTATGTTGAATAGCCGATAATAGGTGTACCTACGCACTTTGAGCCATTTGTAGGCACAGTGGAGCGCAGGCCCAGTATCAGGCGGGCCAGGTACATTACGCAGTGTACTTATAAATGACTCAAAGTGCGTAGGTACATTTTGTTTTGGCTGATGCCCATGTTATTTAGCAGTCATCCTTATGATTCCATTTGACTTCTGCCATTCACATATAATATATGTGTTGTTTGAGATGCTATATTTTCAGGCGTACAACTATGTTTTTATCCTTAGTTTTAGGCAATACCATTTCAAAGGCTGTCGAAACCTATATGAATGATACTGTAGATCTGTCTAGATATTGGAGTCGCTTTAGATGCCTAATTGTTCAACCAAACAGTGCATCAAAGGTGCTAGGCGCTAGCCTTTCCGGTTGGGCCTATCAGGTTTATCGCATCCGAATGTTGACTGGCCCTTTGTTGATATTTGTTTTGCGTGGAGCAGAATATTGCAACGAAAACCACTGTACAAAGCGGACCAATTCATGTTGACAAGTTCAGAGCCGCATACACCCCCACCGACAATGGGCCTGAGCAATCTCACGGTAGGGGTACCACTTTTAGACTCAATATTTTCTGACCGGTTGTGCTCCTCACGTGAGTATCCACCGGACACTATTATGATTTTACTGGTACAATTTGTTTTTTGGACTACCGCATTGGAAGGTTTTGGTCGGGTTGCGCGAGCGATTTTTTTTCCGAAGTCATGTTTCGGGCGAGATATTGAGCTCCTCATGTGAGGAGCTCAGAAAATTCTGCTGCGCCCCTACCGTGGGATGACTCGCCCTATATGCTGTACCGCAATAATGAATGCGGGTCCCCGACGCTGTGGGACTAGTTTGCGGTCGCCTGAGCTGCATTTATACCCGCGATGATCGCGTCGAAAATTGAGCTTGAGTGTATGCACTGCCCCCTCTTTCTTCCATCTGCACCTTCACCGCATACACCTTGCAGACGCATCTTTTGACAATGCCAAGCAGGGCATTCGCGGGAGACGCACCACTTCGTATAAACAGGTATGGCAGAGGAAGATCGGAATATTGTGTTCGAATTATGTACGCGATGTAACTGCCGACATCGTAACACAGCGAGCGTGTCGCTCTGACACAATTAATTGGCGGTGCACGAACATATGTCCTTCCCCCGTTGAAACTATGCGTAGTGTTTTGTGTTTCGATACAGCCCCTGCGATTTCATACATCTTCACATAATAAACATGCGCGTGTTCTAATAACAACCTCTTGCGGAAATTCCACAACAAACTATACTTGTTTTTTCGTCCATTAATACCGAAGTTGCTAATTACACAGAATACACACAGTTGTATACACAGGTGATGGCACACATTTCCATGCGTATACAGTGTACTACACCCAATAGGAAACAGCAAAGCTGGTCCAGGTTAGATTTCTCCTTTTTGAGAAAGGGTGCGTTCTACTAGTAACGAATCTCGAATTTCATGTTTTCCTCCGAATTTCGGGCTGGCTTTCGGTTGAACCTGTTTCTTAATAGTAGTCCTGTAGTGTACACCAGCCAGTAGGGGTACAGCTGCTAGCAGTGCAAACTAATCGATACTTATCATCTGTGTAATCGAAACCATTATTGCCACGGTATTTATCATCATACAGCTCTCATACCATTATTTCCCGAACTATGAGTGCAAGTATATGCATGACCAACGTAGGCACTTCTATTTTATCTATGTCGGGAGATAAGTGAAACTCATACAGCTCTCATACCATTATTTCCCGAATTATGAGTACAAGTATATGCATCAACAACGAAGGCCCTTCTCTTATATCGATGTCGGGAGATAAGTGTAATTTTGAAGATTCGGCGTACTATTTTTCAATCGCACGTCCTTCGGGGTGTGCAGGTGTTAAAGTAGTCCTCGAAATGTGGCAAGTGCTATATATTTTGCAGTCTCACATTCACGGTCAACATCGACCAGGCGATGGATTGTTTGTAGATTCGGCGGAATCTACAGCGCAATATACGGTGTATTTTTTGTCGTCAAAATAGGCCATGGGGTAACAAGCGGGTCAGTGGCCGTCCCACACTGACGACACAACAATTCTATCACGTATCGAAAACCAACCTCGACGTTCCCACCAATTTCCAACGTAAAGTTAATTGCGCAAAGCATAAAAATATGCTTCACCCCAGCTTCACACCGGTATAGGCCAATGCCGCCTCAAAGTAGCTGCGCTCAGAAAACCCCTTGACCAGCCGCGATTGATAAACACAACACACGACGACATCGTTCCCATGCATAAAATCCTCGAACTTCAAGCAGCCCTGAACTATATGTTTCCCTTGTTCTCAGGTGCGATACTGCAACTTCATCGGCTGTCCCAACGGCTACACCCCGATCGATCACGCCAACAAGGTAGAATGTGACAACGGCAAGTGCGAGGTGTCGCAGTGCTGCCAAGCGTTTTGCTCGTTCCACCCGTGTCCCAACAACTTCGTCCCGGTTCCCGACGCTCGAACGATCTTGTGCCCCGACTCTGGGTGCACTACCGACCTGTGCTGCGACAACGGTGAGTGTGAACCCTGTCATTGTTTTGGTTCAAGGAGGACATCGCATAAAGTACCAAAAACCGGAAACTTCACGTGTAACACAATCAACTGCCGTGAAGATCAAAACATTGACAGGCACCTTTGCATTCCCTGTACCACCCACCCGTAACCCTTTTAGGGAGACCGTCTAACTCACCCGTCCCATACGCGTGTCGTGTTCGTTCGAGGAAGGGGGACAACAACCCGATCACAACGTCGGCACACCGTACTGCAACTCAATCGGCTGCCCCAACGGCTTCACTCCGGTCGACACCGCCCGGAACGTCCCGTGCAAGAATGGAAAATGCGAGGTGTCTCAATGCTGCGAAGCGTTCTGCTCGCACCACGCATGCCCCAACAACTATGTCCCGGTGCACCGTGCTGACATTATATTATGCCCGGGCTCTGGGTGTACCACCGACCTATGCTGCGACTACAGTGAGTCCCCGTCACATTTGACAGTAATAGTGTACTTCGAAGCACATAAGACATTCCCCACGAAGTCCGGAACAGCAAAACTTCTGGCAGGAGTGTAGAGACGCTTACTGTAGTCATCTATACGCCTTGCACAAAAGTCTTATACTCATACTTATTGCGTGGATGTCCGTGTCCGCAGGATGAATGTTCCTGGCGGCAGTAGAAATGACTCCACCGCCCTGCTTGAAGTACGCGTCAAACTGCGTAAAGCGTTGGTCTATGTACCAAACTATATACATAAACTTTACGTAACTCAGTAATATGTTGCGACGTCCTCCCTGTGTGCAGGATTCCGCCGAAACATCTTTAGTCGGAGTATATACTGTCATCGTGATTGTACAAGCCGCACGAGCGGACCCCTACACGCATGCTGTTGTTCAAGAGTATACATACTGCAGACAGGTTCCGGCTAGTCTAACTGCTTGCAGTGTTCTCTCTCTGTTCCTAATCCTGTGTTCCCGTCCATATCATGTTCACGCCCGGTATGGTTGTTGCTTGTATTGAAACTTCAGACGTGGTCTGTTCGAGCTTCAAGTGCCCTCACAAGAACAGCCCAGTCGACCACGCTGCCACCACTGTCTGCGCCGACACCGGATGCACCAGTGATTTGTGTTGCAAGATGGACGGTAAGACACATCTCGAACGCGCGTTGCACCGGTAAACCTTCATGCCAGGGCATACATTTCAGTCGACCTATATGGGAATTAACAGGGCGCCAGACACAATATTACCTTAGCCCCAGACGACGGTTGTTTTGACCTTGTCCTTTGCGTGTATTGTTGGTGGTTTTTCCTATGTATAGTCGCCGGTTAATAACCACCTCCGACCCATGCTTGTCCAACGAATGTAACGTCAGACGTGACCTGCTGGGGCTTCCAATGCCCACACCCGTACAGCTTGGTGAAAGACGCTGACTCTACCGTGTGCAAGGACACCGGGTGCACGAAGGACCTATGCTGCGAGAAGGACGGTGAGGCCTGCACGACTTCTATGTTTATTTTGGTAATTGTCACATGTCATTGGAGGTTTAGTGTCATCGTCGCTTCCTTGAAGTGCATCGCTAGACAAATTCATCTCTTCCGTGCACTATCCAAAAAGACGCTGCGGATATTCTCTCGCAAGAACCGTATGCAGGATAATCGTATTTCTAGCTTGACGTACCGGCCATGCTAGTCGTAAGAGCAATAGCGAGTGTATCGGCAGCACAGCAGTATCAGTGGTTTTCAGAGTACTAAGACTGGCGGCATGGTAGTAGAAGAAGTGGTAGTAGTTGCAGTAGCCTGGAAACTGATGGCATGACACTTGTCGAGTATTATCCAGAATACAGGCAGGATGTGTTATTCCCACTTTTGGCACTATTGACAAGCCGTTCCAAGTTATGTGTTCCGGTTGATAATATTTTCGCATCCTTTTTGCATCTTGCTTGTATTACAACATCAGAGGTAGTCTGTTCGAGCTTCACGTGCCCTCACAAGTACAGCCGAGTCGACCACGCTGCCACCGCTGTCTGCGCCGACACCGGATGCACCAGCAACTTGTGTTGCAAGAAGGACGGTAAGACAAACCTCGAAAGAGGGTTGCACCGGTAAACCTTCATGCCAGGGCATACATTTCAGTCGACATATATGGGAATTGACAGGGCGCCAGACATAAGATTACCTTAGCACCACAGGACGGTTGGTTTTATCTTGTCCTTTGCGTGTATTGTTGGTGGTTTTTCCTATGTATAGTCCCCGGTTAATAACCACCTCCAATCCATGCTTGTCCCACGAATGTAACGTCAGACGTAACCTGCTGGGGCTTCCAATGCCCCCCCCAGTACACCTTGGTGAAAGACGCTGACTCTACCGTGTGCAAGGACACTGGGTGCACGAAGGACCTATGTTGCGAGAGGGACGGTGAGGCTTGCACGGCTTCTATGTTTATTTTGATAATTGTCACATGTCATTCGAGGTTTAGTGTCATTGTCGCTTCCCTGAAGTGCGTCGCGAGACTAATACCTCTATTCCCGGACTACAGTACTGTAGTGCACTATTCAAAAAGACTCTGCAGATATCCTCTCGCAAGAAACGGATGCAGGATAATCCAATGTCTAGCGTGACGTACCGGTTACGCTAGTCGTAAGCGGAATAGGGAGTATATTGGCAGCGCAGCAGGGACTGGTGGCATGGTAGCAGGAGCAGTTGTATTAGTTGCAGTAGCTTGAAAACTGATGGAATGACACTCGTTGATTTGTATCCAGAATACAGACAGGATGTGTCTGTCTCACTGTAAGCCCTGTTAACAATCCGTTCCAACTCATGTGTCCCGGTTGACAATATGTTCGCACCCTTTTTGCCTATTGCTTGTATCGAAACCTCAGACGTGGTCTGCTCGAGCTTTAGCTGCCCCAACAAGTACAGCCCTGTCGACCACGCTGCCACCACTGTCTGCGCCGACACCGGATGCACCAGTGACCTGTGTTGCGAGAAGGATGGTGAGACAAGCGTCGAACGCGCGTTGCACCGGTATACCTTAACGTCAGGGCATACATTTTTTTATGTCGATATCAAAATGTAATTGACAAGGCGCCAGATACAATTGGCTCTTGGCACCACACAGCGGGCTGTTTAACCTTGTCCTTTGCTTGAATTTTGAATATTGGTTTTCCTATGTATATTCGCCGGTTTAAGACAGCCTTCTATCTATACATGTCCGACGATTGAATTTAAACCTCAGACGTGGTCTGCTCGAGCTTCCAATGTCCCGACAAGTATAGCTCGGCGGATGACGCTGCCTCTACCGTGTGCAAGTACACCGGATGCACCACCGACCTCTGCTGCGAAAAGGACGGTGAGGTTTGCACGGCGTCTATGGTAAGTTGGATAATTTGTCACACGTCATTGGAGGTTTCATCGTCATGGTCACTTCCCTGATGTTCCTTGCGCAACGAATACATCGATTCCCAGACTCGTGCACTGTAGGAAATACCCTGTACGTAGTGGTTCTGCTGCAAACAACGTAGGCAGGCTAAACGTATGTCTACGTTGACGTACCAGAAATGCTAGTCGTAAGAGGAAAACAATGCAGTTTAGCAGCACAGCAGTGACAGTAGGTCCGAGTACTACAGTAGCACTAGTATCATCGTTGAAGCATCTGGGTTAGTAGTTGCAGTAGTCGTGCGAATGATGCGATACAGTAGTCGTTCCAGCAGTATCCACAATGCAGAAAGGATGTGTCTGTCTTGCTTTTGCCTTCATTGACTCTCCGTTCCAACATCCTGTGTGCCCGTTTATAACATGTTCGTACGCGTTTCGCCTATTGCTTGTATCGAAACCTCAGACGTGGTCTGCTCGAGCTTCAGCTGCCCTAACAACTACAGCCCAGCCGTGAACGCTGCCACCACTGTCTGCGCCGACACCGGATGCACCAGCGACCTTTGCTGCGAGAAGGACGGTAAGCCAAGAGCCGAACGCGCATTGCACCAGCATACCTTCGTCTTATGGGTTATATTTCAGTGAACATATATATAGATTTGTGTTGAAAGGGTGTCAGGTGCAAGACTACCTTGGCACCAGACAACGGTATGTTCTACAGCATTTGTTTCATTCATTGTAGTGTTGGTGGCTTTTGCTATGTGTATTTCCCGGTATAACCCGCCTCGGATCCATACATGTCCGATGATTGTAACGAAATCCCAGACGTCTTCTGCTCGAGCTTCGCATGCCCGGACAACTACAGCTTGATGATAGAAGCTGACCATGCGGTGTGCAGTGATACCGGATGCACCAAGGACCTCTGCTGCGAAAAGGACGGTGAGACTTGCTCGGCGTCTATGTTATTTGTGTAGTTTGCACATGTCATTAGATGTTTCAATGTCATGGCCGCTTCCCTCAAAGTGCGTCGCTAAACAAAAACATCGATTCCCAATCTAGTGCACTGGGAACAAGAACACGTCATGCTTTTTGACAACGACGTCGTACAGTTGCCTTGCAGTATCTATATTACATACAGGATTTGTCCGTCTTGCTGCTCCTTTTCTTTACTCTCTATCCTTGTGGCTGTGTTCCCGCTTATAACATGTCCACACCCTATGTGGCTAATCCTTGCATCGAAACCTCAGACGAGGTCTGCTCGAGCTTCCACTGCCCTAACGAGTACAGCCCAGTCGACTACGCTGCCGCCATTGTCTGCGCCGACACCGGATGCACCAGCGACCTGTGCTGCGAGAAGGACGGTAAGACAATGGCTGCACTCGCGTTGAGAGGCACCCCAAAATCACGCCCCACTCAGAAGTCAAAGAATATGCCACATATGTGCAGCATTTCGGCGCAATGCAATACTGATTGCCAACTTGCACGCTCTAAACGAAACGCAGGCACCATCTTCCGTCTGCCACTATTGTGACACATGGTTCACACACTGTATGCAAATGTACAGGTGTTCGGTTCCCAGTCCCGCGACCGAACCGTGTACGGTGACACGACCGAGTACGGTGACACTGAGCCACCAAGGCCTGTGAGGTGAAACGTGTTAGACATCATCCTGAACCCATTACACAATCGTGTTTCGCGTATTTGTCTATGCCACTACCGACCGCTTTTCTTGTGAAACGACGGCATTCAGTGATCTGGTGCACGAGTTCGACGATGATGATAGCCCGCAGAGCCTCACGTGCGTCTGCCATATAATCGAACGCCATTGTGTGGCCGCGACGAATTCACCTTCCCAATGTAACCGCTGCTGACGAACCACACGGTGAAATCCAATATGCGATTACATCATCTGCTCGTACATTTTGACTTCGATCGACGACCCTGCCGATGTCCGTTGTAAGCGTCCTAAGTGCAATGAGTCCCAGTGCTGCAACATGGCCTGCTCAAGCGTCGGTTGCCCTGTGAATTTCTCGCCCGTTCAAGACGCTGACACCGCCGCGTGCAGCAAGACGGGATGCACCAGAGATATTTGCTGCGAGTTGGGCGAGAAGCACCCATAAACATCGTCCCACGCGTGTGTCGATAATATCCCATTTGTATTCAGCTTTTCAGGTTTACTGATGTGCGGCTTCATACTTGCAAGGTCGCCCTTCAAGCAGGAACCTCGAGGCACTATTCCTATAGCTGTTATAGACTGTATGTAAATGCATGGAGTTCAGTGCCTACTGTAGCCACACGACGGGATCACCAGCTAAAATTAGTATGTCGTTTAGGCAACTTCCGTGTCAGCGCAGCAGGCAAACAGCGACTAAGTTGTTGTAGTACTGTACCGTGCGGCACCAAACTCATGAACGGCGTGTAGATTAATGTCGTCTCGTTACACTGCGACTGTTGATGATCATGATGAACCTCAATGATTGGTCTACTGCAGCTCTTTCGAGCTTGTGAACGGAAACGCGGTGATTGACGACGCCATCAACGAGTAGTAGTGAGGTGAGACTTCCAGTAATAAAATATATACGACCTGGTCTGCGCCTAACGAAGCTGGTATGGTTAGTACATGCTCTGCTGGGACTCTCGGACAAGACTGTGCGCCAGAACCCTGAGCCACCGACACCTATGCTGAAAAACGCGATGTACATGTTGTTGAAAGACAGCGATTTCTAGCGTCCGACTAACGCTTCAACTTTGACTGCCCCTGACGACCCATACCAGGAAATCCATTCTGCGACTCCGTGAGCTGCCCCAACGGCTCTAAGAACATCGACTACGCTTCTAAAATCCGCTGTAAGCAGCCTAAATGTAAGAAGTCCCAGTGCTGCGACAAGACCTGCTCATCGTTCAAGTGCCTTGCGCACTTATCGCGGGTGAGACGTGCGAACACCGTCGTGTGCAAAAAGGGTGGATGCACCGAAGCTCTGTGCTGCGATTGAGGTGAGGGTGACACCGAAACGATGTCTCACGCGTTGGCGTACAGTAGCACTTGCATGTAATGTCTGCATAAACGAAACACTGCAATGCTGCTAGCTATTTCCACCGTTCAAATACACGCAGGCACCGCCAGGTGGTATCATTGTGGTTTGTTGTTCAGATGTTATTCGACCATTCAGTGCCTATCCGCGTGACTGGATCGTTGCTACCGTGCACTCATGTATCATCTATTATAGGCAACTGCCGTGTAGTTGCTGCAGACAACAATGCGATAGCCGTGATTCCAGTACTGTACTTTGTGTCAGCGAACTTAGCGAAAGCATACTGATTAACATCGTCTATCGTTGGGACTGATAAACATCCTGATGAGCGTACAGACCAGGTCCACTGAATTCTGGTTCGTGTGGTGGGATGTTCACGATGTATTCGGCCACGCCAGCAACCAGGAGTGTAACATGGTTAGTTGCCAGCACTCCTGCAGAAATGATATGGTTTACGTCAGACACGATGTCCCTTCTAAGACATCCCTGTGGGAGGTGCTGACGATGGTCAAGGACACAGGGTCCCTAACCTAATCCTTCGAAAGGCGCATGCTACGATAGAGGTGCACCATGTTTTGTCTGAGCTCCTCACTTAAGAAGCGTCATACCTCCACCGAAAAATCATTTTCAAGGAAACTAAAAGTGCTGCCGGATGAGAAATATCATATCCGAAGTATACTCTGAAACATTATTCGTCACAAAAATGAAAGTCCGACGAATTTGGGTTAAGGAGCCCGATCGTCCAGAAAACGAATCAGCCACAAAGTGCTACCTCTACCGTAGCACACGTCGAAACGGCTTAGTCGTCTTAACAAAACAATGTAAATCACATTTCACGCGTTTAGGGGATGGAATTATTATTACATTGCACGGCTAAGCTGTCCATGTACTTTAAAAGACAACACAGCGTCCACGGAGAGGATGGTGCTTACAGCCCTACTAGATCACACCATGCAATCGAAAGCTATCATTCCGCGGCGACGAACTAACCTTCTCTATGCAACCGCTCCTGGTGGAATAATACTGATTGTTACCGCATACTGGGACTCCATCAAGTGCGCGCACGGTTTCTCTTAATCTGCGACGCGTCCGGAGTGCGATGCAATCGGGCAAAATGCAAGGAGTCCCAGTGCTGTGACATCGTCCGCTCAAGCTTCGATTACCTTCCGAAATATTCGCCAGTGCAAGAGGCTGACACGACCGTGTGCTAGGATTTCGTATGCCAATACCATATTCCACTGTAAATGTTGGTAAAACGTTCACATTTCCGGATATTTGTAACCTGGCAAAGTCCAGTGTACCGCCGCGAGATACCGACTGGTAGTTGTCACCCCCAGGGTCCCAGTTGCTTCTACCTACTACTGAAAACAAGCCGTTTGTCAAGAATGACAACATGTCTGTATGAAACAGCCCCCGGTAGCTGAGTGTATCTTGACACAATTCATTGTGCGACACTGCGACATGTCCCGGCGGGCAGATGGTCAACGGTCGCCGCGGGCCGACTCTGATTACATCCACCCACGCGCAAAGAAAGTGCGGTGGGGCACCATACCCACAATTATATTTCCCTTACAGCTTCTGCCCTATCTCTTGAATATGACACATGCGAGTGTGACACATCCCGGTTGACCTTGGACAAGTACTGTATGTACTCTCTGTCAAAAGTCAGTCGCAAGTTCCATCATAATATGCATTGCGTCGATTATTGCGCTTAGCACGTCCTCAACCCCCCTCTGCACCTATAAGTAGGCCAAACTCGTGTCTCGCAAACACATTGGTCAAGGTGTCTCCGTTTTGTCTCGAGCAGCACACCTCCGCAAAAGCTAGGGTTTTCTGACGGTTGTTGTCTTGAAAGTCATTTTACCCGAAATCCGTCACCACACGAATAAGTTCGAGGCACCATAGACGGGCTTGCGTTCATCATCACATAGTGTGTGGGACACAACGACTGTAGAGAACGTCTCTGGCCTGTATCATAAACACATTACTCCGTGAACGAACGATCGTCTCGATACCACCACGTTACTGTAATTCCGTCCGGAATCTGATTAAAAAAACACCGACAGCCTTTAAATCTCCATGTTCGTATGATCTGAACGACGCAGAGGATAAGAAAATTGACACCACACAAATTACATCTGGTCTGGAATATTTTGTAATCTGAAACACGCGGATCACGTCGAGGCTGGAGCCCGATCCCGAGAATAAAGCTCCACGTTGGACTAGCTCCACGTTGGACAAGCAAAACAAGTACAAGCAGAAAAACAAGTTTCCGTCCACTCACACCACAGTCAGCACCTCGACACTGCAATAAACCATACAGTAGGTGAAACGGGCAGGCGCATGGTGACGCGTGCTACGGTAGAGGTGTCCCTTCTTGGTCGAATCGTTTTCTGAACGATCGGGCTCCTTAACCCAGATTCGTCGGACTTTCATTTTTGTGACGAATATTGTTTGAGAGTATACTTCGGTCATGAGATTTCGCATCCGGCAGCACTTTTAGTTTCCTCCAGAATTATTTTTTCGGTGAGGTATGACGCTTCTTAAGCGAGAAGCTCAGAAACATATGGTGCACCTCTATCGTATCATGCATCTGATATTCACTGATATTCCTTGTACATGCTGACTTCGTGTATATTCTCATTTCATCTCCACAGGGCTCGGCTAACTACCCTACGGACACATCAAGACAAGAACGACGTCACCACGCGCTCACAAAGCGAAGTATTTTCCAGCATGCAGCTTAAAGCTGTCCGCTTTGTACGAGGCCTTCCGGGTAGATCCCAGCATGGGTTACGAGATCATTGCATAATATGCGTGTGTTCAAGGCCTACCCGTGAACCCGTCTTCATTGAGTACACCCCCATTTGCAAACATCTCATGGGCTGTGGGAATAGGTGTACTCTACCAGCCTTTCGGCTGCACCATTGGACAAACGGTGACCCACGACAAACGGTTTCTTCTCTGAATTTGATGAAACATGATTATATATATGTGTTGGAGAAAGGGATATTCTCTCTCCGTTTATGCGCTACTTGTTTAGGTACTGTGTGGACAACACTTCTACACGTCGGTTTGTGTTCAGGGAGTTGCTAGAGGACTGCTGTCTCTTCTTCAGTACTAGACGGGCGGAACCGTTCGATTGGGACTATATTCCCCGGTACGTGATATCGGAAGATACATACCTTCTGTGCATCTATCAGCGCTTTGCCTGATGCAGGGTCGCTGTTTGTTTTGCTGGGCTGAAAACCCAGACGTACTCGAGAGCACCTTTGGCTGTTGACTGGACGGTAGTTTTTGAAAGTGTCTGCTGGTAAGGTTCAAGACTGTCCGAGGTATGGAGGTTGACAAGACACGTTTATCTGTGTTCCGTTTGGGGCCCCACGAGTGGAATGTACGACTGGTTTTGTTTGAGCATGCACACTCCTCGGTTGCTTCGTCAGACGGTAGAACACGTGTGTGCGTATTTGTGGTGTAGTTCATTGACAGCAGTGTACTGGTGTATGGACTGGGCATCTCGGCAAGAGAACACAGAGAGGTGTATCAGTAAGATATTATTAAGAGGTTTGTAACTCCAGTTGGTTGGCTAATCGGTTGTGCTTCAGTTGGTTCAGGAACGTTAGGTGGACGAATTGCTGACGTGCGCTTGTCTACATGGTATGTTTAATGTATGCGTTCATGGAAGTATTGTCAGCCACATCTGATTATTCATGGCAGTGTTCACCGTTTCGACCAATTTAAGCGTATAGGATTCAACACTTCATAACATCATACCAGTCCTTTCGGATGTAAACAAAACTCAAACCACGGGTTAGATAATCAGTTTGCTTACACGCAGGAGCTACCACACCGAGCTCATTGGCACTAGGTCTTCCTATTACGCAGTCACTAACGCAGTACATCACGCCTACAACAACCACAACACATAGTCTCGTGTGATAAACCTCAGTTCGCCGGTAGTCGTTGTCTTGCCTGAATACACAACGTTTGGACCGAGACCGGTAGGCCAAGGCCACGCTCTAGTTTGATGGTAGTATGAGCCATGCAACTGACAGGAAAACATGCCAGGTTCACAGCCAAGTAAGGACCAAACCCCTCTCAGTATGATGTATATATACTCTACCTACTGACCCAGCGATTGTTCTAGGATTCAGAATGGCATCCACGTTTCGACAGCCACGAACAAATGTCGTACCACTCAGTGTATAACAAACCACCGTTTCCTTTAATCAAGACTTCAAACAGGGGTCTGACACCGTCGCACGTCAGATTCACGATATACACTCGAGAACATATTTGAAGATGCGAGCTGGTCCACGTTACGAGGCGAACACCAACTTCCGCCCGAATACCGGTAGCAGCATTTACACGAATATATGATAGATATCATCGGCGCCATGAGCAGTGAAATATGTTCCTAGGGACGACGCTAGTGACGAAAATGTGTGACTACCAACCACGGGCTTGTTGATGGCAGTGTGAGCCATGCAACTGAGAGCAACACATTCCCGGTTTACAACCAGAGAAGGAGAAAACTCCAGTATTATGAATATACTATATCTACAGAGCTAGCGATTGTTCTAGGACTCAGGATGACATCCCGGCGTTACGACAGCCACGACCCAATATATTATCACCCAGTGTTAAACAGACCACCGTTTTCTCTAATCAAGGCTTCAAATAGGGGACTGGCACAGGATTCACGACAAACCCTCGAGAACATTTTTGAAGATGCGAGCTAGTTCAAGTTATAAGACGAACACCAACTCCTTCAAGAATACCGGTAGCAGAATCTACACGAATATGTGATAACCATCATTGCCGCCATGAACAGTGAGATATGTTCCTAGGGACGGCGTTAGTGACGAAAATGTGTGACTACCAACCACGGGCCTTATATTCGGTCGGCAGCTGGCAGACGTTACCATCGGCTGAAACTTTGTTTTTTATCTGCTTCTCACAACAGTCCAGGCCCGGGTTCTTCAAATCACGTCTGTATATGTTTTGGGCGCAAACTTGAACATCTGACCGGCATATCGTCGATTTGAAGGAACATAATTGGCCAAAAATCAGTCCTATCCTGAAACAAAATGATTGCGTCGCAAAGGCTAATGTTTGAAGTACTTCCGCACAATATTTCAAACGTCCAGGACGTTCTGTACAGATGGGCCCTGCAACGTTGCACACATGTTATTATGTCCTCCCCGAGGACTGACTCAAGGGGTTCTGTTTTTTTTTTTTTCATTCTAACTTTTCAGTCTTAGGGGTCCAACATGTTCAAATGCCAAACTATAAATGGACTACCAAGCAAACATATAACGACAATTGTTCGTATGGGTTGCTTGTTCGTAATAACCCTTAGAAAACTTGTGTTATGCATTTGGTCTACGAAATAATTTATGCTAAAGTTGGTCAGGTTGGGCTTAACGCCTCTGGAAAGGCCATGTTCTGGGTGAAACATTACGCTCCATGTTAGGAGCTCTTGATATTGGGCGCCATCGTTTCCGCGCCATTTCTCTCGGACGGTCTATGCAATGAGATTTTACATCGGACGATATTCGGTATGATCCATGCAACATCAAAGCGTACACGATTATCTATGCAACTTCCCACGAGATGGGTCACGAGCCATAAAACGTCGCATTGGAAGCTCCACGGAATGAGTTCTTGGTTTCGATAAAACAAACATGCGACGTCCGATAGGGCGTGCCACCGGAATACTATCGTACCATGGGACGTCCTATTGGCCATTCAATGGTATATAGTCCATCCAATGCCATATCTGATTTGGACGACTTATATGACGCTTCCTCTGACTTCAAGGCCGTATTATATGGCCCATAAGACCGGCCGTCCCATGCAAACTACGCTATGCACCAAAGGTCACATGGGGTGTCCCATGCAAAGAACTCTATTAGTGTACTGTTCGCCCCATGGGCCCGTCCCATGAGATCTTACTGTCCACTTCCTGCGGGAGTCCCTTTTTGTCGCGATTAGTCCCGTCAGTTGTCCAACGTCATGCCCTACCGGTTATCTCGTCGCTCATACGTGACCTGTCCGGTGCGATATGCCCGGGGGTGACCTGTGGAACGACTGACAAAATCTCAAAGTCGGAAGATGAACCTTAGTACCACCTATGAACCACACCATCCCATACAACGTATCATGTAACCTCCGCTGGAACTACCTATGGGATGGGGGTTCGTCCCATCAACGGCTACACTTCAATTGACAACACCCAAAATGTGGAGTGCAACGACGGCACGTGTGAAGTGTCCGGTTGCTGCAATTTGTTCTGCAACTCCCGCGGTTGCCCCAACGGCTTCACGCCGATCGAGAACGCTCTAAACGGGGAGTGCCAAAAAGGGCAGGTGCGAGGTGCTTTTTTGCTGCTAAGCGTTCTGCTCGTACCACCCGTGGCCCAACGCTTACACCCCGGTGTACGCCGCAGACATCATAGTGTGCTCTGATTCAGGGTGCACAACCAATCTGTGCAGCGAAGACGGTAATATTAAGTCGCACTTCTTAGTTCTTGGTTGCTTCCTATTTCGTAACTGTTGGGCTTTCTTCAGTCTATAACATGATTGATCGGGTACTCAAGCCTAGAGAACGCACGGGAGGGCGTGGATACTACCTAGTGAGGAACGCGCGAGTGACTCGTCCGCGCGTGCAGTGTGCCTTAGACCCGTATGGCAAGTCACTGTGTTCATACATGTGGGAGCAACCCCACAATAGGGGTACCACTTTTAGGCTCAATAATTTCTAAACGGTTGTGCTCCTCACGCGAGTAACCACCGGATACTATTATTATTTCACTGGTAGATGTGTTTTTGCACTGCCGCATTGGAACGTTTGGTCGGGTTGCGCAAACGAATGTTTCCGAAGTCATGTTTCGGGTGAGATATTGAGCTCCTCATATGAGGAGCTCAGAAAAACCTGCTGTGCCCCTACCGTGGGATGACTCTAGGGGAAACAAATTATGCTCTCGATACATGATGTGTTTGATCATATACTGTTGCAAGTTGTTTTCCCGCGGTCTTTCAGTGTTTACGGAGATGCTGAGTACCTCGCATTCGTCAGCAGTATGTACGGGCTTGAGTGTTTGATTGGGTTGCTTACTACGCGTTGTGTAATAACGTATGGTTCACCTTTGCTGCACATCCACCGGCTTTGTACCTGCTGCAGGGGTGTCAGCTGTCATCCTGTGCAGGGGTGTCAGCTACCATCCTGACCGTCCTGATATAGCCGGTTGTACAATCGCTCGTAAGCGCTATGCTGGCTTCGCAGGTTGTAAAGGTACTGGTTCGCAGGTTACTTCATCCGTGGGCGACACACCATACGTATAGATGTTGGTTGTTGCTTGTATGGGGTACGTTTGCTCTGCTGGTGCATAATATAAGGACTCGAGTTGCTTCGTAAGCGTGTACACCACATTCATCAGCTCACGATTTCGCTCGTAAACTGTACTCCTTCGTTTGCGGGGCAGCAGGACATATAGGTTCGACGATGTCTTCAGGGGACGGCGAACCCTAAATATATATGACCATGCGGTCGCTTCGCAACGGTACTGCTGGGTCCGATGGTGCTTACAATGCATACTCGCCGGTTGCTTTATTGGACTCCAAGCCTCATGTATGTGTTCGAGTTTTAGTTTCCGACACCGTTCTGCTCGTGTGAATGCACACTGAACTGCTCGGTAGGACGTGACTCCCGGAGTTATATCCTGGCTAGTCAGTTGGGTGGTATGTCTGTTTTTAAGAAAGGCAGGTCGCCGAATTCTTCTTGTTTGATCGTATACATTTGATAATCGATACGTTTTTGCAGGGATTGTCAGCCGGTGAAGTCTGGTCATTTCATGCGGTATGAGTAGTTTCAAACCATGCTAGATTTTTGCTGTTGTCACTTCCCAATAGCAAGGGGAGCGATCCCCTGCGTAAACCAGGCCCAATCAAATGGCAGATAATCCGCTTGTTGAATCATTGTTTGGGACGTCCCGTCATAAAAGGATATCTACAACCGCAACATTGGCGCACGGTCTTCCCACTACCTACTGTAGTAGCTGCCCAGGTAACAAGCTCGAAACTTGATTCACGTAGAAAACACCAATACTCTTTAGATCTTGGTATTGCCTGCAACAAACAGTTTCAGGTCGAGATCTCTACTCATAGGCAAAGAAAAAATTGCGACCGGTGAAATATCGGTGGCAATATACCCTAGCATTGACAGCAACAACGTGCAGGGTTTACCACAAGGTCAAGTTACAACACCCTATGGATTGTGGCGATATTGACGCTAGCGTCTACGTTAGAAACACACATGTATATATAGCTTACCACCACATGTCACGTGTACGACAGGCGTAAACATGTATCATCTCGCGCAGTGTGCGATAGATTCACCATGACGACTATGTGATTGGTTGTCCAGGGATAGGGAGCATCACATGACAGGTTCATAATAAACACTCAAGAGAACGTGTGTAATATTTTGTATACTATATTCACTCAGCTAGTACTTATTTCCACATACGACAGTGCAACATCTTCGAAGGGGACTTCCTTGTCAGAATGGTCTACTGTCTACACAATAGAGGCCTGTCGTTACGGTGCAGGTTAGGGATAGCTAGGTCGTGTGAACAGAAAGATATCTACAATCTAGAAATACGAATATATTTCAAATACGTGTCGACTTGATCCTGTAAACCGATATAACCGTTGGTGGCGGTGTTGGTGATTATGGCCTGTTCGAAACATATTGACAACATATGTGTTTTAGCACGTGCAACGTACGATGTATCATACTAAACCACCCAGGATGATGGCCCTTAGGCGATAACATGAATTGTCATATCAAAATCAGTAGCTCGAAGACTGACAAAACAAGACGAATACCTCTTCAATATGCTTTAATCCCATTTCGAAGGGTCAACTGCGCACACTACTCTCCCGGCGTACATGGTTAGTATTTTATGGCCTGCCTGTTGCCCCTAGAAGCCATCGCTCGGTTGTCCCGAACCTTGACATGGAAGTATCGGCCGACTGTGGTGTGGTTGGTGATAGAATGTAGAGGAGTAGCTGAGCGGAATTGAGTAGGCAACTGCCTCATGAGACAATCTAACGTCTGGTATCGAGACTACCGATTGTTCGCCAATGTGTGAATTCCTTCTTCTTTGCCTGGCGTTGCTTCGGACGCAGCAATGTAATAGGTCTACACAGCTCCACTGAAGCTATGCGTGAACGCGCTTTTGTTCAATAACACGCACAGTCTGAGTCGAATATTTGTCGTTCATTCCATTCATCATTTGTTTTTCCAACACGAAGTAGTGTGTGTCGTTGGCGTATTCGTTGAAGGGTTAAGGCCCCAGAAGAATCTGACGGCAATGACAGGTGTTGGCACTAGCTCCTGGCGAATGCGACCATCCTTACTCAAGTGTCGATCGCATTTCGCTCGGACGATCGCATCAGACGTAGGCGGTGTGCCATGAGCTTTCCTGGGACCTGGCAATGTATATGTATATAACCTGTTCGATGTTTCTATTCTCGGCATTCGATGTCCGTGAAATCGTATCCGATATGTAAGAGGTGTTGGATAAATCTGCACAACGCGGTGTTTTCTCATTAGAATACGCAACCCGTCGACTCAACGAGATCAGGCGATATTTTGGGGTGTGACAGGAAGTCTTGGCACGAAGAAACTATACAGTACCGTCCCAAAACGGGATCGCGAAGTCCAAACCACCGTCAACTCGTTCCAAAATATCTGAACACGGAGCATCAGAGTACCAGAGGGTACCACACGCGACGAATAAGCTATAACGTAAAAGTGCAAGAACGCATGTCGAAACCACAAGCCTCTTATCGCTAGTTCAACTTGCAGCTAAACGAGAATCTGGGCAACCGCCGGGTGGGTCCTCTACTTAGCTGTTCTAACCGTGTAACACACACATCAGTCACGAACATACTGGAAACGAAAAATACACCAGTATTGTTGTTGGTACTCGGCAAGAACAGCACATGCACCTACAAAGTCATGTAAACAAGCATCTACCGGCAGGACCTCGTTCGTGTCAACACCCATCGTCGTGGTTTCGGCAATGGGGTACTCCCGACGGAAGTGAACTGCATGTTATCCCGACGGCAAGACAATGGCATAGGGAATGGTGCGGTTCCTCAGTTCTTGAACGGCAATGTTTGTTGGGTATTATGGGAGAAGCCGCTATCGTCACAGCCGGTGTTGTACAGGGGCTGGAGGAACTTGTGTGCTGGGCACGCCTTCTGCTATCCCTCTTTTCGCTTTTCGCGCCTTCATTTTTTATGTAGTGTATGTCTGAGTGGCAAACGGGTATGCGTGTGGCGGACACAAACGACGCATGCTATGATAGAGGTAGCATTTTTTGGCTGAAACATGTTCTGGATGGACGCATGCTACGATAAAGATGCGCCATGTTTTTTCTGAGCTCCTCACTTAAGGAGCGTCATGCACCTCACCGAAAAACTGATTTATGAGGAAAATAAAAGTGCTTGCCGGATTAGAAATCTCATGACCGAATTTATACTTGAAACATTATTCGTCACAAAAAATGACAGTTTGACGAATTTGAGTTAAGGTGCCCGATTGTTCATAAAGCGATTCAGCCAAAACGTGCTACCAATACCGTAGCACGCGTCGATGATGGGCCCAAACCGTCAGCCCTTCGTCACGTTGTCGGAAAATTTTCCATTGTATGCTTAGGACTTAGTATTGCTCATCAGATTCAATCGCTTGTTTTGCTCCTAAATCGGGTTTTGAGTGAGCTATATAGGTCGTCAACTGATCACTCTCAGCGTGTCCATGGTGAACCCCTACTGTATGTTATATCGTCCACGGGGAACGAACCGCGGCAGCTGTCTGATTCATAGCATTTCCAAACATATTGATATGACATGAACCAATATTTTGAGTACTATCCTTACGGTCTTAGGACGCATACTGAGATACAGGTGCTCCATGCATGTGTTCCGAGCGTGGTAACCATTTGGAGCTGTGGAGATATACCCCACCCAGAAAACTGATTTTGGAGGTCAGCCAAGGGCTACCCGACGAAAATTTCAATAGCCTAACTATAAACATTAATATGTGTCAACACAAGAAAATAGTTCCGTCGATTATAGGGTATAGGCCCCCATAGTTAGGAAAACCGTGTGAGCACTTGTCTTGGACGGAATTCGTATATGCTCCCGGCCACGACGTTACCAATGACCCGTCTGAGACGCGTGCGACGAAAACGATAGCACTGTTTGGCTGCAGCGGTTTCTGAATCATTGGGCTCTTAACCCAACCCCGTTAGACCCCCATTCTTGTGTCGCGATATGTTTCAGGGTATACTGTGTCCACGGAATTATTCCTTGAGTGGTACTTTTAGTTTCCTCCTAAAATTCGTTTTCGTTTGGGTGAGTTATAGAGCTCTTCACGTATGTAGCGTCAGAAAGGTAACGGTACACCTGCACCGTGTCGGAACTCGCTGTAGTTTAGGACTGGGTATTATGTGGATACTCTTTGTACTCGAATATATTCAGGGTTCTGTAAAGCGAGATACCGCAGGGGTTGACTTGATTCCGACCGCGGGTACTGCTGGTGCTACTCATAATCGTACTAACATCAATACCAGGTATAGTTACATATCATATACGCAGTTCGGATAATGAGTTGCAAATCGTATCGGTTATCGCTGTGGTGTAGCTGTATTGCAGCAACGGAGCCTGACAACATCCATTGTTGCACAGCTTATTTTCCATCAGACTGGTTTATCGTCCTCTCACTGCGGTTTAGGGGGTGAATACTCCCCCCGTGCATGTCCAGAGTGACCATATATCTCCGTATCTCTAAATTGTCGGGACGAAAGAAGTGCGTCTTTTCCTCACCGACCAGACCGACATTTGAGTCTATTGAAAATTGTTCATATATATACATATGTGTTTCGTCTTTGTTACGAGAGATATAACAATTACGGTACAATACCAACACACCATTACTGCGTAATGAACACGGCGTTGGTGAAGTTCTAATGCTCGGACCTGCTCCCCGACTAATATATTTGTATGTCGCGATCGCAAAGAGCTGCTGAAGACCTTGCATACGCATGGGAGGGCAGGCAATGCTGTGTTTGCATCACGGAGCGATCTGTTTCATCAGCAATAATTTGGATCGTTGCGTAGCTCCTGGTTAATGTATACACTATGTTGTGGCGGCGTAGGAGGCTGAGGACGGTCGAACTAGCGGACCGAAAACGTTGGCCTGTTGTCGGTGTTCTCGTCGAATATGAGAGTTAGAATAGTATAAACACCCTGAGATGTTCCCATCTTTCAAAATCATCTACGCGTATGGGTATCTGAAGCACGGGGACTCGGTGTTGAGCAAGATGCACTCGTCGTAATAAAAAAGGCACCGGATAACTCCGGCGCCTGAAACGAACAGGTTGCCCACGACCTACTCCCTCCAGCGGTGGGTTCAGAGAGTGAGCTCGGGTAGTAGAATATGTCTATATTGCATTTCTCGTAAGGAGTCTTGATGTGACGTAGACTTTCAAGACTCATGGGACATGCTCATGCGGTGAGACGCAACCCATCATAGTTATTCCCCTGGTACACCCCATGTGGCGTTCAGTGCATAGCAGTGTATGACTCCCGATGTCGTGTCTTATGGATTTGAGCGCCTTCGATAGTTCATCCTATGGGTCTCACCACCGGACATGCCGTCGGGTGACATTCGGCCCATGGGACGTTTCATAGGGAATTAAATACGCCTTTGGAACTATGACGAGTCGATTAACAAGTTATACCGTGAGAAAATGCATTTGGCGGGTTGAATAGGATAGGATGATACATCATGAGCCGTGGGATGTATCATGGTACATGTGTGATCCTAGACCTTGGTCCATTAAATGCCTCACGTCAGGATACGCTATCTTTTCGACATCCTGTGAGTCGTAGTATGGTATGAATTGCAACTTGAAGGATGCCAATGCCTCGTCGTACGTCCCACGAGAAGTCATTTGAGGCTAGCAACAACCCGGAGGGTGTGCAAAGCCCCCCCCCATCAAATATTGGTGGCATGACATAGTTCCGACGGAACGCCCCGTGGCTCCTGTTATACGCCTACAAGGATTTTTACACCCGGCGGGTAAGACCAGTTCGGGATCGGATCAGTTGCAAGGGCGGTCATGCGGGGCAGGAGTCAGATGAGGACGTCGGCACAATTTCGATAGAGGATACAACATTTATGTCCCCTAAACAAGTGTAATATCTACTTTGTTAATGGCAGCTTGCACCGGTCGATGCAGCACTGGCCTGAAGTATTTATGAAGTAAATTAAGAAGAAATCTGCTAAGTTATTTGAATATACGTGGGGAGACAGAGTGAAATCGGTTTAAGTCATCATGTCGTTAACATTTCAACCTCGAAAAGGATATATGTGGCTTGCCGGAATAGAGAAAAACACGTGCCACACCCAACACTGCATCTAGCGCCATTGCTAGGCGGTACTCATGAGGTATTAGTACGGTCAGGGTGACTAGGAAGGAAACACTCATAGACCGTCTTGTTGGAGGCGGACGGTCTATACCGGACGCGTACGTCTGCTTAGGTGCCCGTGATTTCCCCGTTGAACAGTGTGCGCGTACGCAACTCATTGTGCAGAGAATTCAAAATGCATCACACCTTCAGGTGTACGGAAATGAGGGCTTGTAGACACCTTGTTGGGTTTGTTACGCCAGACTTGTGCAGAAAGGGGGTATCCGCCACCTGTTTCTCAACACAAACAAACCTGTAGGTGTAGCACATTTAACGTCACATCACCTATATTTCGCCATATTGTCGAAAATACGCCCGAAGACCGAGCAATGCTCAAGGTATATGCCACGAGTCAGTGCGGGGAAGACGTTCATGCCTTGCTGTACCTCGGTATGTACTGTGAGAGTGTAGGTTAAAGTTGTCCGAAAAACAAATTGCCGAGGAACTCCCCATGTCACGCAATGAATATCGACCGGCAGACTCATTGCGAGCCTACAGGTGGGCTAAAGAGACCGCGCTCTAATGGAAACCTTCAACTTTATTCACAAACGCTTATGACGACATTGGCCACTAGCAAGAAGTGGCCCCAATGCAGTATTTTACAAAACCCAGAAATGCCTTCTGGCGTCACTACAGAGACGTGATCAAATTACAGTGTACGTGCGAAGAATAACGCCCGGCAACGGGAACATATAACAATGTCGTAGAGCCATTTGGACGTTGCTTTCTCAACCTTCCATACTCCAGGTAGTGCCTGTGACATGACCACTCACTTTGTCTACATCATTGTTCGATGTCATCTCGTATGCCTCAGCTACTCGTACATGTATTGCCTGGCAACAGGCATGCGATATCATACGTATGTCGACCACCTTGAAAAGGGTCGATACAACAAACAAGTAACAAAGACGTCCAAAACAGGTCTTACGGGAGTAGTACGTGATCAGGTCCACGCACGCACCTGTACAAGCCGTCAACCAATATTACCAGAGGGCAACATTTCTCTATACGCACCTTTAGCCTATCAGTATTGAATGTACCGATTTTAAATATACACCGCATCCACGGGCCTATGTCTCTGTTGGCGTTGATTGCTGGCTCAGATGGTTTGGTGTGCATCAAGCCGCTCTGACAAGAGCTATATCCTGACATAGTCGTTAACCTGGTATGGTAAACACTGTTTTTGACAGAGTGCTAGCTCAGTGGATACCGTATACACACAGGCTGGTTGGAGTTGAACTGACGGGAATGCACTCCCCAACTAAAGTGCATGCAAATTGTTCAAGTGACGATGTGAAGGTTTTCACACGGTTTCTAAGGGTCATCCCCAACACGTAACCAACATTCAAGTTGTCGTTGTGTTTTTGCTTGATACTTGCGTTTTTAGTTTTTAAATAGTAGGTATTTGGCATGGTTGGACCTTTAAGACTGCAAAAATAAATAAATAATGAAACATAAAATGAAACAAACAAAAAGCCTGCTTCCAGTCCCCGGAAAAGGCAGAAATAACAAGCATGCAAGCTTCAGAGTTGTTTTGTACAGAACGACGTGGGACGTTTTAAACGTTTTGCGCAAAATATTCAAACGTTAGCCTTCGCGACATAATATTTAGTCTGAGGATATATTTGACGATTGAAGAAAAAGGCATATTAATGTCGAACGTGAGCAGGTCAAGTGTTCGATGTTTTGAACGAATCATGTAAAGACATGCCGTGGAGAACCCGGAAGTGTACGAAAAGAAAGGTAAACAAACTTTTCGGCCAATGGCAGTGCCTGTCTGTTGCCGACCGTTGCTATGGCCCGTGGTTGGTCGTGACACCTTTTCGTCACTGCCGTCGTCCCCTAGAACCTAACCGACTGTTCATGGCGCCGAGTAGAACGACATATATATTATATCCGAGTAGATGCTGCTACCGATATTGGTGAGGGTGTAATTTTTAGTATTGTAACTTGAACCCGCTCGCAAATAGTTCTAGAGGGTTTGTCGTGAATTTACCGTGCGATGGTGTCAGTTCCCTGGTGAACACTCGATTAGAGGAAACAGTGGTATTTTGAACACTGGGTGATGGACGTTTTTTCGTCGGGGCTGTTGTAACGCCGGGATACCACGCTGAACCCTAAAACGAACGCTAGCTCGGTCGATATAATATACACATATCATATGCTGAGAAGGTCTGTGTCCTTACCGGGTCGTGAGCCGGGCATGTGTTGCTGTCAGTTAAATCGTTCACAATACCGTCGACCATACACCCACCGCTGGGTGGCCTCAGCCTATCGCTCTCGGGCCAAACGATGTTTATTCAAGCAAGACCAATATAACCAGCAAAATTGAGGTTTCTCACACGAATTTTGTACGTATTGCGCATGTCGTCGATGCGATGTGCCGGGTCAGTGACTGTGTAATAGCAGTACCTCGTGGTAAGGATATCGTTGTGGTAGTTCCGGCACAACGGTACCCCCGAGACAAAATATAAACGAACTTATATTCGGCCCGTAGTTTGGGTATTATTCACGCCGGAGAGAACTGCTTTGATGGTCTTAAGTCTCGAAACTTAAAAGCCCACATTGGTCGAAATGGTGCACACCGCCAGGAATGATAAGAATGTGACTGTCAATCATTCCATGACCGCACAAATGAAAGAAGCTTCGTATATTGTAGACAAACACACGTGAACAGTCCACCCACCCGACTATCCTGAAGACAACGAATCGTAACCCATCAGCCAGCCAACTGCAGTTACAGACCTCTGGATCGTCTCTTGCCGATCTACTACCCATTGTTCGCTTGTCGAGCTACCCAGTCCATACGCCAGTAGACCGTTGTCTGGGAACCATGCTACAAAAACAAACCCACAAAAACAAACACATGTGCTTTGTTGTCGAACGAAGCAACCCATGAGTGGGCATCCTAAACACCAGATGTATATTCCACGCGCGCGGTCCCAAACGGACCACGGGTAAACGTGGCTAGTCAGCCCCCTTATACCTGACAATCCAGAACCTTCAAAATATATACCTTCAACCACAGTCGTTTAGTCAAAAGGGGAAAGCGCCCTCGAGGACGTCTGGGTTTTCCGCCCAGTAAAGCAACCAACGAACGTGCACCAGTGATTGCACTGATAGATGTGCAGAATGCTGTTTTCTTCTGATATCACGTATATATTTCCAATAAAATACTTCACACCCAATCAGGAGAAACTAGTTTTCTAGCAACTCCATGAACAGAAATCGACTAGCAGAAGTGTTGCCCACACACTACATAAACACGTAGCCAATATACAGAGACATGATATGTCTTTCTCCAATGCATGAATGATATAATGTTGTATCAAATACAGAGAAGAACCGTTCTCGTGGGTTACCGTCTGTTGAATGGTGCAGCCGTAACACGGGTAGTGTACAGCTATTCCCAATGCCCATGAGTTTGATTAAAACGGGGTGTTCGCAGTAAAGACGCTGTCACGGGCAGGCCTTGGATACACGCTAACTGTACAATGATCTTGTGATCTATGCTGGGATCTTCGTCGTAGGCCCCCTACAATAGCGGATGATTTCGTGCTGCATGCGGGAAACGATTTCGCTTCGTAAGCGCGGGGTGTCGTCGTTCTTGTCTTGATGTGCCCGTACTGTAGTTAGCCGCGTCCTGTGGAGATGAAAGGCACGAAGTCAACATGTACGAGGAATTTCAGTGGATCTCATGTTCGCGGCGGCGTCATCTGCTGTGCGGTTGCTTGCAATGCCGAGGTGCCGACTGTGATCGCAGTGGATAGAAAATCGGTTTTCTGCTGGTATTGGCGTTGCTCATCCCACGTTACGCTATAATCTGGGGGGTCCGGCTCGACGCGATCCGCGTGCGGGATTGAAAACATATTTTATAGAGTGTCGGATGCCCTATCATCTTCATGGTTCATATCATACACACATGGCATTAAAGTTGGTATAGCGGTAGTGATATCCAGACGACCAATCGTTCACGGAGTAGCCAGAGACATTATATATCGACGTTTGGTCCCACACACAGTGATGGGGACAGCAGGAACACCGAGCATGATGCCCGTAACAGATTGTGTGGTACCGGCTTTCAGGTAAATTAATTGTCAAGCAGCAACCGTCAGGAAACGCCATTTGTCAGGGGGGTAGTGCTGCGCGAGGAACAAGGGAGACAACGTTACCAATGTGTTTGCGATAAACCAGCCTGGACCTCTTTTAAATGCAGAGGGGGGCTGAGAACGTGCTAAGTGCTTACTTCGACGCAGTCTAAATTGTTATGGAACTTACGACTGGCCTTTAAGAAAGAGTATACACTACTTTTCGGAAGTTCACCGGGCGGTGCTAGGTTTGAAAGTGTCACATCTATTGCATAGGGCAGAGTTCTGAAGGTAATAGAATATTCGGTAGGTCGCCCCATATCACCTTCTTTGCATGGGGGTGGATGCCATCGGATTCGGCCGGCGCCATTCGTTAACCATCTCTACGAGCCAGTAATTTCACATTTTCGCAAATATAATTTTGAGAACAAATACTCATTTGCAAGGGGCTGTTTCATGCGGATACTTCGTTTTTCTTAGCAAACGGCTTGTTTCCAAAACGTGGCAGGAGCAAGTGGGACCCTAGGGCTGACCACTACTGTACGTATCTCGCGCCCGTAGACTGGACTTTGCCAGCTGACAACTATTAGGGAATGTTAATGTTGTACCAACCTCGATGGCGGAAGTTGATATTGAGCTTGTTTCAGAAAAAAGGCTTACCCTTTATGCAAAACAGGCGTTGGTGCGTACGGAATATAGGCACACGGTCGTGTCAGCTTCTTGCACTGGCGGATAGTTCGCAAGACAATCGTAGTGTGAGGCTGTAACCACCATTCTCTTCGCGGACGCTGTATTGCCTCACAATGTGCATGGGCAGGTTCACAGTACAAGGGAATCCTAACTTCATCCCCGAAACGCGTGAAATATGGTTTACAATGTTTTGTTAAGAATATTAACCCGTTTCGCAGGATTGGTTTTGGGGGGACCGTGTGTTCTCGAACATGGTCGTGTCCGCACGTCGCACAGCGATGTGTTTAGAAAGATAATCGGGTCTGGTCCATATGGTCGCTTTAGGAATGCTGGGAACTATCTCTGTTCCACGCTTGGTTGCTGGCGTGATCAATCACATCGTGAAAATCCGACCGCTCGAGCCAGAATTAAGTGGACTTGGTCTGTACGTTCATCATGATGCTCATCCGTTCCAACGAGACGATGTAAACCAGTCTCTCTACGCTGAGGTAGTTGACAAAAAGTACAGTATTGGAATCACGGCCATCGCATTGTTGTCTGCAGCAACTACAAGACAGTTTCTTACATTACTGTACTCTAGCAGCGATCCGGTGGTGGGGATAGGCACTGAAGACCAGTACGTTCGCATAACGTGCGAACAACAAACTACAACAAAACCTGACGGTGTCTGCGTTTATGGAAATTTTGCAAATACACGGCAGTTACTACAAGACAGTTTCTTACATTACTGTACTCTAGCAGCGATCCGGTGGTGGGGATAGGCACTGAAGACCAGTACGTTCGCATAACGTGCGAACAACAAACTACAACAAAACCTGACGGTGTCTGCGTTTATGGAAATTTTGCAAATACACGGCAGTTGCCTATAGTGAATACGTGAGTGTACTGCAGCAACGATCTGGTCATTCGGATAGGCACTGAAGACGAGTACGTTCGCATAGCGTCTGGACAACAAACCACAACAACAACTAACGGTGTCTGCGTGTAAGGAAACTGTGCAAATACCCAGCAGCATTTCAGTGTATTCGATGCAGATATTAATAGCACACGCATATGCTACTGTAAGGCAACTCGTGATAAATCGTTTCGGTGTTCCCCTCACCTTTTACGCAGCACCGTGCTTCAGTGCATCCGGCCTTATTGCACACGACGGTGTCCGCGCGTTTCACGGACGAGTAGTTTTTAGGGCACGTGAAGGTTGAGCAGGCCTTGTTGCAGCACTGGGTCTTCTTACAATCAGGTCGCTTACAACGGATTTTAGAAGCGTCGTCGACATTCGTGAAGCCGTCGCGGCAGCTGATGGAGTCGCAGAATGGGTTTCCTGATATGGTCCGGCACGGGCAGTTAAATTTGAAGGGAGGTGTTGACGCTTCTAATCGCTGTCTATCTATGACATGTTTAACATGTTTTTCTGCATAGATATAGGTCGCCCAGTGTTCTCGTGCACGGGCTTGTCCGAGAGTCCAAAAGGAAAGTAAGAACGAGTCCAGCAAACGTTGGCCCAGACCAAGTCGTATCTTTGTGATTCGCGGCGAGTATACCTCTATTACCCCTCGTTAATGCCGTTGTTGATCCACGCGTTTCCGTTCAAAAACTCTGAAGTGTCTCGGTAGACAAATTGTTGATGTTCATCATGATCATCAGCAGTCGCAGTGCAACTCGACGGCATGAATCCACCGTCGTCGACGGGTTTAATGCTCAAGGTACCGTATATCGACAACGCGGTCGCTGTGTGTCTGCAGCATTTTCACGGAAGTTGCCTAACACTCAGATTCATAGTAGCGGTGATCCCGGCATGTGACTAGGCACTGAACTCCAGTACGTTTGCGCGCAGTCTGACACAGCTATTAGAATAGTGCCTCGCGGTTCCTGCTTGAAGGGAGACCGTTCAAGTATGAAGCCGCATTTCAACGAACCTGAAAAGATGAATACAAATTAGATATTATCGACAAACGCGTGGGACGGCGTTTCTGGATGCTTCTCACCCAACTCGCAGCAAAGCACTCTGGTGCACCCGGCCTTGTTGCACGCGATGGTGTCAGCGTCTTTAACCGGCGAGTAATTCGCAGGGCATTTGTGGCTTGAGCAGGCCATCTCGCAGCACTGGGAATCCTTGCACTTGGGACGATTACAACGGGTATTGACAGCATCTTCGATCAACACCAAACCGTCCGAGCAGGTGAAGGAGTCGCAGAATGGATTTCCTGGTTGTGGTTCGTCAGCGGCGGCCAAATTGGGAAGGTGGATTCGTTGCGGCAACAGGAGAACGTTGCATGACATGGCATACGCACGCGAGGCCCTGTGGGGTATCATCTCTGTCAAACTCGCGCGCCAGATCACTGACCACCGTCATTTAACAAGACGAAGGATCGGCAATGGCATAGATAAACACGCGAAACACGATTGTGTAATGGGTTCGGGAGTATGTCTGACACGTTTAGCGGCACGGGTCTTCATGGCCCAGTGTCACCGTACACGGTTGTGCCGGGGAACCACACGATATAATAATAACTGGGGCAGTCGACGCTGGAGCAGACCACATCGTAGCACTGGGATTCCTGGCAATTCCCCTTCTTTCCCTGCTCAGTAACGGCGTTGTCGGCGTTAGCGTGACGGCGCGACAACCCGAAAGAGACACCATAAACCGGTCCTAGAGGCTGATAATGATCGCCGTCAGTCGCGGAGATACATACTTGATCAATCGGTCGTCAAAGGGTTAGGCTGGTCCAGAGTATAGTGCTGGATCAATGCTGTTGCTGTGTATCTGCAGCGATTACACGGCAGTTGTCTCATGCGCATATGTATCATATCAGTACTCATGTCACGGGACTAGGAACTGAACGCCTGTACGTTTGCACACAGTGTGAACTATAAGTCGCAATAATTGCAGATGGTACCTGCGTATTGTTGAGAGCATGCATGTCGCAAGCCGTATTTTGGTGCACCGAAAGGCTGGATATAGATGGGGATATTCTCGACTTGTGCTTGGGGCGTCATATTGGCGTGCCTCTCACCTAATTGACAACATTGAGCTCCGGTGCATCCGGCCTTGTTGCACGCGGTCGTGTCAGCGTATTTCACGTGCGAGTAGTTTGCAGGGCACTTGAAGCCTGAGCATGCCTTCTCGCAGCATTGGGACTTTGTGCAGTTGCGCCGCTGACATTGGACGTTGGAAGCGTCGTCGATTGAAACAAAACCGGTCGGGCACTCAATGGAGTCGCAGTATAGGTGTTTGGAGGGTGTACCTGATCGCCGGCAGCGGTTGTATCGGAAATGTCAGTAGTCGCGACGAAGGGTTGGCTTTCAATTACATTGCATGAATCGAGTGGGACCGTGAGGGTGGTCATCTGCGTGGAAGCTGTCCTACGGTATCAGAGATTTGACATTAGATAACTATAAGGGACACTGACGACGTACCCGAATCGCCTTAAAGCAAATATATGAAAGCGGTCAAAATAAATGTTACCCACCGAGAAGCACAGGCATCCCCTGCACTCCGACCGTCTACAGCGGATTTCGATGGACTTATGAATCGAAAATGTACCTTCCAGGCAGCTGATGAAGTCGCAAAATATATGTTATCATTTGGTTCATCGCCGGTGCTTCAATCAGGAAGGCCAGTCAGTCGTAGCGTGGTGGTGTACTTTGCAGGGCAAGACAAAAGCGAGTGAAACCTTTAGGGTGTTTCTACCCGTTGAAGGTACGCATCAGATCGAACGCTGCCAACTTGGCACTGAAAATCAATGACAACCACATTATATTTTAGAGGATTCTGGCGAACGTTTTTTGCCCGTCTTCTATCACAGGTCTTGATTACAGGTGATTTTCGCACACGACCGTGTTAGCGGCTTGTGCTTAAAAGGTGGTACCAGGCAATCGAAGCTAGAGTACACCTCGTATCTAAAAAAAGACTTACGATGAATACCCATTTTACCCTCGTATTTTTTGGCGTTGGAGATAACAGCGTGATCGTCAGGCCGCTCCCAATACCAGCAGTAGGCCGGGTCTGGTAGTTCATCTTGTTCGTCATCAGTTTTAACCAGACGAGTTGAATCAATCCGTGTTCGATAGGTTAGGGGCCGCAAAGTACAATACTGGAACAATGTATGTATATATTCTTCTGCTCCAATATCACGGCAGTTGCCGAAATTACGCATGTATTATGGGAGTTGTCCAGAATCGCGGCAAGGGACTCAACACCAGTACATTTCCAAAAATCCCACACACTAATCAGTCCAGTACCTGACGGTGCCTGCGTACATGGAAACCTTACAAGACAACAGTACTATTTTCGGGTGCAAGGATGCTTATGATAATAGGTATGCTATTACCAAACAACGTGCGCGATGTAATTTGGGAGTGTCTCTTACCCAACTCGCAGCAGAGAGCCGCCGTACACCCGTGTTTTTTGCACGCGATGGTATCAGCTTCTTGCACGTGTAGATGGTTGACAGGGCACTTGAAGGTGGAGCAGGCTTTCTCGCAGCAATGGGACCTCGTGCAGTCGGGCCGCTTGCATTTGACCTTGGTGGCGTTGCCGATCAAGGCAAACCCGGCCGCGCACTTAATGGTGTCGCAGTATGGGGGTTCGGAGTAATTACCTAGTCGTCAACAGCGGTGATATGGGAAAGGTTAGTTTGTCGCGGCAAAAGGTTACATGTCAATTACATGGTATACTCGAGCGCGACGGTGCGGGTGATCTTCTTCGCAGAAGCTGTGCTACAGTGAGTAAGTGTCGACCGTCTTAAACTCTGAGCGGACAGTGCTGTCATACGTACGCGAATCACTTTAAAGCAAGTATACTACATACGCTTGAAACTATACCATCTATCGAGCAGCACTGGGACTGCTTGATCAACGACAAACAGTCCGGGCGGCTTATTGAGTCGAAAAATCTATTTCCCTAATTGGATGATGAGCGGGGGTTGAATTGAACAGGATACCTAGTTGCGCCGGGTGGTATACTGTAGTATGCATTGCAAAAGCGAGGAAAATCGTGAGAGCTTTTTATTCATCAAACGCACGCCCCAGATAATTGACGGCGTCATATTTAGCAAAGCAAATAAATGGCAATCACAAACCAAAAACGCGTGAAACGTTATTTTGTAACGCTTTCCGGAAGGTGTACAACCCGTTCCGTACTACTGCTCTTAAGAACCCAGTGTGCTCGTACACGGTCGTGTCAGCGAGTTTCGCTTGGACTTTGTAACCAGGGAAGTCGAAGCTGGAGCAAACCTCGTCGCGGAGCTCGGTGATTTGCCCCTTTTAGACTCCACGTTGTTGGCCTTACAGATCGAGGCGTAACAGTCCCGTATACTCGCAATAGCAGCAGTAGACCGATTCTGGGTGGTCATCATTATGGTAATCAGTCGAATTCGCGACTGCGTTTATCAATCCGTCGCCGATAGGTTATAT
Organism: Saccharina japonica; assembly: GCA_008828725.1. Lineage (NCBI taxonomy): Eukaryota > Phaeophyceae > Laminariales > Laminariaceae > Saccharina > Saccharina japonica. Next base: position 72,117 of record MEHQ01000428.1, read on the forward strand.
TTCTGCGAGGTACAGTGCTGGAACAATGACGGTCGCTTTCGTATATGCAGCACTTTCCGTGAAGTTGGGTAAAGTTATGATTCATGGTAGCAGTGATCGGGCTACGCAAATAGATACTGAACACCAGTACGCTTGAATACAGTATTCGACACCGATCCCCCTAGTGCCTGACGTTCTACATTTCTCTGTGCAAATAGAGACCGCGAACGTCTCCGGCAGGAAAGCAGGATACTGCAATGCTTATATCAACTGTGATATTCTCGACAACCCCTTCCGGGACCGTTTAGGATTTTTTCTCACCCCACTCGCAGCACAAAGCGTCGGTGCATCCGTCCTTTTTGCACAAGGTTGTGTCAGCGTTCGCAATCAGCGAGTAGTTCGCAGGACACGCCAAGCTTGAGCAGGTCTTCTCGCAGCACTGGGCCTTTGTGCATGCGTGCCGCTTACATTGGACTTGGGAGGCCTGGTCGATCAAAGCGAAACCGGTCCCGCACTTCATGGTGTCGCAGTACCGATTTGTCGAGGCTGAACCTGGTCACCACGAGCGGTAGTATAGTTAAACATGGTTTGTTGCGACGGTATAGTTAAATATGGTTTGTTTCGAAAACGGCAACGCGTTCGATGGTATGGTATATATCCACTGGCACGGCCAGGGCCCTTCTCTTGTCGGGAGCTGTCCTGTAGTGACTGAACGTCGCCAGGTCAGAATTCTAAAGAGACGGAGATGACATGGCCGACTTTCTCTAAAGCAAGCATGCTAAACATTTTGGAAGGACCTTTTCGTGTCGAGCAGAGGTGGCACTGCTTTCACTTGGGGCATCCCTTGCAGAACTTCACACCTCGGACATATAATCGATTCCCATGTCATGATATCAATGTTGTTTACGAACAGGTTGATTCCTAGTCTGCATGGACTGGCTCGTGTCGCCGGGGGGGTACCATACTTCTTGGCCGATCTACTGTAGGACGTATTATTCGGGTTGCATACGAACCGTACGGATCCTGCGCAACTTATCATATCGGCAGGTTAGGATCTATATGATCTAGGGTGTATCGTGATCTGTCATACGCATGTATCGTTTAATTGTATGATCACCTACTGTAGGGCATGTGATTTCATCAGATTATTGGGGAAATTTATGTCAGCTTTAGTCGTCCGGTGAGCTACAGCGCTCCTAAACGAACGAGGAGCCTCATAAACTTTAGCCATACTCACCCTTAGAAGACGGTTGCGCGGTGCCAAGGGCGACTCCTAGAGTCACCACAGCGGCGATGAAAAACATTTTAGGCACCATGTTGTATTCCACGTGTGTCTTGGTCGCGATAACGGAACAACATCGTGGGGTGGGGGCAGGGAGAGAGTGAGCAGCGAGTCGAAACGAAACACAGTACGACATTCATAACTCGGTCAAAATGCCTTTAATGCCTTATGACAAATGCCTGCCATATCAGCTGAGAGTTGGGTGCAACTGTTGTCGCGCGCCGACACGTCTGCATATGACCGGTTCGGACGAACGTGGCCCATATAAATGAATATGTTTCCGCTACGTTGAGTTCAGCACTCCATGATGCGATTTGCATCTAGACTGCCTCATAATACTAGGAGCCACTTTCGACCTTTGCTATTTTTCACGATGCGATTCGAAGTGTGACGTCACCAAGAAACACGGATCTCTTCTCGCGGTTTTGGTTGCACACGCCGTCGTGGTTGTCAAGGAATTCAGTAAGGCGTTGCAAAAAGAAGCACGCTGTATTAGAATCTGTCGGTTGGCGACCTAAATATCAGCAAACAGACGAAAAAATTTCACTCTACATCACAAGATAAGCAGCTGAACAGCACGGTTTACGTCGTGTGCTAGGTGTGTGTAGTAATCTCCACTGGTATGTTCTGTAGACTATATTGGTACCCGTGGTATTGTTTTGTGGGCTTACCACACTTTTCGAAACGTCAACTACCGGTATTGGGGCCCTACCGACCATACCAGTATGCTGTATCGGTGTTGTGGCTCATACCAAGCACATCGTAGTGTCGGGCACCGGCACCGAGTTCGCAGTACACCTTACCGGGATGTTAGGTGGGATGTTACATCCGTACACCCGACACTCAGATATAGTTCATTAGAGTATTGTTGTCGTACCGAAACACTTCTGTAGGGGTGAACACCCCCCGATGTTTGGTGTAGTACCCTTACCTACGTGTCGGGTACCCACAGTGGCGACTGTCCCGAAGGTTAACGAAATATTTTGCAGGGTGTGGTGGACCTCTTGAACACTCGAGTAATGTTGGGCTGGGTTTAGCAGCTGAAGTGAGCGATGCGGTATAGTTCAGCCCAGTGTTCACCAATCAAACCCCCTCCCTACACCGCAGGCTCCTGCATAGCCGAACGCATTCTTCGGAATAAGTGTTTAACGTAGACAATGCACACGCTTGCAAAACCAAAACTGAACCCAACCGACCCCCAAAAAGCATAACAAAACACATATAAAATCATCGTGTACGATGCGATACGTACTGAGAAGTTGTACGAGAGAACCACAGGGGGCCTGAATCAACACATTATTCATAAAACAAAGCATATAATATCTAGATGTGAAAACATTACATCATCGGCAAGAGATCGTTGGACTACGGCCGCAGGCTGGGGGTGCCGACGTTAACACATATCCGTAAAATGGGGGGAGTAATACTGTTGAACACGATTGACTGTGTATATGCTTCTTTCTTTTTACCTACTGCAAATGTTCTGGTGTGCTACATTGCGTATGTTGTTTTTGACGAGTGCATACTACATTGCCACGGTATTGCATTATACATTGTTCTTGCCTAAGTTACTCGCGAGTATGCTTTTGCCATATATTGACCACACCTTGGGCAATTCCTACTTCAATAGCCCATTGTGTCTGCCGGCCGCCCCGGTGGTCTAACTGGTAGCCCCGAAGCCTTTTGGGCCGGATGTCAAGGGTTTGATTCTCCCCATGGAGGTTTTGATTCTGAAATGACACCGACTGTTGAGAGCGCATATTATAGCGTGGGTAAGAAAAATTCGACGAGAGTTGACGAGGGAAGAAAGTGCTGAAATATTCTCGCGATAAAAATGCAAAGCAAGAACCGTAGTGGGGGGGGGGGGGAGAGGAGCCTACTTTGTGACCCCGTATCTGAGTTACGACTATTAATAGGGAGAGAGCAAGACGGAAGTGCGAAGATAATAAAAGGGATGGACCAAACAAAATACTAATTTTTGGGTATTGTCTATTTATTCGATTTACCCAACCAGATGACTTCGATTGAAGTGTATGCATTGGAATTTTCCGGGCAAGTCCTTTTGGATGCTGTGTACTAATTGGAATTGTCCAGACAATTGATTTTGGGTGCTGTAAATTGATTGTAATTGCCTGGGCAATTATTTGGACCAATCGTTTTACATTAGTATATCGTGGCTACAATTTATTTCGGATGCTGTCTAGTAATTGGATGTGCCCAACCAAATGATTTCGATTGAAGTATACAAATTGAAATTGTCCGCGCAACTGATTTTGGGTGCTGCCTACTATTTGGATGTTTGCCTACAATTCATTTCGAAGAGTCCCAATTAAGTGCAAGTGTCCAGGTAAATGATTTCGAGTGGTATCTATGAACTGGAGCTACCCAGTCCAATTAATCCGAGAGATATCTGTCAGTGGGAATTATCCAGCCAATCTGTTTTGAGCGCTGTCTATCAATTGAAATTGTCCAACCAAATGTTTTCGAGTACCGTCTATTAATTGGAAATGTTGATGTAAACAAAACAAGAGATCGAACACCAGCAATTGGAAGACCAGGACCAACACCTATTGAACCAACCAAACAATTAATTTGGAAGGTCAGGATATAAATATTTTACCCTAACCACCCCTATTGAAAAGCAAGACCTTAAACTAGTTGTTGAAATAATTTCTATTGAAAGGCCAGGGCAGACATTTATTGATTCAACCATTCCTATCAATAGACAAGAACATAAATACCTTCTTGAAACCATTTCAATTTGAAGATCAGAGGAAGAACGATTTGATTAAACCATTGTAACCAGTCGACAAGACTAGGCAATAATTGCTGAAACAATATATATATATTGGAAGGGCAGAACACAAACTTATTGGCCGAACGATTCCAATTAATAGATGCAACACGAAAGATATATCTCGAGAAATTCCATTTCAATGGACTTCCAGAAGATCAACTGTAAACGCAATAGTCCATTGTGGGTAGGGTATTCCATTTCAATGGACTTCCGGAAGATCAACTGTAAACGCAATACTCCATTGTGGGTAGGTCTCATACTATATAGAAGGAATACTAGCGTATTGGGCAAATGGTCGCAGGAGACAATTCCAGATATATATTAGAGCTCTAAAACAATTGCCTAAGCAGTTTCAATTAGTAGGCGGCCCACAGTATTTTGTTGGCTTTGCAGTTGCAATTGCAATCCCATGTTAGGAATCAATTGCCCGTCTCATTCCAAATACTAGACTTTTCGGCCGGGCTATTGTAGGCGAAACAGGTCTATGGCCCAAGGCTTAAAAAAAAACGGAACTTGATCCGCTGCCAACGGTTTTGTCAGACATTGTATGGGCATCGTCCGTAATATGTTGTCTGATCAATTCCAGCCTAGTCAATTCCAATTAGTAGACTGCCTCGTGAATCAATTGGCGCGGCAATTCCAATCGCTAAACAACATGAACCGTTTTATTTTGCAACTTAAAGAAATAACATCATCATGCAACCCATTGATGTGTCAAATTCCAATTGTAGCGTCCGGAACAAATTGGCCGACAACATAACATTGTTTATTAAATAGAAACGGCTGATAGTCTGGAAACATTCTTTCGAAGCCTGTCAAACAAACGGAATTTCCAGGACAAATATTTATAAATATGCCTACTAAATGGAATTTCCCGCGCAATCAATTTAAAAGGATGTCAATCAAATGGAATTACCAGCACCATTAATTTAGAAGGATGCCTATTAGATGGAACTGTCAGCACGATTGGTTTTCAAGGGTGTCATTTAAATGCAATTGCCCGCGCAATTGATTTAGAACGATGTCAAATATATGGAACTGCCAGCACAGTTGTTTATAAGGGTGTCATTGAAATGGAATTGCCTGCGCAATTCATTAAGAAGGATGTCAATTGAAAACACATGCCGGGGCAATTATCACCGACAATATGCTGCAATAGGCTATTGGCGTGACAAGCGCATGGGAATAGTAATTGGCAATATACTGCGGGTTTGGCAATGGAGTATCGTATACAACTATTAATGCCAATTGCTTCGACCATTGACGTAACTTGTTGTACATTAATATAAATTGAATGGGCACTACGCGTATGGCAGGTGATTTTCTATTATTAATAATATAAGTGGCCTGTACGATTAAGCTCGATGCGTTTCAAGAAATTGGAATTCAGGACCACAATAGACAGTCAATTGCAATATAATTATATTTATAAACAATTAGCCTAATGTCTATTGTCCAGGTAGTGATTATTGGTTGTCACTACAGAGTTTGAAGCTCTCTTGCACTGCTCTCTGGGACGAAGAAAAAGCACAGATAATGTCTTCGTCTGCTGGTTGTCGATTGCTTTTATGTTCCGTGTCGCGTGTGCAGTCGCAAACGTGAGTATACGTGTAACGCGTAGACAGAAACAGCGAATATCCGCGCAGAACACGCATACATTAATCAGTTGCGTGCGCACAGAAGAAAAAACATTTCGACATGAAGTGAAAATAAAATGTATTGCTGGAGCTGAACATAAGCTCTAATCACGTAGTTTGGTAAATACTTTATTTAAGAAAGAGACGCAGGAAATACTATGGCCTGAGACTTACTACATTATGGCGACGCCGTTCGAGTGTTGATATGTCATGGGTATTCATAAACTGGTACGGGTTTCATACGATTCAATGGCGATCGTGCGGTTCTTTGTACCGCTGCCATCGGGTTTCACGGCACTGACTGCCATCCTGCCATGACACAATATGAAGTGCAGCGTGGCATTGCATTCATTCGAATATGACCATGTCCCACGCTAGTGCCGAGGACGTGTCTACTTTCAGCCGTCGTGGCTGTTCTGCCATTGTATTGGATCGGAATCAACGAAGAAGGTGGTCCAGATGGCAGTACAGTCGCGGATGCCTTAAGAATATCACCATTGTGGCGAGCCCTGGCGCGTGTGTCTAGCCATTAGGGCGCATATAGGTAGCAAGGTCGCTGGCAGCAGCACCGTGGTATTGGAGTTTAAATCTATTAAAGTCGAGCATGATATGCACCATGGCGGCGTGCAGGTTGAGCATGAAGGCGTACGCCTCTCTGCACGACCAGTCTTGACTATATGCACGCATTATGTGCTATCTCGCGCTACCCTTCGATCGTGTTACTAAGTAAGCGACATACGACAAGGTAGTAGACTGTGCCCTATCCATTATAGCTTACAATGCGCATACGCCCGCTTGAAGGGGTATTATCTTGCTTATATACGTACATGTATACGTGTTATATGTCCGGCAAGTATACTGATATATGGCGCATGCTGCCGGTTACTTGGTTTCGTATATGCCAGAGGTGCAGCCAAAACCAAAATAGTAATGCGGCCTTTGGTACAACTGTATAGTGTCACCGAAAACATAAGATATGTTGATACACAACAACTTGACAGTCCTTATGTTTGTGGATGCCGTTAAAAGTAGTATTTTTTTCATTTAGTACATTCGGCCGTTATTAACCTCTCCTTCATGGAAGAAATTTAGATCCGGAGTCACAAAGTAGCCTTTTCGCTCTCTCCACCCACACTACGGTCCTTGCCAAGGTTTTTTATCGCAAGAAGACTTACAGCCCTTTCCTTCCCTCGTTCCCTTGCAGGGAATTGTGCCTGCCCACGCTACTATTAATAGGCGCTCTCTGCAGTTGATTCTGTTATTTATGTTTTTTTGGAAATAAACTCAAACGTCCGACCCACGTGAGATTATAACCCCGTAAATCACTTCATAGAAGCATTCCATGATACCACTATAACATCGGGGCGTCTGCTTTGTAGAAGGAAAACACTAACCAAACACGTCCTGCGGGCCTACCTGGCGAATCTTGTTTTGCTTGATACGAGTTTAATCCTCGAAAGTAGTGCAGATGTAGTTTATGTAGTGATAGCCGATGATGCAGGAATTTGCACTTCGCTTGTCCGGATCAGCTTCAAACGATAAAAAGCTACGGTCTCTTTACGACCTGCTGGGCTGCTTGGGTAAGATAGACATGCAAGAGTGATTGCGGTATGGGTGCGGGGTCGGCCGGCAAAAACACATGGCCACGTATCCCCAAATGTATTTACCGCGAAAAATAACGCCTACTTAGTTTGTTCACGCTATGTACAGTGAACACGGTAGGACCCTGGTTTGACGAATGGCGAACACGCTGCGCGTGTGGGTATGAAATCCGTGCGTGTGTAAAGTGCAAAACGCACCGTGAAACGGCCGTCTAGCACGTGCCTAGTGATGACCGGGCAACATTGCCTGTTCTTCCTGATATAAAGGAACCTGCCCCGAAACTCGGCAGCAACAGAGAATGGTGGTGCAGTCATCAAGGTCGCCAATGAGTTTTTTCATTTGCCAAGCGTGTTGGAAGCCTTAGGCAACACATGCCAGTCGGGGGGAAAAGGCAGTACCAACATATGCAGTTTTTAAATTACACGAGAGAGAAGAGCATTCGAACAGATGCGTATCGCACGAGCGTCAGCCAGCCTCTGCGCATTCCCCTAAGGATACATCATGACGCCTGCGGTCGAGAGGAGAAGGGCACATGGTGAAAATGCGACGGAAGGAGGGGTGTTATATTCTCATGAACTAGTCACACAAGCAGCTCAATACATCATCCAAAGTACGACTTCGAAAAACAGTTTTGGTGCAACCTGACCAAGTGTTTTGCCATCTACCCGGTAGTCATACAGTCAGTATATACAACTTGTTTTTTTAGTATCATATAGACCAGCAGGTTCTCACTTTAGGGGCTGCATTGATCGAAAGCGTTTGAGCACAAATGCGCAATAACTACCGTGTAATGAGTCGAGCGCCAATATCATGAGGACTGCATTTCAGTTTGTATTTGCTTTGACATTTTGGATGTATTTCATTTACAGGTACCACGTATAAACGAGTAAACTATGCACACATCTGTAAATAGGATTCACTTTTTCCACCTTGTGTGTGATCACCTATGTGCACCCAATAACATAATCGTATTTGTTTCACTCGGCAAGGAAATACGTCTATTCACGGCGATCCGTTGGGACCAGGGCGTTCAGTAGGTTATGAAATGATGCGCAGGAGCACCGTTTTGTCGTAAATCCCGTTTTTTTCACCCATGTACCTAAGGCATGGTGCGGCTTGCCGCACCACGTTTTTTCTGTGCCGCACCTCATTTCGCCGTAGGCGATAAGTTTTGGCGGGTCATTGTTCGCCGGAAACTTGGTTTAGCGTGCTTTTCGCTGTAGGCGATTTTAGATTTGTTTTTTGCTTTGATATCGTCTTGGGTCCTATATTTGGGGCTTGTTTCTTCCGCCTGAGGACGAAGTAGGCGCCAAACAGCTGAACCCAGCGAGTCAGATGCATAATTTGAATATGTTGACGCATATATGAACAAATATATATATATATATTAGACACATAAACATTGCGAGATAGTTACACGACACAGAGAAAACCCACATCACGCGCAACATCGATTTGCTACATCCAATGCCCAAACATCGATTGAAGTAGCATACCCTGCGACGTACCGACATCAGAGGTTGCCTTGTGTGGCATCATTCTACGTTGTTCATTGTTCCAAGTGGTCAGACAATGTTGGGCTGCGGCGACCGGTGCAGGCAACCCATATATCCGCCACAATCACTTGCCGTTGGTGCACGACTTTCCCACCCGGGTGAACGATGGACCCCACGATAGAGCGGCAGCCGATAATGTGCTAAGTTCATCACTTGCTGATGCCGCCCGAAACCTTATATTCAGAAATTTGAAATTGCTACTCAATGAGCAACGGAGGCATTAAACGGAAGGGGTTCTCCTAAATAATTATGACCCTTCTCCCTGTAGGCGTCCCATGCCCAACGTAATTTTCTATTTTGCTACAGTAGTGCACCCTCCATAGCGCCGGTACGTGCCAACCGGAAAAGCCGGTGCCATCCCGGCAACCGGTGCTACTCCATGGTGGGGAACATGTAGATTTTAGTATGAAAACGGAAAAAAGCGAATTGTGATTTCACGGCGCTATAGTGAGCAACCAGGGCTACTCAACCCTCGCAATAGAGGGAGCACTACTCTGTATGCCTATATATCCCATTGAACATACACGGCTTACTGTATGTCGGTATATTCCATTGAATATATATAGTACAAGGCACTTTACTATGAAGCAGGAAAACTGACCCAGGCTTGGTTTCCTTTTTGAGAGAAGGTGCTTTCGACGATATTATCAAGATGACGACTCTGATATTGTTTCCCATTCTCTCTAAATGCCAGACTGGTTTTCTTATTGCCCATTTTCATATTAGGCGGCCTGTACTGTATAGGACTCCAGTAAAAAACTCACTGCGAGCAGCGTCATGTTTTCAAACTGCTGCAACGTTTTTCTAATATCAGGGAGTGAATCAGGTAAACACATTTGGTTGTTCTTGTGTTTAGGCTTACCTTGGTATGTTAAATATCAGTATTTTTCATACAATATACGTTTAATGATTGGAAGATGTCGTGCATGGGGTGTATTCTTATTTGGGTAGTGTATGCATTGTGTGGCATATATGAAAACACCAGTGGGAGTTTTCTCTGGGTGTAGGACGCGAGCATAGACGAGACTCTCAATCATGACTGGCTCACTTCTTGACTTCCTGTTTCTCAAGTAATGTTTACGTCGGCATGTTTTATCTCCATCCTTTGGAATCCGATGCGACACCAATATAGTACGTTCTACATATTTGTTGTACCCGAGCGTTTGGTACTGCTTGGTCAATAGCGGCTGAACGACATATCCAACCGTCCACGTGCGGAGGCCATGTTCCTTGCATGAGTGTTCCAACTACACTGTAAATGCGTTGCATCTAAGGATCGCGTGCGCGGAGGCAGGGGGCAGCGGGGGTTAGGATGCCAGACACCACTGCCCCCCCAAACACAACAAAAACAACACCTTGAACAACAAATGTGTGACTGTTTTCATTTTATTTCGTGGTTAGTTCACAGTGTCAAAGAGGCGTTTTGAATAACTGTTTCCCGTATATACAATACATGGTGTTTGCGGGGTGGTGTCCGAATTATATATCGTGTTGGGTGATGTACGGTTATGTCCTACGCGGCCATGCATGCATGCTTGTACATCTGATATTAACCCGTATTAAAGTCATTCATCACAGTTTTACCGTTTTTCTGCATACCCAGGCATTCGATCATACTTCGATGTTTCTCGTGTGAGTGTTCAAGCTGGAGTATCCAGAGATTAGGGAGTGTCTGGTGTGTTTTAAGATATTGACAACGGTGGCGTACAAACCAAATATATACAGAAGCAGGTGTGCAGAGTACGAGTCAACGACACTTTAAATTGGCCCGGTCAGGGGTTGTTGTCCCTATTGGATTATCGTTTTGCATTCGAAAATATATACTTTAATTGCTTACCTGTACCAAGCCCTCTATACTGTTGCTGTTGACGTCGCCAATAATAACCACGGCTGCGGTATCTCCGCATAGCAGCATTGACCATTTTTGTGGCGGCATGGTGGGCATAAATTCATGGACGGGGTAGATGGATCTTAATCGTCTCTTCCTTGACGTTATATATCCATATTGCTCAGGCTTGGGAATGAATGACGACGTGTCGAGTCTCTGCCTCTGTGAAGAGAGATGGCAGAGGTGGCACCGAAGTGTCCGCGAAGATCACTTGTGAAGAAGAAAAGTCACAGTTTGAAAAGGCTTATATGTGGCAATATTGGAAACAAGATTGATTTGAGATATTTAGGAAAACATTTAAGAACACAATACAGGAGAAGAGTAGGGGAGGTACATTAGTACAGCAGAGACCGGAAAGGGGTAGAGGAGAGCGATCGATCTGGGGAATGCCTGCTCGTGATCCTCTCGGTACAATGCCCAGACCAAGGCAGTTGTGCTCTTCGTCAGCCCGTATTGGTCCCTGCAAAGGTTTTTGAGAACGTCCTAGTAACGCTTCGGCAACCTCATCAGCATTGGCCTTGATGGTGACGCCTTCCGCATGCAATAGAGCGCACAACGATTAAGGCAAACTCCTTATCGGCCAGCATTTTGTATTCACCATAGAACACCCGATTTTCCTAATTAAGAATTGCCTTTTCGATGAGAATGGGACTTTTCTTTTGGGCACACAAAAAAGCTCCAAATATTTGTTCGCCGTGGTGACATGTGGAGCGATGTTATCATGTTATCGAGCCTACACGCCGTATGTCCAGCACAGCAGTACGTCGGTAGCAGTGCCTGACCGCACCATCAGGACAGGACGCCATTGCCAAGCGCTACTGTTTTGTTGATGTTCTGTATTCTTCTGTGCTGATGTTCTCTTCTCTTGGGGCATCGGTAGTGCTTGCTGCTACCAATGTACCTTCTACCTGGTACTCCAGTACGACAACACTTTTTATTCATCGCAACATCTGGACTCGCGGTGCAGTATACTGTAGTAGACCTACATCCTTGGCTTCGTTCACAATACCACTCGAACCCGTGACTCGTACGTCCATGCTTCTACGTGCGAAACACCACGCTGCTACCAGCTGCAGCTGCATGCCTTCCAAAAACACACGTATGTTGCTGCTGCTGCTGGTGGTGCTGCTGCTGCTGCTGCAGTAAAATCGACGTGCGGTCTGTGGGGCAAACTCAATATTTCGGAAGTTGTGTAGGCTTCTGACCTACGGATCGGCGCATTGTTGCTGTGCCCGCCGGCTGCCCAGAATGCAACGCGCTTCAAGGTGGCCTACCAAGCTACAGCAGCAGTACCCTCTGGGCGGAAGTGCGACTCTTCTCACCTGGGCATAGCTTCCTTACGAGCTGAAGTGGAAACAAACGCAGAGTCGCTTGCACTTGTGGCTTTGAATTGTAAAGATATGTTCAGCGGATTGAAGTTTAAACAGGCATACTCATCTCTGTGAAGTACTTAAATCAATCAATTCATACATTACGAAGGAGTGCTCCATTTAAATACAATACTTAGAGTACTCCCAATGGTTGATCTCTTTTTAAAGTTCTCGTTTTTTCCTTGTGGAGTTGACGGGTACTCATTCAGTAAAAAATTACTACCTCGATGTGTCAAACAGGTCGTGATGTATTAAAAAAAATGTTTATAATCCATTTTTTGGGGTACTTAGAATGTTATGCGATGGCCCTCGCGCGTAAATTCAACCATTTTTGTTCTCATCGACGAAAATTGTATATACATACGATACTCGTTCGTACTCGGAAGTATGTACGTCGTAGTCTCTGGTACCAGACCAGGTAGGTGTATTTCGTGTAGACACCAGGCACACATTGCAGCCGCTGGTCAATGGTACCCTGCGATGGTGGCAGCAGTAGCAACAGCAGAAGTCGTATATGGTGAGTTGACTCAACAGAGTCGTCGATCAACTACTGGGTGTTGTATCAATGAAAGGAAAGTAGAAGTTGGTTTGTTGTATGTATCTTTCGAATTGCGTTGTATATCATCATTTTATGTGGCATGGGAGGGAGAGCAGCTGGCTGACACGTCTACCGCATTATCAAACTCTGTGTCATGCTCACATGCCTTTGCCCATAAACGCATCTCCCTCCCTTCACTGTCTGGGTTATACTGTGCGAATTCTCGGATGACTGAGACACCCAATGGTTCAACACCATTGTACTCCTCCATAACCGAGGTTACTGCGAGACTTATACAGTTTATCCCATACAGTATCTTGACCTGGCTGTCTTTGCAAACCCTTGCCAGCTACTAGTTTACGCGACCAATGTCGCGCATGGTCCGCATTATTCCGGGTGTACACCATAATGTATCGGACTTCCACCTTCCTCGTTCCGCTACCTGAACAACCATAAGAGCAACGGCTCCGCCAACCTCACCAAGCTCAAAGCACGGGCCCCGAACCTCGCCCCGCGTACGTACTACGACCAGAGTCGCACCTCGCACCTCAATCCAGACGCCATCAGTGCACTTAAGACGCCTTAACTGACTGTCACCAGAAACTAACACAACATCACTTCGCTCGAGACTTCTCGGTACACATATATTGTCTTTCACATATTGATGTTCTGCTAGTTCATGCAACATGGTATTATGAGCCCCATTACGAACACGCTGTAAAGGCACCGGCACGTATTGTACAATGTCTTGCTGCCGAGACAATTGAGCGAAATTTCAACTATAGCATGTTCACGGTTCACTCCTCACTGATGCGATTTCTGCCACTAAGGTCGACTATCTTCAAGTATCCGCGATCGAGATATCTTGAACGCTTGGCTGTAAAGATTTCCCCTCAGCACGTAGTGAAACACTCATTTACGCCAAAACAATATGCGCCCCTTTGCGACCGCCAAGGGTAACAGCGATAATATCCGTATTAAGAATTGCTAGCGGCATGGTACCGCTCCCAGTATCGTCACCCTGCCGCGACATGTGAGCGAAATTTCAACTATTGCTGCTCACGGTTCACCCATCAGCGTTGCGATTTCTGCCACTGAGGTCGTCTATTTACAAGTATTCACGCTCGAGACATATCGAACGTTTGACTGTGAAGATACCCTCTCAGCGAGACACTTCACAACGCCATACTCATGTACTCGTGACCAACAATGTTGCATTAAGCTCTGCTGGACGTTTTCAGTAAAGTCTACAAATATGATGTGCCTCATCGCTGCCGCCAGGAGTAACAGCGAGATTACCCAGATATTTTCCAACGGCACCGTACCGTTCTGAGTTTCGTCACCTTGCCGCGACGTGTGAATGAACATAGCAAACGTTGTTGGTCACGGTTCACCCAGCAGTGATACGAATTATGTCACTACGGCCGCCTCTCTACAAGTATCCACGCTCGAGACATCTCGAACGTTAGGCTGTGAATATTCCCTCTCAGCTCGTGGTGAGACACCCATTCACTATGGCATAACCATATACTTGTAAATATTTATGTTACATCCACAACCTGCTGGACGTTTTTAGTACATATAAAACTGTAAATATTCTGCCCCCCATCGCGACCGCGAGGGGTAACAGCGAGAATAACCAGGTGCACATTTTGGTAGCGGCATCGTGCCGCTGTAAGTTTTGTCGCCCTGCCGCAACATGTGGTCGAAATTGCAAATGTTGTTGCTCACGGTTAGCAAACCTAGGAAACGTGGTTGGTCAAGGGTCACCCAGCAGTGATACGATTGTCACTGCGGTCGACCCTCGTATCCACGTCGGAGACGTCTCGAACGTGTGGCTGTAAAGATTCCCTCTCAACACGTAGTGAGAAACTCATTCACTACGCCATAACCACATACTCGCAAATATTGATGTTACATCCACATCCTGCTGGATATTTTCAGAACAACCAAATCTGTAAATATTCTGCGCCCCATCGCGACCGCGAGGGGTAACAGTAAGAATACCCAGATGCACGTTTGCAAGGACGTTTGAAGTACATCTAAAACTGTAAATATGTATATTCTGCGCCCCATTGCGACCGCGAGGGGTATAACAGCGAGAATACTCAGGTGCACTTTTTTGCTAGCGGCATCGTGCCGCTGTAAGTATTGTCGCCCTGCCGCAACATATGAGCGAAAATGCAAATGTTGTTGCTCACGGTTAGCAAACATAGGAAAGTTGTTGGTCACGGTTCAACCAGCGGTGATACGATTTCTGTAACTGCGGTCGACTCTCGTATCCCCGTCGGAGACATCTCGAACGTGTAGCTGTGAAGATTCCCTCTCAACACGTGGTGAGACACTCATTCACTACGCCATAACCACATATTCGCAAATATTAATGTTACATCCACATCCTGCTGGATATGTTTAATACATGAGATTCTGTAAATATTCTGCGCCCCATCGCGACCGCGAGGGGTAACAGCAAGAATACTGAGATACACGTTTGCATTGGCATTCTTAGTACATAAGATTCTGTAAATATTCTGCGCCCCATCGCTACCGCGAGGGGTAACAGCGAGAATACTCAGATGCATAAGATTCTGTAAATTATCTGCGCCCCATCGCGACCGCGAGGAGTAACAGCAAGAATACTCAGATGCACGTTTGCAAGGGCATTCTTAGTACATAAAATTCTGTAAATATTCTGCGCCCCATCGCGACCGCGAGGGGTAACAGCAAGAATACTCAGATGCACGTTTGCAAGGGCATTCTTAGTACATAAAATTCTGTAAATATTCTGCGCCCCATCGCGACCGCGAGGGGTAACAGCGAGAATACTCAGATGCATAAGATTCTGTAAATATTCTGCGCCCCATCGCGACCGCGAGGAGTAACGCCAAGAATACTCAAATGCACGTTTGCAAGGGCATTCTTAGTACATAAAATTCTGTAAATATTCTGCGCCCCATCGCGATCGCGAGGGGTAACAGCAAGAATACTCAGATGCACGTTTGCAAGGGCATTCTTAGTACATAAAATTCTGTAAATATTCTGCGCCTCATCGCGACCGCGAGGGGTAACAGCGAGAATACTCAGATGCATAAGATTCTGTAAATATTCTGCGCCCCATCGCGACCGCGAGGGGTAACAGCAAGGATACTCAGAAGCACATTTGCAAGGGCATTCTTAGTACATAAAATTCTGTAAATGTTCTGTACCCCATCGCGACCGCGAGGGGTAACAGCGAGAATACTCAGATGCACGTTTGCCAGCAACGTCGTACCGCTGTAAGTCACTGCGGTCGACTCTCTACGAGTATCCACGTCGGAGACATCTCGAACGTTTGGCTGTGAAGATTTCCTCTCAACGCGTGGTGAGACACTCATTCATTAGGCCATAACCATATACTCGCAGATATTCATGTTACATCCACAACCAGCTGGACATTTTTATTGTTTAAAATTCTGTAAATTTTCTGCGCCCCATCGCAACCGCGAGGGGTAACAGCGAGAATATTCAGGTGCACGTTTGCCAGCAATTTCGTACCGCTGTAAGTCACTGCGGTCGCCTTTCTAACAGTATCCGCGTCGGAGACATCTCGAACGTTTCGCAGTGAAGATTTCCTGTCAACGCGTGGTGAGACACTCATTCACTACGCCATGACCATACACTCGTAGATAATCATGTTACATCCACGCCGTGCTGGACATTTTTAGTACATTTAAATCTGTGAATATTCGGCGCCCGATCGCCACCGCGAGGGGTAACAGCTAGAATACTCAGGTGCACTTTTGCCAGCAATATCGTACCG
>MEHQ01003889.1:0-18343 GCA_008828725.1 Saccharina japonica
ATGATAGGCGCTCGGTAACGGGGACGGTAATTACCCTGGGGGGTGCGGCCGCCAGTTGGGCAAGTAGTACACAGAGGTGTGTTACATTGTCCACAGCAGAAGCAGAGTACGTTGCCCTAGGTGAAGGGGTGAAGGAGGCTTTGTTTACGGGCGCGGTATGATCGTTTATTTGTCCAGAGCTAAGCGGATCATGTGCCCGGGTTTTTGAAGATAACCAGGGGGCCATAGCATTGGCTCAGAACCCTCTTAGTTCTGCTCGGAGCAAGCATATCGACGTACGTTTTCATTTTGTTAGGGAGCTGCTTCGTGCGAAGAAGTTCGACATTCAGTTCGTAGCTTCGAAAGACCAGCATGCGGATATTTTGACGAAATCCCTTGCTGCGACCCCTTCTAAGCTTCACCGTAGGTTCTTGTTGAATCTGCCGTTGTAGGGTGAGTAAGGGGTATGAGCATTATCCGATGTACCATGTTTGAGTTATGCGAGGAATAATTTGTCAGGTCGCCACCCCGCGCTACTTTGAGGGGCATGGGTGAGTAGGGCACCACTTGGCATCTTATTTTCTGGCCATGGTCATCGTTTGGAATGCGGCCGTTGTTTCAACTGCAATGGTCTGGAGAATATGAGTTATACAGGGGGTTTTGACCCGGTGTCCGGGTTTCCCCCTGCGGGACTGTTGTTGGCTGTTAGGTCCTAGCTTGTCTTGAATGTCTTTTCGGTCTTGTCATTGCTGTCAAGAGCCAGGGAGGGTGTTCGTTTGGATCGTGTCAGCAACGACGGTTACAAAAGTTGTAGAGGGTTGCGTATATATTCGCAGGCGTTATTATGGAATTCTGGCCTCGTGCGGGACGAGAGTTCGAGCCCTCCGCTCTCTCTCCGCTCTCTCTCGCTCTGTCCTCTAATGCAACGACCTTAAGACATCTCATCAGACTGCGGGGCAGTCAGGGCAGCCAGATTTGCAATCTACGAACAATGGGTGCTAATGCACGATCTGGGCAGATGCTAGGGTGCTGTGACGACGAAAACAGAGTACTGGGAGCTTAATGGCGCGATTTAATCAACGATAATAGCAGAGTCGACTTCTATCGTTCGCTACCAATCGCAAGCTAGCCCTCACGTGGGTACAGGGGTAGTATTGTTTGATCAAAAGCGAGCCCACCTTGGGATTATTTACGTTCAAATACGTTATTTACGTTTTTGTGTGGCGTGTGTGTTGTATTTGTTTTCTGCTGTTTTCTGACCGTGCTCGAACACAAACAAAACATGCCTGGAGGAGCTGCGTCGGGCAATACAGCGAACTAAGGAAACAAAGGAAAACATAAAGAAAAGGACCACCAAGCAAAAACAAAACACTGACAAAAACAGACTCACCATCCACCAAGCCAGACAGGACTGTTTTTTATATCACAGGGTGTCACAGGGGTAATATCAAAAGAGAGAAATTATGGAAAACCAAAACATACCAGAGTCGCATTTGAGGCAGGCGCAGCGGTTTGCGGTACGGATAGCCTAGACAGGTTATACTTACTAGCCGACCTGGTACCTTGCTACCCTGCCTGCTGTTTCCTTCTTGCTTTTGTCAACCGCGGTAACCTTGCATCTGTTCCCCCTCCCCTTCCCATCCGCTTGTGCACTACCAACTGATGCGTGGCGCTGTCTACCCAGGCCCGCCTCATCATATGGTCAAGATTGATGTCGCCTACTGAAGAGAGATAGTCCAGTAAATATTAGCAGCAGTATACGGTACGAACTATGTGTGTTCCTGGTATATTGACTGGTGGTTTAACCTTAAAGAAAACATACCCTTGGTTGATAGGGTCACATCTCATAATAATTTGTATAGACTTATTATTTATCCGATGATAGCTGCGGATAAGCCGGACTGATACGTCAATCTCGACTCGAACCACGCGATGGCAGGGGGGGTGGTGGAAAGGGGAAAAGAGGGAAGAAGAGAAGGAGGGTCGGCCACTAGAAAGACCGAGGGGGGGAGGGTGCATAATGAGAAGGAACGAGTGGTTTCCCCGGCGTGAGGTTGGCATGGCCGTCAACAATTATTTGCTTATGACTCCCCGAAAAAAGGATGTCCTAACTCCCAAAAATATCAGCCATTCATCCCCGAGAGTTATACATTTTCTAATGAACTTGTAAGGCTGTACATCTCCCGGGGCGGTGTTTTGTTGCTACATTTTACGTATCCAATCGGCTCCGCAGCAGGTTTGAGTTACCCGGTGCCGATCATCCTGCGGACCAACATCAGAGCCGGTGCTGCTTGGGGACCTGTACGAGGCCAAAATAAAAGGCCTCGGCGAAGAATCAACACGATTCAGTCAGCGGGAAGCGTGAAACGAGAGATGTCGCCAGGCCTGCTCGTGCGTCGGTGGTTTTCCAGCCCGACATGCCCACAACCCCGCCGTCCCGTGCTATCCCAGGAAAGCTGCTAGTCTCACGAGAACTCGACAGCGCACAGCACGAAATCTCACAGATGACCAGGAAGAAGCCGTACGCGAATCGGTGGTCTGTGGTTGGAGCAGTCGCTGAATTGTCGAAATCATATTTTCCCTCCGCAAACCCTGTGGTCTCGGGGTTTTTCTTGATACATAAACCCATACGAAAACCGCTTGTTTGTGTAACGTGGGAGATATGTGCACTTGAACAAAGTATGAATTATATGCCTGGTGTTTTGGGTGGTGAATGTCGAACGAGGTACAACGGTACCTGCGAATTCGCAACTACTACTGCTGTTCGTACTGACATTCGACACGCCCTACCCAAAACACTCCATATTCTGTCCAAGTGCATTTATCTCCCAAGTACACAAGCCATTATTGTATGGGTTATTGTATCGAAAAATACCCGGAGACCATTGGGTTTGAGGAGGGAATTGTTTAGTTTTCGATAATTCAGCGGCTGCTCCAGCCACAGAGCGCCGATTCGCAAACGGCCCCTTCCTTGGCCATCTGTGAAATCTCCTGCTGTGTGCTGTCAAACTCTCGTGTGACTGGCAGCTTTCCTCAGGTAGCACGGCACGGCGGGGTTGTGGGCATGTTGTGCTGGAAAGTCACCGACGCACGATCAGGCCTGACGAAATATCTCGTTTTACGCTTCTCTCTGCTTGAATCGTGTTGATTCTTCGCCGAGGCCCTTCCTTTTGGCCTCCTACACGTGCTCAAGCAGCATCGGCTCTGCGGTTGGTCCGCAGGATGATCGGCACCGGGTAACTCAAACCTGCTGTAGAGCCGATTGGAGACGAAAACAATTGGCTACAAAATACAACCCCGGGGAGATGTAAAGCCTTACAACTTCACTACAAATAAACAGACAGGTTTGGCATTTTGGCCAAAAATGGTTGATATTTCGAGAGAGTTATACGTAGCCCAATCATGTTTTTGAAGGATCATAGTCATAGCCCATAGTCCGTCAACACCGGCGCTCTTTGAGTTGGAAGAGCGAGATATATCAACCTTTGTGTAGGCTTTGAAACGATACCAGTCTAGCTGTACGTAATATGTAAGGGATATTCCGATGGCCACGAATGGGAAAACGGCCTACCATATGTTTACGACCATCTGTGCAATATAATGTGCTCAGCGAGGAACCCCACCCAAGCTTGATGTCGCGTACTGAAGATAGTTATTTTTTGGATATTTAAAAGTAACATTATACGAAGTACAAAGGCTCCGCATGGGTGCCGGCATTCGCCGGCACCCATGCTTCGGATAGGAAAATATAGGGCTGCGGCCAAAAAAAGGCATACCTGGTCCGTTTGCGGCAAAAAAAAGGTACATACTTAAACTCAAGTAAAAAATGCGCTCTACGTGCTCTGCCATTGGTCCAAAACTCGTTGTACCTGTTTTTGCCTCTGCCGAGCCCAGGTATACCTGATTTTGTCTACTCTGCTTGACTTTCACCTTTTTTTGTCGTTTTTAAGCCCTTCATAGTTCCACCCTATGCCCCCTATACAAATGCCGACGTACGCGGAGACCCCCTCCTCCCTTCGCACCTCGCACCACACGCCACTCGAGCGACACACATATTATCTGCCTGCACACCTCCGCCGAAATAATACGACATAGAAGGCTCCCCTTCGGGATTGTGGTTGGCTTGGAATACCAGGGGTGTCGCAAGCTGAGAAGGGAGAATACAGCAGCAGGCGTTCGTTCCTCGTACTATTAATAGCTACTCGTATACCTAGCCACCGGGCGAGCACGAAGAACATGAAAAAACTCTACTTTGCGTTGCAAGGAACGGCAGGTTCGTGGAGTGCGTTTTAAACTTGATTTTAGTATGTACCTGTTTTTGGCCCCGAACGGACCAGGTGTACCTGTTTTTGGCCGCTGCCCGAAAATATACATCTGTTTGGTACCATCCTCATTACGTACGACAATGTGATAGCGCTCGCTCGTGTGGCGATATCTGACACATATATACCGTACATACCTATGTATCAAGGCAATGCCAGATGTTGCAGGAAGAAGGAGAACATGCCAAAAGTGTTGAAATTCTCAGTTCCCGACCTAATTTCTCAGTCTAGTCTCTGTCTCAGAAATGCATCATCACCACACAGTCGCCATTCTCTCGGGCTCGTGTTTGATGTCCTCTGAATAGATAGTCTCAGTTCTCAGGATAATATATAAGGCGACTAAGGTGTGAGGTTTACAACAATGCTAGAAATTTAGTTCGCAGCCTCATTTCTCAGTCTCTCAGTCTCAGAAATGCACCAGTCGTCTTTCTCTCGTGCTCGTTTTTGGTGTTCTCTGAATAGTCTCAGTTCTCAGGATAATAAATGTAAGATTTACGACAATGTGATGGCACTCACTCGTGTTTCGATATCTGACACATATAAACGTACTGAAAAGCGTTGATGCGTTGATGCTCAGTTCGCAACAACTTTGTTTATCAGTCTCAGTCTCTCTGTCTGAGTACTACTGTAGTACGTATAATAGCTGGTACAGCGAGGTACAGCAGTAAAATTACCCCGTGAAAATTAAAATGAACCGAGTTTTTGTTTTACTTGTACTGCACTGCTTGCTGTGCTCTGTATCTTATCTGTGTACTTCGAAGTTTGTAATGTAGTACCTGGTATCTACATCTTGATTCCTCCCAGTCTCGTGTCTTCTAAGCAGACTACCATGCTTTCCTACAGCACTCCTGCAGTACAGAGCACTACTTCAGTACAGCAGTACTACAGCAGTGCTATACGATAAGGTAATATCAATACTACTGCTGTGCTGCTGTTGTTGTACACAAAGTACAGCAAGCAGCAGTAATTATTGCACCGCGCAAGGAAGCTATACTCGCAGAAACTAAAAGATCTCCGGCGTTATTATTCAGCCGAAATGTTTGTTATCGTATGGTACCGGTGTCCTCACTCGTATTCCCACGAGGTAAGGCGGAGGAGATGGAAGGGGGTAAAGACGACCTGCCCAGGGAGGAGGTAGTCGGGAGTCGGGAGGAAGTGGTCGCTTTCGCGAGACGGAGTCATCAAATAAAATAAAGCTACGACGTATATATGTATATCGAAGCTCCCGACGACTACGTAAACAAACGAGATCCTGAAACCAAGGAGATCCACAGAAAAAGAACGTACGTAGAACCTCGCTATATCTCAGATCTCCAAGAAACAACCACGAAACAATCTTGCTGCCTCAGAGAAACAACCTCGACGTCCCGCACATAACCTTCCTGCCTCGAAGAAAAAGCCTCGATGTCCCGCCGTCTCGTAAGAGCCTCCCGATTAAAGGTCGCCGCGCTCGGCGGCGGCGCTTGACTCGAGAGTGAGCGCGGGCGGAAAGTGCCGGGCGGAGGCTGAGGGACGCGACCCTCGAGAAGAGCGGGCGAGAAAGCCAACGCGAGGCCGTCGAAACGGGTCCCGAGTGCGAGTCCGGTCTGAAGCGAAGTGAGAGCCCAACAGACCCCGGAGCACCGCAGCGAGTGTCAAGCAATGTATATATGTCTATGTCCGTTCGCCCTGGTGCACCGGTAGCTTAACCATAAATTAGCATGCCTTTGGTTGATGAGGTCGCATCTCATAATAACTTGAATAAAGTGAGTATTTTCTCCGACGATAGCTGATAAACAGCTGGGCTCGTACGTCGATCTCGACTCGAATGCGGAAACAGCATTGCTACCATATGATTTGTATAAACAACACAGCAGTCCATGTCGTGCGTAGCATGTAGCAAATAGACACGGACGAATGTTTTATCCGATCATTGCTACCTGGGATGCCTTAAAGTGAAAGGAAACGATTGACTATTGGCACACCGTATCATCAGCAGCTGCTGAATCATTCGGAAGATGATGGGAGCGCTGCGGATAAAATGAGATGCTGGGAGGGGAAGAGAGGGACGCGAGAAAAATAAGGGATACTCGGAGAGAGTAAGGTAGGGACGGTCCGCCACCCGAACGGAGCCGAGGGAGGGAGGTTGGGTAACGAGGGCGCGAGTGGGCAGCTGCCCGTCGTAGAGTTTCAACGCGCGTGTGTCCGTCACTATCGACGGTTTTCTCTCTGGGGCACCTCTAACACGATGCCAGCCCTGCCGTAAATACAAGGGGCATTTGGATGGTCGCAAAATATACAAATGCACTTGATGTTTGCGACCAGACTGACGCCGAGCGAAGTTCACAGGAGCCCGGGGCGGTAGGCCGATAAGGCTAGAGATCACCAGCAAAACATCACACCGGCGGCACCACACGAGATATCACTTCGCGAGGGTCAATAACACGATGAGCGATGGGCAACGTCTCGGCCGTGGCGTCAGTGGGTTTCGTCGGGCATCGTTTATGAAAACAATATCACCGGTTCAGGATTTCCGACTGTAAGCGAATAGACACACAAGTCTGGAATATCCGCGTGTCGAGCCTTTATAAGCTAAGCTTCTGCAATAATACAGCAACCCACTTCTTCGACTAACTATCTCGACGATGCAGCAATACCTTACATTCCCCTGAAAATGTAACGGGCATGGCCGTCGTGTGCACCCACGGCATTGTCACAATGGGCCCATGCTGCTGCTGTGCTTGCTGTATGCATTTATATAATTGAAAATATCCTTGGGTTTCTCGTTATATCCATAGTATATTATTTTCCCCCTCGCGCTAAATTAATTAATTATACCCCCCCATACCACGAACAACCTGCCTAACCCCAGCCTCGATATAACCCCCCGTTCTTTATTCCCCTTGGCAGCGGTGGCTCATTGTCCGCGATTGACTATTCATATATGATGCAGCAACGCATTTCCTCGATATGTTATTTTACAGCAACAGTAGGTGTCGTCCCATATATACAACAAACATATATACTGGTAACAACGATATCATATAATAGGGATTACACTTCATCCCTGCGTTTTCCGGGCCCGGCGCCCATTGGTCGAGGAGGGCCCCCAGCCCGCCCTCGGCCAATCTGGGGCTGCGGCGCGCGCGGCGGGAGTTGCCCCTCGGGGCAAATCCCCAGTCCCGCCACACCCGGGGACGATAGGGCCCTATCCCCGGTTCGAAAATCCCTACGTATATCTACAACTCCAACCACCCGGGGACGAAAAAGCGATCCCCCGGCTCGAAACCGCCCCGCACGGTTTGGAAACCCCAACCCGACATATGCATCGCTGATTCGCTGGGGCGCTGGGGCTCGAAATAAAGCCAGCGCCACCCGGGGACGATACAGCCCCATCCCCGGATCGGACATCCCTCTATACATGTACAACTCCAACATTCCGGGGACGAAAGCCGAGATCTCCCGGGTCGACACCGCCGCGCACGGTATGAAAACCTCAGCCACATCGGCCGATCGCTGACTGACTGGGGCTCGTATACAATGCCAGCGACACCCGGGGACGACAGATAGTATGATCCCCCGATTGGAAACCCCGCCATACATCCGCAACTCCTCACCCGGGTACGATTGGGCCCCATCCCCGGTTTGGAAATGCCTCCGTATATATACAACTTCGACCGCCCGGGGACGAAAAAACGACCCCCCGGTTCGAAACCGCCCCGCACGGTGTGGAAACCCCAGCACGACATACGCATCGCTGATTGACTGGGGCTCAAAAATAAAGCCAGCGCCACCTGGGGACGATACGGCCCCATCCCCGGTTCGTAAATCCCTCCATACAAGTACAACTCCAACCACGCGGGGACGAAAACCGAGGTCCCCCGCGTCGACACCGCCGCGCACGGTGTGGAAAGCTCAGCCACATCGGCCGATCGCTGACTGATTGGGGTTCGTATACAAAGCCAGCGCTACCCGGGGACGATAGAGTATAATCCTCCGATCGTTCATCCCGCCATGCATCCACAACTCCTCACCCGGGGACGATTGGGACCCATCCCCGGTTTGGAAATGCTTCCGTATATCTACAACTCCGATCAGCCGGGGACGAAAAAAGTGGTCCCCCGGGTCGAAACCGCCCCGCACGGTGTGGAAACCCCAGCCCGACATGCGCATCGCTGATTGGGTGGGGCTATAAAATAAAGCCAGCGCCACCCGGGGAGGATACGGCCCCATCCTCGGTTCGAAAATCCCTCCATACATGTACAACTCCAACAACGCGTGGACGAAAACCGAGGTCCCCTGGGTCGACACCGCCGCCCACGGTGCGGAAACCCCAGCCACACCGGTCGATTTCTGATTGGCTGGGGTTCGAAATGAAGTGAGCGCCACCCCGGGACGATAGAGTGTCATCCCCCGATTGAACATTCCGCCATGCATCCACAAATCCTCACCCGGGGACGATTGGTCCCCATCCCCGTTATGGAAATGCCTCCGTATATCCACAACTCCGACCACCCGGGGACGAAAAATACGATCTCCCAGATCGAAACCGCCCCGCACTGTGTGGAAACCCCAGCCCGACCGGCCGATCGCTGATTGGCTGGGGCTCGAAAATAAAGCCAGCGCAACCCAGGGACGATACGGCCCCATCCCCGGTTCGCCTTTCGCGGTGTGGAAACCAAAGTACCACTGCCTCGTAGCTGATTAGCTTTGTGGGCTGAAGTTCGTGAAGCCAGCGTTCCTCACCAATGGGAGCAAAGAGGTTCAGCATGTTCGTTAAACCCGATCAAATAAACCTTTTTTTTTAGGAGCGGTTGTCATTCCACATGGATCGCCATCTACAGCCTTCGCTTGGCGCAGTCCAAGAAGAAAAAATAAGGCGCGCGAAACGCGCCGATGTTTGCGCTTGTATATATATATTGATGCCATGCCATTGGTAGGATATATAATTGCTCGTCTCTACTCGTACTGCTATAGTATTCCTGGCATTAGACTATGCACAGGGCAGACAACGCCACAGAGCGTGCCTAAACAAACACTGAGCAGTCTCGCATGTCTCGCACGCACCAACCTGTGCTGCTTGCTGTACACACCATAACAAGCGCTGGGAGCACAGGGGCTCGAGAGGTGTGTGGCTAGCGTATGACACGAACGAGCGGCGTTAGATTGTGCCAGCGGCGTGCCGGCGGTACGCTCCCGCTAGCATGGTGTCGTGGAGGATGCTTCGTCCAGAAGGACTACGCGTAAGACTACGAGTACTCGTAAGTACGCGTGCCCGTACCGCCTTGCTTGTCGAACGCGACAGGATGACAGCTCGTGTATCAATTCAATTCCACCACACTTCGGTAGCAGCAATAGCGGCAGCGGTGGCGCGCCACCACGGTCTATATATGTCGGGCGCCGGGCGCGCTCGGGGCGGAGCGCGCCGGCACGGTGTCGCGTATAGGTCGAGGGCAGCAGCAACATCAGCAGCATACGGCGAGAGGAATAGTCTGTCCCAAAATGGAAAAATGGAAAAATGGAAGCTGTATCTTCTTCTACTACAATAATACTACTGCTGATGATGCTGTATGTCTTCCGAATATCCCGTCATGTTTTCTAACAAGCGAAGATATATTATTTTGATCTATAAGTATTTGACATGTATACTTGATACGTCGTGGATTTTTGGAAGACAAATAATCGCGACTACGTACTCGCGCAACTTTCGGATGCTCCGCCACCACAGTGTCTATTCGGCCTGTTGGGCGCTGGCGTGAGTTCGTATACTTGTAGTCGCGTTTGAGGCTGTCATAAGTGATCAAAAAGGTGTATGTCTTCGGTCAAGTGGGGGAGGATTGGTGGTCAATTGGGGGTAGTAGATAAACTTGGTAGATTTGCGGGGTTATACCCTCAACCGGTGATTAAAAGGGGGGATAATTTTGCTACCTCGTGGGCCGCGGTCCCGTTAGGCCCAAGAACGTGCCCGAGAAAAGAAAATAGGGGGTGTGCCTGCTCAGCATGGGCTACAGACATCTCGCCAGCACGTCGGGATCGCATTCTAGGCAGGTTTAGTCACGTAGTAGCGCCTGCCGTGGGCGGGTTTTGCCTATACCCCCAACTCGCCGAAAAAAAGGGAGGTATACCCCCCTTTGACAATTTCCCTCTATTTTTCCAGGGGCTTATAGCCAGGGTCTGGGCCCATGTTTCGATTTTCCAAAAGTTGTCATCATTTTTCAAGCCGACGTAATCAGTGAAATAACCTCTTCATTGTGCAGTGAGTCAAGGGGTAAAGCGTGGTATCAATAGTGCGTATTCAATTTATTATTTACAGGGAAGGATACTTGTTTGGGTGATATTGGTATTATTCGACGAATTTTACAGCGGAATCGCCGACACCTGATGGTTGTGCTATAAGGCTTAGAGTGGGTAGGTAATTCGCGAGCCTGTTACCAGTACGAGGTAGCCCAACGGACTACGTAGTGCCTCACGAGTGCTTAAAACAAATGGCGTCGACGGCAGGACATGGTTTGTAGTAGTGGTCGTGAGTTCGAATCTCACGACCACCATGACAACGCTTTTTAAAGAAAAGCGAATAATTTTCCTCATGTCAATAGTGTCTGTAAACACTTCTGGATCCACATAATAGGCACGGCGTGTTGGCCACACACCCGTCGACTCGTATATCCGTTGCGTTCCAGGGGGGAAGAGTGTTGTAAGGCTTATATTGGGTAGGTGGTTGGTTAACTCATTTGTTAAGGCATTAGTCCGTTGGGCTACTGGGAAAAGGTTAACCAATCATCTACCCTGTTAGCATATGGACGTTGAGATCCATACGTATATACCAGGCGCTTCGCGTAGCGGGCGGTTCCGCCCGCTACGCTCGCTCGTCAAGGATATTACAACATATTGTGAAAGAAAGCCACAGGTGGCACATAAATTAAGGAGGAAACAGGCGACTTGCAAATGACAAGAGCTCCAGGCTCCAGGACAACAAAGCTGTACTCGTATGCTCGAAAGAGAAGATACAGCAACACGGCTCACAGCACGGCGCCGCGCTGCCTGCTGGGTGCGATTTGTGCCCTTTTCGTGATTACCTGGTAGGTGTGGTAGTACAACAGCAGTACTCGGCCGTACTTTGTATTAAAGAGAAAGCACAGCACGCGGTCGTTAAGTTGTGAAATACGAAAAACAAAACCCACAAAACTGAGAAAGAAGTCCGATACATACTCATACTCGAACAAAACGACAGTATAACAACACGGCTCACAGCACGACGCCGCGCTGCCTGCTGGGTGTGATTTGTTCCTTTTTCGTGATTACCTGGTATGTGTGGTATTATAACAGCAGTACTTCGTACTTTGCATGAAAGAGAAAGCATAGCACGCGGTCGTCAAGTTGTGATTTGCGAAAAACAAAACCCACAAAACTGAGAAAGACGTATGATACATATTCAGTCGTACTCGAACAAAACGACAGGAGAATAAGCGAAAAACAAAAACGAAAAAATACGGTCGGAACAAATTGGAAATCAAGTATGATAACACGAAAAATTGATTTTAAAAAAAAAAGGCCGCCGCGCCGTCGGGTCTCTGTCATGGTTGCGCCTCCCGATTTTTTTTTTTGGAACCTCTGTCATTCCTGTCAGCCTCGACGCTCTCCACCCACCCGCGATCACCTCGCCATCGATTCGGTCCGGGTCGAGCTCTACTGCCTCTCTGCCTTAGTGAGCCCCGTGGCCCGCCTCGCGTGAAGCCCGGTGCTCACCATGGCCCTCGTTCGCGCGCTCGACCATGTTGGTGGTCAAACTCGTCGCTCTCTGTACATAGTATTTGCTCGAGAAATAAGCACCGCTTGAATTTTGTTTTACAGTCAGAACCGACCCTAATAAATTTGGGCAGGCTGGATTGTTGGCAGGGGCAGCAACGAATTCAAAGCCGCTTCATGCTTATCTCGTGTCTCGATGGACACACCACGCCTAGATACGAAAAAGGCAAACGCGTTCCTTCCGCCCCCCCCTCTACTGGCCAGCGCCCTCCCATACTCGCGATGGCTCCGGGCTCGCCCACGCGGCCGTGCTCTGGGTACACGTGCAAACACAACACCGAAAAAGCTCTGGCGAAAAAACATGTAGGGAACAAAGAAAGGCTAGAAAGTAGAGAGAGCTCCGGCAAGCAATCGAAGGAGGCGACAGCAACAACAGCAGCAGTCCAGAAAGTAGCAGCACGTACTCGTACGTACGTAGAGCGGACACAAACAAAACGCCGGCATGGATGCGCAGCCCTTGTACATACAGCAGTGGCCTTTTTTTCTTTTTTTTTCGGTCGATGTTACGTCCGAGTTTTTTGTATTGAAATTAGTGCAAAAATCGCTAACTCGCGAAGTTGTGGGCCGATTTCGACTCTGACCGAAGTTATGAAGATCCATATTTTCACATTTTGGGGACTCTTTAAAAACAAATTGCTTGATTTTTGTATTGAAAAGAATACTTGATTTTAGTATAGAGATATTTTTATCTTGAAATTAGTGTGGATATTTGACTTGATTTTAGTGTAGGGGTTAGACCCCGGGCGGGAAAGCCCTCCGAATACGCTGGGAACCCCTCCCGATCCGCGGAAAGCTCGGAAAGTAGAGAGAGGTCCGGCAAGTAATCGAAGGAGGCGGTGTCGAAGTGGGAGGCCTGAGAGGCCAGGGATGGGTCAACCCGGCGATTTGGGCAGAAAGACAAAAGTAAGTATGTCTAATTGTGATGTGCAGTCACTACGCACTGATACGAGTATATGAGAATCTTAGTCTAGATATTCGGGTTATTGCAATATGCGGATAGATTATGAGTTTGTCTTACTCGTAGTGCGCCACATTGTATATCCCAAGCATCTTCATCAGGAACGGTGCTGAGAACGTTGCTAGAACGTTACTATAACGTTGCAGAGAACATTACAGGGAACAGTACCGACTACGGTAGAATGTAACTGTCCGTAGCATGGGCATTGTACCGAGATGATCAGGTGCAGGCACCGCCCACCTCGATCACTCCACTCTTTTCTACTCTACTTCTCTACTCTACTCCTCTCTTCTTTCTTCTCTCTTCTTCTCTTCTCTTCCTTTTCCATTGATTTCCCTGAGGTCAATCTTCTTGCCATTATGGCCAAATAAGCGCCTTTTCAAACCATGACTTTTCTTCTTCTACACAATAGTCAAGTGATCTTCACAGACACTTCGGTGCCACCTCTGCCATCTCTCTCCACAGAGACAGAGCCTCGACACACGCGTCATTCTTTCAGGTTATGAGCCTCGACTTTGGTCTACGCGCCGACTGGCATCACGGAACGACGTCTCCCGGCGAGCGCGTCACGTTCTACTTTCGAAGAAATTTCAAGGTTTCAAGTGCGGAGGAATTCGATTTTTGCTTCAAAAATTAAAAGATCGTCATCTACCCGACAGCATCCACATCGACTCTCATCATCGATTTTCATCAAGATCGTTCAACAGGGTTACTACAAGGAGTACTGCTTTCACGCTTCTACGCGCGAGGCAGGTAAGGCGACTGCTGTCACGCTTTTACGCGGGTAGCACGTACGAGTAATGAGTCCGGTTTCACGCTTCTGTGCGCGAAACTAGTACTCGTACATTCAACATCGTTTTCACGCTGTAATTGCAAAAATATGCCACCGACCATTTTTGCAACATCACACGCAAAGCTTTGTTTTCGATACTATGATACTTTGAAGCTGTAAGCTCGAAACAAGTCACGAAACCATTTCTGCTTATCACACGCGAAGCTAGCTCCGCGCTACTTCCACGCTGTAAAGCATGAAGAAACGTTACAAGACCTGCTGTTTCTTCGCCATCACAACTAAAGTTAGTCTCGAGCCGGCTCTTCGCTATTTAGACGCGTAACGTCGTTATTAAATCCGTTTCTTCGAGCTACTACGCACGAAGTACGTACAAATATATTTATCCTCGTGCAAGCATTGCCGAGAAGACCTACACGTGCTGAAAACATACAGCCAGGTCGTTGACGAATCTGCCACCCAGCGTAGTATCGGGGAGATTACCTCCTGCTATCCTTGTCCAGCATCGGCTTTACACGCTTTAAAGCGAAAGCACGAATTCAGACTCGAAGGAAAAAACAAGGAGCTAGCACCTCCAACATCATACGGGACTTCAAGTTCTTCATCTGCCACCTACGATAGCTGCTGAGCTTCGCCATCATCATCATCGTTGATTACAGAAGGTATCCTCAGCACTTCATCTTCGCAACTTCTTCAGTTTATGTCGCCAGGATCTACATTTACTTCGACTACTGCTGCACGAGCTGCAATATCACTGCTTCGAGAAGGTATCGACACCTACAACAGCTGTCCTGCGGTTTCTATTCAGCAGCATGTTCAGGTCATCCGCAGCAATTCATTTATAATTTTATTTTTAAGTTCTTCTTTAAGAATCGGAGAAACGAAACGACGGCCGCCCGAAATCTCACCAGGACTAAGCTCCAAAGCATCACCACCGAAGCGTTCATCAAGCAGGTAGCCATCGCCATCTCCAGCGCGTTAGGGACCAGCTACTTATTCGGTGACATCTTAGCCTAAAAGCAAACATTGCTCTGGCTGGGATTTGCTGATGCATGCATTCCAAAACAAGGAGTTCCACACTTTCTTGTTGCATGCTTGCTACCTATCTGTGGGGATAGATTTGTTTATATTGCACCGCAACAAGCGGCGCAACCACAACAACACCTACCGGCACTCGACACTTCGAGCAACACGGCGCAGCACACATTACGGACTGACTACGAGGACAGGTCTTCACCACCTCTTTAGGGTTCATCGCCATCAACATCATCTCACAGCTTCTACACGTACATCTTTTGGTCTGCTCTGCTTCGACTACGACCTAGTTCTTCACAACAACAAGACCGCCTACAGAATATCATCAACAGCAGCACCACTTCTTTACTACTACTCGTACTACATGTTCAACAAGGTCTCCGCAACACCAGCACGAAGAACGAAGATCACGATCGTCATCATCATGCGCATTCCTTGCGTATCTTCTTTACCTTGGTTTTGGTGGGGGGGGTATATTTTTTATACTTTTTCTCTGTTGGCTTTGCTTCTTTGCTGTACGTCGAGTATCTGCACACGACCTTCTACGTATGTGTAATCAAACATGATGCGCACTGCTGTGAATTCCGTCACGGATACACATCTGCCTTTTTATCGGTTGTTCCATAGCTTTCTACAGCTTTCTTTTCTTTGAGTACGTATCCTAAATACATACTCACTCACAATGCTGAAATGTAGTATACACTTATCAGTATGTAGCTGGACACATACCTGTACGAGTATACGTCCACACGTTTTCTTTTCGATTTCGTTCGATTTCTTAGTCCTAGGATCCATTGGGGGGGGGCGTACATAGGTACAGTAGATAATTTCTTCGCTTTCTTTGCTAGGAGTTTGCTCGCTGGTCAACACTACAGCATCACGAGTCTATTTTGCAAAACGATTGCGCCCAACGTAGTCTATTGCCGTACTATCTGTGCTCCAAACCTTGTTGCGAGTACGTACGTACATACATGTACACATGAACAGTACACTTTTCGCTGTACTTGACGAATGTCATCAGTTTCTACTTGGATTTCATGTTACTCTACGTATCTATTCAGGGGGCGCGTTGAACACACCCATCACACGGGTTAACGCTTCCGTTCTAGGGTATACTTCGCTGGTATTCACACTACGATTTGTTTTCTTCTTTGACTTTGCTTACACCAGGTACTACTGTGTAGGGTTCATATGAGTACGTGCGCACGTCTATACTGCACACTGGACACGCGTCTCAGTTTTATCAGATGTCTCTTCAACTATCCACTGTTGATTGCTGGACAAATGAGTATTCACACGTACTGGTACATACAGTAGGTTATTGCTATTTTTGTCTGGGTGCACACACCGACTTTCTTTGTTTCTGCAAGATTATGCACTATTTCCAATTGAGGGGACGGTTTGCAAGTAGAGCAGATAACTTTCTACGATATTCATTGTAGGTTATGACTCAGTGGTCATGCACTATCACTCAGTGGTCATGGACAACCACAATTAGCTTTTTCTGACATGAGTACAACCATATTGGCACCGTCATCACACGGGACTGAATATGTCGTGATCTTTGTGTTTACTGTTTTCCATATTGTCACCGTCCTCACACAGGACTGAATATGTTGTACCATTCTTTCATTCTTCACTCGTTCATTTTGATTTTTTAGTATCAGATTTCTACACCGTAAGCGTTACTCTAGCTACTGACTTTCATCACGGGGGCGTGTTAGCATATGGACGTTGAGATCCATACGTATCTATTGTGATGTGCAGTCACTACGCACTGATACGAATATATGAGAATCTTAGTCTAGATATTCGGGTTATTGCAATATGCGGATAGATTACGAGTTTGTCTTAATCGTAGTGCGCCACATTGTATGTCCCAAGCATCTTCATCTGGAACGATGCTGAGAACGTTGCTAGAACGTTACTATAACGTTGCAGAGAACATTACAGGGAACAGTACCGACTACGGTAGAATGTAACTGTCCGTAGCATGGGCATTGTACCGAGATGATCAGGTGCAGGCACCGCCCACCTCGATCACTCCACTCTTCTCTACTCTACTTCTCTACTCTACTCCTCTCTTCTTTCTTCTCTCTTCTTCTCTTCTCTTCCTTTTCCATTGATCTCCCTGAGGTCAATCTTCTTGCCATTATGGCCAAATAAGCGCCTTTTCAAACCATGACTTTTCTTCTTCTACACAATAGTCAAGTGATCTTCACAGACACTTTGGTGCCACCTCTGCCATCTCTCTCCACAGAGACAGAGCCTCGACACACGCGTCATTATTTCATACCCAATCTATAGCCTTGTACCTTATAACACGACGAACTAAAGCAGTTGACTGCGTGAAATTGAGTATTTTCTACCTGACGAGCGACAGATTCGACCAACCACGTTTCAGTGTCCGATCGATGATCTTGGAGATTCGAATGTAGCGATGGGGTACTGTAGTCACGCGCAGAAACCATATACTGGTACCAGGTATATACTTCGAAGTATGTCACCTATACGTACATAACGAAACACGAAGAAAAGTTGCTCACATGCTACAGCGATGGAGATCATGAGCAACCAGAGTGCGACGGCCTGCCGTTTTTGTCCTGTAACCACTTCGTTCGGCTTCCTGTGTGGGAATGCATAATATTTCCAAGGGGAGCACAGCGAGGCGGGGGAATATGAGTTTTGTACGTACGGAAGAACTGGCCAAAATTTGTTGAATGTAGATCCTGTAGTGGTCCATACGTGCATTGGGCAAAATGCCCACGTATACAGCAGTAGAAGTATCAAAGGGAACACCTCCCTGAAATAGTCGGGGGGTTGCGCTGACGTGCAGACATGAAGCAAAGGGCTTCCAAGCCGTCAAGCCAACAGTGTGGGGAGGTGTTCAGGAGAGTGTTCTTTTGCGCAAGACAAGGCGCGCAAGATCCGGTGGTCGCTTCACGAAGAAGGCTCGCCCACCACCCATGTCGGTGGTTGCGAAAAAGCCGCTTCGAGCTTAAGAATTTGTTGGGCTGTAAGCTATGGGGCATAAAAGAGACCTGCTTTTGAGGGGCCACCTGACACCACTCGCGATTACAGAAGCTACCGAGCTCGTCGCCGGCCAGGAACAGCAGCGCCGTGCTTCTACTACATATATCGTCGCTGTACCAAGCGGGTAGGGCTTGTGCCGTCTCGTGTGCCGTGTTCTAGGCAGCTTGGTCCTTTCAAAACCAGTTCGGTATGTACGTTTATGTGCTCGCTTTTCTCTCGCGTTGCTTGTTTTTTCTTTCTTTTCTTTTTTTTGTGGCGGCTGGCGAACAGACCACAGCGGCGGGGCGTTTATGTTCGAGCAAAACCAAACAGAGTTTTGTCAAAATGTTTGGTCAAAATTCGTGGCAACGGGGGTAAACCCAACCCTATATTTTCTCATATTTTGGTCACGTTTCTATGTCACAGCAATAATGGCCGTACTACTGTTGTTGTTGTTGTTTT
>MEHQ01000503.1:0-10067 GCA_008828725.1 Saccharina japonica
CTCCATCTCTTGTCGCCTTCCCAGGTGATGGAAGGGCTCGCAGACAGCAGGGACCTGCACTTAGAGGAGTGCGACAGTTTAAACCCTCTCACGGTACGTACGTTGTCCTTTTTTATAAAAAGCGGGGAACGAAATGCCACAACTCTCTTTAGCCAAATCAAAACGGACGAAAAAATGAATGGTAAAAACCCGATGCTCGTCTATATATGATATATATATTACAAGGTTCCCCTTCGGGATGTTGGTCACTTGAAATCCCGGGGGTGTCGCAAGTTGAAAATAGATCGCACATGCTTCATAGTTCCCTTTTTGGAGCAAACATCGAAATCACGATCTGCGTCATTTTTTTAGTCGTGGCTATTCTACACTGTTTTTTTTTAGTCGTGGCTATTCTACACTGTTTTGTAGTAAATGCGCCTGATAAAGGTATTTCGTTCGTGTGTAATCCACGCAACCCAACGGCATGTCCAAAAACTGGTATAACGGCCTATACAGCTGACACTGCTGCGTACACCGATTGTGGCCAGCACGCGGCTCCCCAAGGCATCCGCTGGCCGCTGGCGAACGAGCAGCACATGGTGACCTCGAAACCTCGAGGAGAAGTCCACCAGAGCATACGAAACGGCTGGTACCGCTGGGAAAACACGGACAGCGCGCAATTTTACACTAATAAATGACAAAAACAGCACTATTAAGTAGCGCAATCAGAATCAAATATGGTGTGTATACATTAGGGGGGATGTATGATGTTTCGGTCCATCTTGGGTCTTAAATATTATTACTACATATGCCCACCCTGTAATAGTACACACACGCCTGATCGTATATACGTATATTATGTCTAGGTACCAAATTGACATTTTCCTGGAATACTTTCACTTTTCATCTCCGGCCGCGGGTCTTTTCTCGCGTTGTCGGCTGCGGGGCACGCAGGGGGGCCGCGTGTACGCCACGGCGCAAGTGTGGGTCCCGGCCGAGGCCCGTGGGGCGTGCTCTGGCCCTTCAAAGTCACGAATTCTGGCAAATATCTCAGGGGAGGCGTTCCGACTTGACACTGCCTCGCAACTACTCTGAAAAACCTGTCATACAATTGTTTTTTCATCCCCGAGTATGAACTTTGATGGTTCGTTTTTGACCCGTCGCATGAACGAAACACACAAAGCACGCACCATGCACGAGAAAACAAGGACCACACCGACATCGAACGAGGCACGCATCAAGCGTCGTGCAGCAGTAGTTGATACCATGTTGCATGCGTCTGCTCTGTCTGCGCTGCGTACAGCAGTAGCAGCAGTTGTACGACACGCTTGATAATTTTATGCAAATTTGTAATGTTGGGTTCCAACATTTGGGAATCTACGTAGAGTACAAATACACAGATCTACGAGTACATATATATGTACCAGCATGCAGACTTCGAAGTATCATATCTACGACCTCTCTCTATGTTCCAACGATAGGCCGATCTACGCACATACGAACACGAGTATTTTGGTACAGTAAGTAGCACTGCTGTACTTTACGGATACATGTCTCCACAGTAGTCTAGGCTACAAACTGCGAAGCAGCCAAGGCGCCGTTTGTCGAACAGCACAGCACAGCAGAACTACAGCAGAAGAAGCTGCAGACCCCGCAGTGTGCGCGGGACAGCTACGAGTAGCAGGGGGGATCCAGCAGGCTAGTTGTGACAGCTACAAAGCACTGATTTGCTGTGTTCTGTCTCTCATTGTGTATGCGTGTGTGTATGTTTAATGTATGCCATTCCAGCAAAAACTCAGGTCGTTTGCCCGGCCTCGCCCGGATTTTCAGGATATTTTGCTGGGTTTTTGTTTGCGCTGTGCCGCCCAAGGCAGTGGGTGTGGGGGGGGGTGGCGGGGGGTCGAGTAGCAGCAAGCGTCAAAACCAAACGTTTGTTCTACAGCTATATACGAAGACAGTGCCGAGGAAGGGTGGGAGGGGTGTGTGGGGGGAGGGGCGGTTCTTTCTTGTGTCCACTTTTAACGGCTAAAGCCGTACAACGGTCCTCCGGCCCGCCTTCCTCCTTCCTCCTCCTCCTCGGTTTCACGTTCGAAAGGATCCGAAAGGAAGGGTAGTCCAACTTGAACGAATAAAAAACACCCCAGCCCCAGCCCGCGCCGCCACTCCTTCGGTTTTTTTTTCCCTTTCTTTCCGTCTCCTTACTTCCCCTTCCCGACCGAAAACGACCCGAGCGAATGAAAAAAAAAAACCGACGGAAACGCCGGACGGATCTGCAGTGCCGGGGAAGAGTCGAGACGGAGGGGAGGTGGTTTGGTGGAAGACGGTGCCGATGATGGTTCTTTATCTAACAATCGAGTGATGGCTGTCCACGCTGGAGGGAGTCCAACCTGTGGCCCTTCTTGCGGGTGAGAATTCCTCTCTCCCTCACCATCTCCACCACTCCACCCACCCCGCCGTCGATCTCTCCAATACAATTCAATTCATTGGAGGCTGTCGCGGTAATGACAATCACGTCCGCCTCACAGGCGGTTATTAGCAGAAGCAGCTAACTCCATGTGCCTCGCCTAAATACCATCACGGGCTTCGAGCTTGGCGCAAGCAGTGCTGGCCTGGTTGTGTGAAAACCAACCGACCATGAGTAACCCCCCCCCTCACTCCCCCTCCCTCATTTCCCCCTCCCTCACTCATACGACTACGGCCATGCATGAATGTGAAATACACCCCCCCCCACGTTCGTCCGTCCGTCCCCTTCTACACCAACCAACCATGTCAATACGGCACCATGCCATCAACCATGCCATCCTGCCATTGAACATGTGATCGACCGTGTGATCACGTCATCACCGATGCCATAATATGCCATTCAAATCTGATCAGTCGGTCAACTTGTCATCAGCCATGTCGTTCCAACATCAACCTCATCAGCCAATTTTTTGCGTAGTCAACCATGTCATTACATGTCGTCGGCGATGACATTCCACCATGTCGTCAATCATGCCATCATGTCATGCATCACCCATGTCGTTATGGCACCATGCCATCATGTCGCCAACCATCCCATCATATCAAACATGCCATCATGTCGTCAATCATACCATCATGTCACCAATCCTCCCCTCATGTCATCGACCATGGCACAAGTCAGGCTATCATACCGTCAACCATGCCACCATGTATGTCATCCACCCTACCCCTCATGCCATCGGCCGTGCCATCATGCCATGTCACCATGCCGTAACATCATCAACGATATGGCCACGGGCTAAATAGATTGTTGCAGTTGGGTGAATGTGAGATCAACAACCTCAACACCAACAACATCTCCACCAACAATAACGTCAACGCCTACACCAACAACAATGATGTCGTCAAGGCCTACACCAGCAACACCAACACCAACACTAACACTAACATCAATACAGACACTAACACTAACACCAACACCGACACCAACGCCAACACCAACACCGACACCGACACCAACACCAACACCAACACCAACACCAACACCACCACCAACATCACCACCAGCACCAACACCAACACTAACACTACCAAATAACACCAACACCGACACCGACACCGACACCAACACCAACACCAACACCAACACCGACACCGACACCAACACCAACACCAACACCAACACCAACACCAACACCAACACCAACACCAACACCAACACAGTACCAACACCAACACCAACACCAACGCCAACAACAACAACACGCCAGCGCCAACACTGACACCAACACCAACACCAACACTTAACAAATAGCACCAACACCAACACCGACACCAACGCCAACACCAGCACCAACACCAGCACCAATACCAACACCAGCACCGACACTAACACTAACACTAGCATCAACACAAACACAATCGCCAACACCAAAACCAACACCACCCCCACGACGTCACTAACCATGCATTGTGTTCGGGCCACCGCCGACGCCGCCACTATCCCCAAACACTTTTCAATCCTTCATGTCAAGTTTTTTTGCCTTGGTTTTTTCTTGCTTTGTTTTGTTTTCGTGGTCTAGGCTGTCCCCAAACACCAAACACCGTCTAATACTGTATACTCGTACCTGGTACATACGTACTACTGTATGTAGTGTTGCTCTATTTTGCCTTGTTTTGTTTTCGTGGTTCGGACTGCCTCCCAAAACATGTTTTTGATGCTGTACGCATGTTCTTGTTGTGCTTTTCCTTGTTGTTGTTGTTTTTTTTCGTGGTGCGGACTGTCTCCAAACACTTCCCCAAACATTTTTTTGATACTGTATGTATAATGCATGTTGTATTTTGCTCTGTTTTGCCTTGCTTTTGTCGCGCGCGCGCGCGGGGGGGGGCGTCTTAATAGCGGAGCGCGATGGACTCCAGCAGCGAATACGTACGAACGAACCTTCTGAAAGCTTTGACAGTCATGGTCGAGACAGGAAACAACGGGCTCAAGGTTGTGCTCAACGCGCTCGACATCGTCAAGGTGAGGGAGAAAGAGGACGGAAGGGGAGAGAAGGGCAGGGAGGGGGGGGGGGAGGGAGGGAGGGAGGGAGGGAGGGAGAATAATAATTTTCGATGTCACGCTGTTGCCGCTGTCGCCGTTGTTGCCTTTGCCGCTTACGTACAGCTGCATTGTTGTTGAAAAAGAAAAAGCACGTGTGTAAAGCGAAATTCGCTTCCTTCTCGTGTTTTTCTTGCTCGCTCTTTCAGGAGGACGTGCCGAATGCACCCGATGAAGTACACAGCACGGGTGCCCGGCTTTCGAGATCACTCGCTTTTCCACCCTCACATCAATCGCCCTGTCATGCACACCCGCTTCTTGCTCGCTTTGACTTGCTCGCCCGCTGTACCTACCCGCATTGTGTCTGTCTGGCTGTCTGTCTGCCTGTTTTCCTGTATGTGTGTGTGTACGTTTTTTTTTGTCTGTCTGTCTGTCTGTCTGTCTGTCTGTCTGTCTTGTCTGTCTTGTCTGTCTTGTCTGTCTTGTCTGTCTGTCTGTCTGTCTGTCTGTCTGTCTGTCTGTCTGTCTGTCTGTCTGTCTGTCTGTCTGTCTGTCGTGTCTCTGTCTGCCTGCTTGCATTGGGCTGCTGTTGCTGTTGTTTTGCTGTTGTTATCGTTTTTTTGTTATTCGTGCTGCTGCTGTTGATGGCGGTGGCAACAACACCAACACCACCAACACCACTACCACCACTACCACCACCATCACCATCACCACCAACACCACACCAACACCACCACCACAACCAACAACAACAGGCGCAGAAGAACAACGACCTCCGGTTTTCCATCCTAGTGGAGGCGCTATCAAGCGTTAAAAGGGAGGACGATAGCGCGTACCCCGTTGCCGTAGGCGTGGCCGTCTTCCTCAACACAGTCCTGTCAAGCGCCTTCGATTTCGAGAACAGGGTACTTCTTCGTGGCGAGATGATCGAAGCCGGTATGCTGCAAGCGATTGCGGATGCCCGAGCTTGCCTGGGTTTCACAGCGGTGAGGAGGGGGGGGGTTGGGACAGGGGGGCGGGGGGGGGGAGGGCTCATTTGTTGCTTGCCTTAGTCATTTGACCATTGATCACGCATCCCTTTCGAGACGGGGGGGGCAGTGACGAAAATACCAAACCATAAAAGTTTGAGATTCAACGGGATTATTAAGGAGGCGGGGAGGGGGAGGGTATACTTCATTTTCGTGCACGGCCGTAGTCGTATGACCATAGACCCTCGCATCCCTACAATGCCGGGACGGAGCACGTTGGGTTTTCACCAAGCGCCGTGAGGTATAGGAAGATCGGTTGATGGCAGAGTAAAGGGGGGGGGTACTCATATCATGCTTGGCTGACCGTAGACCCCAAGGGTTGTGATGGGAGGAGGGGGGGGGGAGGGGGGTACTCATTTGTTGCTTGCCTTAGTCATTTGACCATTGACCACGCATCCCTTTCGAGACGGAGCGGGGGGGAGGGGGGTGGAGTAAAAGAGGGGGGTACGGAGGGGTGGGGGAAGGGGAGAGAGACAGAGGGAGGGGAGGGGTGGATGACGGGAGGGGGAAGCCTAGGGAGAGGAGGAGGAAAGGGAGGGGAGTAGCTTAGAAAAAGGGTTGGGGGAGAGAGGGGTCGGGTCGCCGGGGAAGAAATGCCGGTGAAAGAGGCGGGGGTGGGGGGGGAGAAAAGGAAGAGGAGGAAGGCGTGGGGGGGTAGGGAGAAGGGAGGGGAGAAGAGAGGATGAGAGGATGGGGAGAGATTGTTGGCAGGAAAGGGATGAAGCGGGGTGGGTGTGCCGTGTTCTCTATGAAGATGAATTGGACGACGCGAGAAGCGGTCGACTTGCGCGCTTTCCGTTTTAGCCCGCAACCTTTTTAGGAACCCTACCCCTCACCCACCACCTTCAGATGGTCCTTGCCCCACTCCCGACCCACCCACCCCACCACGCCACCGCACTACATACGCGACCCCACCCCCCCCCCCACGCCCACCACCACACCACCCAACCTATCGCCAAGTCGCCCTTCCCACTCGTCGTCTTATCCGTTTACCCCACCTTATGTTCGTATTGCTGTCGCCCTGATATTGTTTTATTTTCCCTGCCGCTTTGACACGATTTTCTTCGTCTTTTGGGAGGACGTGGCGGGGGAGGGGCAAAATTAAACCTACCTTCTTCCGGAAAGCCCCCCCCCCCCCCCCCCCCCCCCCCTCACCCGCCACCCTTTTGTGGTGAGGGGAGCGAGTTGTTTTCGACGGAGTTCCACGAGCGAGACGGGATTACTCTAGTAGGGGGCAAGATGTCCGCGCGCTGCGGGTCATCAGCAGCGCGCGGCGGCCGTTTTTTCCCTTTCGTCTTCAAAGAAAAGAAGAAGCCCCCTGTTCTTCTCCTTCGTCTTCCTATAGGGGTACGTGGAGTGATGAGTTGATGCTGCTGTGTGCCAAAGAGAGTGGGAAAGTTTGTGTATTTTTATATTTATCAGTCAATTTTGTGTTTTTTTTTTTGTATGAATCGGTCCATGTTGTGTATTTTGTTTATTAGTTAATCAGGCTGATCGGAAATGTAAGGTGCTTTTGTTGTTTGTTGTGGCCATCGAAATGTGTATTTTGTGTGTGAGCTTTTTGTTGATACAATATGAGGTGCTTTTTTGTGACCGTCGAACTGTGTGTGTGTTTGTGTGTGTGGTTTTTGTTACTACATTTTTCGATCAGACTAATACCGAGTACCAGGTACTATGTTTTTTGGGGGCATGAAAAGAAAAGAAGCCCCTTCTTCTTCTTCTTCAGTTTCTTCTCCTTCGTATTTTTCCTGTTAGTGGAGGGGTACGTGAGAACTTAGTCGATGCCGTACCAGTGGGTATTTTTTTTTTCATTTTTTTTTCTGGTACACCGATTGACAGGCATGTATCGGTGATATTTTTTGGGCCCCGAGGGGATCGAACGGGCGAAAATACCGTGCCGCACCAAGCAATATCCTTTTGTACTGGTATTTGAGCGGTTTTTTTTTTTATGTTCCAGGATTAGGTTTTAACTGCTGCTGTAGACTAGAGTTAGTTTCGATATACCCGTATTTGGTTTTACTAAGTTAAGAGTTAACTTCGATGTTCCAGGATTTGGTTTATAACTGCTGCAGTTACGAGTGAACTTCGATAATCCAGGATTTGGTTTTACTATTAATAATAGTTAAGAGTGAACTTCGATATTCCAGGATTTGTTTTTATTGTTTTAGAGCGTCTTTCGATGTAAGGATTTTGTTGAATCACTGACTGTAGCTAAGAGTGCACTTTGATATTCTAGAACTTTGTTTTCATACTACTGTAGTTGATAGTGAACTTCAGTGTTCCAGAAGTTGGTTCCAGGACTTGGTTTTATACTAGTTAATAGTGAACTCCAGTGTACCAGAAGATGTTTTTGATATAATTAGGGGTGAACTTTGATATTCCAGGATTTGGTTTTTACTACGGGTAGTCAACTTCATCGACGTTCCAGGATTTGGTTGTACGAGTACACCGTCTGCAAAGAAAGTCAGTAAGCCAGCCGGTTAAAAAAAGTGACTGGTTTTAACCGATTGGAGACCGAGGGGTCCACGAAGTATATCATAGAGAACAGAGTAGGAGCGAGGACAGAGTATGTTTTTATCCCAAGTGAAGAAATTGGGGATACTTATTTATTTTCCGAACTCGGGGGAGACGAAATATATTTGTTGGCGGCAGCAGAAAGGCCACTCCGCTGTTATCGCCGGCCGAAGGATACGTTTTCTCGTGCGCTGCTGGCGTGGTGAAGTGTCCAGCAAGGGGGGGCAGCGAGGCAATTCGACCGACCCCCTCCCCCCCCCCCCCCCCCCCCCCGCCGCTACATAGGCAACTTGCACCCGGGCCTGGCAAGCATGTATACATGATACGTGTGCGTACGTGTATGGAGCGGCTGGGATTGTTTTTTTGCCGTGTGTACATAGATCATCTATGCTTTCGCTCTTTCTTATTTTTTGCGAACGCGAAAAACTGCGTGCTTGATGTTTGTTTTTTGTTTTTGCTTTTTCTGTGCTCGAAATCGTTTTTTTTTTGTTTTTTTTGTTTATGTCCTATTAATGGCTGGCTTTTCCGTTTTTCGTTTGTTTGTGTTTTGTTTGTGTTTTGTTTTTTTCTGCTGCGCTTGAAATCGCTCTTTTTTTTTTTTCGGGGACTTTGATGACTTTTGTTCTTTGTGTTTGCTGTTTGTTGTTGTCTTTTTTTGTGAGAATTCCAGGGCAACAAGCGAACGTCACAGTTCGCCGCACTGAGTGGCACCGTGGCAGGCAGCTCCAACGGAACTCTCCAGGTAGTTCAAGCTATGGAACTCTTGAAGGGGATGTCAGATAACGGATCTCTTAATAACGGACCTTTTAATAACGGATCTCTTGATAACGGATCTCTTGATAACGGGTCTCTTCTTAACGGATCTCTTGAGATAGCATAGACAACTCATTTGTTGATAATCTAAATAACGAAACGTTGAGGTGAGGCGTGTAGATATAACGGAACTCTTGAGGTTGGTGCGCAAAAGAACGGAACTCTCAACGGAATTCTTGAGAGTCCGGACAACATACCTGCAGGGAGAGGCATGTACACAACGGAACTCTTGGAGGCAGTGCGAGACAACGGAAGTATTTGTAGATGGTGTACGTAGATAGCGGGACTACAGCAGACAAATCCAACGGAACTCTCGAGTTGAGTGTAGAAGGCGGAACGACGACAGGCCAGCCCAACGGAACTC
Source organism: Saccharina japonica (assembly GCA_008828725.1). NCBI lineage: Eukaryota > Phaeophyceae > Laminariales > Laminariaceae > Saccharina > Saccharina japonica. The sequence goes on from MEHQ01000503.1 coordinate 9,203, forward strand.
TTTGGGGTAGTGTAGGTTACCACAGTAGATAAGCCCAACGGACTTCTTGAGGTGATGCAGAAACGGATCGACGGCGGACAAATCCAACGGAATTGTGTTGGGGTAAGTGTAAGTTACCACGGTAGACAAGCCCAACAAAAGTCTTGGAGGTAGTGTAGAAAACGGAACGAAGGCAGACAATTCCAGCGGAACTGCTGAGATACTATCTTATATTCTACCGGATCTCTTGATAGATAGCGGAACTACGTGCGGCAGATATAGCCCCAACGAAACTCTTGAGGTAGCAGTGTAAGACAACGGGTATCTTGCTATGGTGCAGATAAGCCGGAGGTCTTGCCATGGTGTGATACAAACTACCAGAGGTATTTACGGTACGAGTATTGGTTATGACTTGTGTCAACCCTAAACAAGACACCTAACCTGTCGCAGGTCTAACTCTTGAGGTGGTGCGCATAGCGGTGGTACCAACCTTAGACAAAATCCAACGGAACTCTTGGGGTGGTAGTGCAAGATGACGGGATCTCCTGATATGGCGTGTAGATGACTGGCTCCCTCGGATCCAGTTGGGTGGCTGCTGCAGTTATATATGTCGCTAACCAGCGCTAACTGTGTACGTATGACATGTGTGCCGATACCTGAGTGGGTTGCCCTGTGTACCTACCTTGGGGCAGATGTTGCCAAACCAATGTTGAGACGTTTCTTTTCATACGATCGTAGCATGCTTCGTATGCTGCTGCTGCTGCTGCTGCGGTATTTAAGGTGGGTTTGTTTGATTTTGCATATTCTGGGAAGAAACAAGTTTGTTGTTCTTTTGTGATTTTTTGCAGATACTGTACATTTTTTCTGACACGAACTGCTTTTTTTT
>MEHQ01003401.1:0-56906 GCA_008828725.1 Saccharina japonica
AAACGTCGGGTGACATCGAGCGGCTCACAACACATCCCGATGTCCCATATCCCACTATAAGAATTCCTATCAAGTATGTGGAACTCCTACTATACGATGGATCGTATGCGTTGTGTTACTGAGTACAATCAACAGATAGATAGTAATCATAGTGTGCTGTGATGTTACCTGAATCAAAATGTATCGAGTGGGGGACGGTACTGACCGGGGGGAAGTTCATTCTTGTCCTCGGGTTATTGGTGTTGTACATGTACGGAAGGACGTTTGCCCCGGGGGTGGTTACTTGACGCGCGAGTGCCGCGAGGCATCGACCATGAGCCCCAGCCAAACCTGAAATTAGCTAGAGTGATGCCGGATGAACAAATCCGATGTCCGAAGTGTACTCTGAAACATATTCGTCTCAAAAATGAAAGTCCGACGAATTTGGGTTAAGGAGCCCGATCGTTCAGGAAACGGTTCAGTCAAAAAGGGCTACCTCTACCGTAGCACGCTTCATAATGTGGTTGTTTCTTGCACTGAACCTTAATAACGCCGGAAGAAGCTGCCTTACTCCATGGGGACCGACCCCGGGAACGGCTCGGCATTTTCGACAGCTAACGGAGTAACGGCCACGGCCTGGCGAGACGCAACGCAACACGAGACTCGACGTTCCACGGGTTGTGGCACCCAGCGTCCCCTCTCATGGGGCAGGGCGGACATGAACCACTCTGGATTGCCCTACGCAATTACAGATAGCCAGCCAGACAGACAGACAGGCGGACAGACAGACAGGCAGACAGACAGACATAACATAACATATGAATGCTGACGCAATAGCAATGGCGCCACCTGTGGCGTTAGCCGTGCGTACGTAGCCCTTGGCAAAGGTAAGCACAGGGCCAGTCGGTGCGCACGATCACTCCAGAAATTGTATACACTGAATATTACTACTAAACATAAATATGAACCTTTCTGGCGAATTTGGGTTAAGAAGTCCCGTTATTCAGAAAGTGTTTCGGAGATGTTACCCCTATCGTAGCAATTTTGATCATAGGACATTACGGAGCCAAGGGGCATTGCCGTCGAGGGAGTGCAGAAGGCAGCTCACTCAAGTTGCAAGCCAGCGTGGATCGGAGCCCGAAGACCGTGTTGCCTGCATTTGGTCCTGTGGCGATTTCGACGTGGAGAACCCGCGGCGAAGTGCTCAACAGAAGGCAACATGTACTGATGGAAAATCGCGATGTAGCGCTGGTTTGGGCGTAGCAAGATAAACGGGGTGCCCGCCTTGAGTGCAACCCGATACGTTGGCATCCCGCCTGGTGACGACAAGGTGTGCAGGATCTCCACGGGGTATATGACGGCGCTGTCCATGTCTTTGCTGTCGTCGTTGCTGAGAGACTCGAACTCTTAGTTTTAACGCATACGTACCCCATTTATGTCGGTATATATGTACGCACGAGGTACGTACGTATGTCCGATTTTGTTGTACATACCACCATGTCGAATAGGACAACTTAAACTCCTGCCCTGCCCTACCCGGAGGCATGGATGCCGGCACCCCTCCGCACCTCTTTTGTATGAATTTCCATTTATTTATGGCACATGACCTCTCGTCTTTTGTGCTCTCCGTTAAGGGTAGATACAAAAACAACTGAAATGCGAGTTGTTGCAAAGTACGCGGTTCGTTTGAAACATTTCAGCAGGGACGGTTACAAAAGCTGTATAGGGTTGCGCATATATTCGCAGGGGCGTTGTTTGGAACGTTTGCCTCGATGAGAGCGGAGGTCTCAAGCATACCGCAATTTATTTATCTCTATATATATGTATCATATTATTACCTGTAATAGAACGACTGTAATTCACCGCATTCGACCCAGGGGCGGTCAAAGCGTCCAGACTGGCAAACTCCGAGCACGCGGGCATACGAACATGCACCTGGCCAAGGGACATTCCACCAAACACGGTTCGTGAAGTTTTGTCATGACTCCGTGATTGTTTCCTGGCATGGTTCACGAAACAAACCGCAGGATCCATGCAGCGTGTTTTGCTTAGGTTTTCCTCCTTCTAAAATGGACTCCAAGTTCGGGACATTTTGTCGTTGCAAGAAATATTCCTGAGCAAGAAAGTACGTAAGACACGTGGCACTCACGTCATCCAAAGGCTAGTATAGATAGGTGCATGTCATATTATTTCTTGCACACAACCGTTGGGGACATCGCGAGCGGCGGCCAAAATGCACATCTGGGCGCGGGCTAACGGGGACGTCGTGGCCTCCAAACCTCGGGAAGGAGATGACAGAGAGTGCACAAAAGGGTGAAGTACAACTGACAATATCACGGACCATGCCGAGCGTACGACGGGTGACATTGGATTCTCGCGGACCGTGCTTCGACCGACGGCGCGTGATGTTGAATTATGGTACGGCATGCCAGGCTTCAGCCCGTGATTAGAAGATATATCACCGTCCGGGCGGGAAGCGGTGGTCCAGACCAAGTCCGGCCAGGCTGTAACCCACCCTGTTCGCGAGTGATCGCCCCTCCAACGAATACCGTTGGTCTTGAAATGACGCATGCTACGGTTGAGGTGGAGCACCCATGTGTTTTCGGAGGGCGGTCACTCGCGGGGCTACATATCTCAAACCAAAAAATCAGTTTTGGGAGGAAAGTAAAACTGTCACCTGATGAAACAATATGACGACCAAAGCATGCGATGACCAACATGGCGACACAAGAATATAATTCCGACGAGTTTGGGTTAAAGGGGCCCGATCATTCAGAACCCAGTTCAGCCAGAAAGTGCTACGCACCTCTATCGTAGCACGCGTTAAAATGTTGGATTTTTCAAGGTTGTTGGCTGGCTGTTACCCGATCTGCGAGTGGGGTCAAGTAGTGTGCCAAACCTCACGGGCGGGGTCGTGTCGGGTAGAGAGGGTTTCGAAACTCACCGGTTGTGTCTGGTGCGGGTCAAAATCGTATTTTATTCCCATAGGTCTGGCAGGGTGGGCTCAATAGGGGGTGAAACTCTCACGAGTCGGGTCAGGTCATAATAACCTGCGAGGAACGTGCCTCTCGTGCGTGGGGCCAACACGACTGACGCGAGTTGTTATACGCTGACCCGGTGATCGAACCCGTGCACCCGGCCCGCGGACCCGACCGTCCCAAAACTTCCTGCTTTCCGTCGAAAGGCGTGTTTTCCGTCTAAACACTCAACTATTCTCCTAGGTATCATATAATTATCATGTTGGCCATTAGACAATGTGCAGCGTTTATCAATATATGAAATATTGCGTAGAAACTACAATATAAATTCAGGTCACAAACAACAGAGGCCAAGGGGTCATTTTTGTTGTCCTTGAACAATCTCCCATTGGGGGCGGCTTTATGGGGGTGGAGAGAGGCACGCTCGCTAGGCACACGATCGCGACAACCACAGTAATCTGCTTACAATGCTCTGTGTGATGAGCAACTAACTGGTAACTGCCCTCGGTTTTCCCTCGAACAGCAAGTACGTTGAACAAACAAGCGATTGCGATCGAGGGGGGACATAAGTCGTCGATGTACGGTCTCCGTACCACCTCACACGTTCTCCCATGCGTTGAGCCTCGAAAGCGAAACCATGGTCGTGTTGTGAAATGTCTACGAGTGTCCCGGCCCATAAACGCCCGGATTCCAGCACGCAAACACCAGACAATATTACTCCAGGTTAGACCTCTTCGTGTTTCATCTAGGGAACGTATTGTATACCACTCGAATACACCCGGACATAGAGGACCATGGTGTCACAAATGACAGTGCCGAATTATCACATACGACACACCTACCAACACAAACAAACTCATGAACCTCCTTGATACATTTGATATAGGTATATATAATTTATAGGAACATCAGAGCATTTCCTTGTAGTGAGATGTATTGCTGGTGTTTCTTTTGTTCAAGTTCGGCGATCGAAACCAACCTCTCTCCACCGGCCGTGGCTCATCTTCAGTTCGCGGATCGTATGAATCAATCCATTCCCCACGAAACTATCCGTTCACCCGTCAATCGGTCAGCGGTCACGCCTGCCGCTCCTGCGCGGCGGGTTGCAGCGCTTCCCCGTTCGGCAAGCTATAACTTTATACCTGACGTCCTACACTGGCATTGCCTTGTGACCTCAGGTGACGTCTGGTCTGCGATAAGTTTCGCCAGAGAAACTACCCTTCCTCAGACCGTGAGACGCCCGTCTTTCGGCAGTTGGCCTCATGCTGAATAGGGTACCCTAGCTAATTGACACTACTGATATTTTGCTGCTGTGCATGATGCATGCTGGTTCCGGCCTGGTCTTTGTATGTAGGTAAATCCTTCCCGCTGGCGTAAAAAACTGGTTGGTCGTGATTCCTCGACCGAAACAATCGCTGATTTTTCATCGTACAGTTTCGAAGGTATTATTCCACCACCGGTCGGGGGTTAGAGTCGACGCAGGCTAACATTAGGTATATGCGGTTTGTCCACAATCTTAATTCGAACCCAGTTTTCGACCATAGAACTCTAATTTCCGTCGGCACCGCTGATGCTGTTCACAGGGCTCGATCACTGATAGACACCGTACTCAATACACATGGATCGTTATTTTTGGACCCAAAGTTCCCGAACCAGAGACCATGACGCGAACTGCACCACCTTTACTGTCCCTTCTGTCACACTAACACAGTACCAGTATAGACGGTGCACCAAATGAGGACCTACTCCCAGCTTTGCCACTTCATGATGTCACTGAATGTTGGACGATCCTGCGGCACGCGGGCCCAAGAGGCCTTCATGATTCGCGCCATGTCGACAGGAGATTCTACCGGGATTTCCGGCCGATCTTCCTTGAAGACGACGCGTACAAAGATATCTCTGTGACACCTTTCGTCCGCCCATGGAAGTTTCCTGGAGAATACTTCCCAAACGACCACTCCGAAGCTGTAGACGTCGCTTGCGTAGGATGTGCCCTGAGAGTCAAGGACCTTCATTGATCAAAAATAAATATCCCGGGGTAGGGATGGGGGGCCGGGGGAGGGGGCGGACATTCTCATGAGTAGGCATACCCCCAACGACGAAATCCAATGGACGGACGAGCTCTAATACACCTGGTAGTTGCGCAAGCCATCTCACTATCGTGGCAGAGAGACAGAGGCCGGTGTTGGTACGGCACGATCTGCCTTCCACAGGGGTAACGATCTGCCGACAGGCGGAGAGTTTACGACGCTGCTTCCATCACACAAACATCCTTACCATAGAAATGGTCAAATCCTTTCTCGGTCACAAGGGGTTGTGACACAAATCAATACTAACGTGCACATTTTTCACAGAACACCAGCCTTGACAAACCATGACCTATCAAAACGCTCATGTCCATACTGTCGTGTTCAACGGGTGCCCATATTCCAACCGGCACCTAATATTTTTTTCGATCTAGTATTTTCACCTCAGGAGCAGCCCATGCGAAGCTCATATGTGTGCTTTGGCTTGCTGAGGTCGTGAAAGTGACCAGGCCCGTTGAGTCCGCGAGCTGGGGCCACTTGGAGGTCCCGAAGTCCGCAATCTATATTGAAAGAAAAGGTCATTCGTTACGATGTACGGTGTCAACATACGTCTCCAAACCGAGACCCATATGCTCGAAAAAGATTGGGTTATTTTTTGTGTTTTTTTTTGCCAATCACCAAGCCTCATTTGCTTCAGCAGGAGATCGAGACCCCAGTCTTCCAACAATGAAGCACAGCACCAAGCGTGACAAAATTAAAGAGGTTGTCAACACCTTGATTGAGGGGTTCGCAACAACTTTCAGTGTGCCCCCTCAACTATTGTCCCACATTTCCCAATGTAGCCTCCGCCATTCATTGTATGGAATGCCTCAAGGTGTGAAAAACCTCTTAACTCCGTAGGGCTAGTGCTGCTAAACATGGTCCAATGACTCGACAAGGGTTATTGTGTTTAAGCTCACAACGTGCAGGCCAGGGGCGGGGTTGGAGGGGGCGTCGGCTTCGGGGGCACGGTTAAAAGAAACAGGAAACGCGATACGAATCTTCCTGTCGGGCAGATACTGTAACTGTTTGAGGAAGTAAATATCGCAGTCGATGGCGTAGGTTGGAGTCGTGCTGCGTTCAGGGGGTCCCGTGTAAGTCCTCGTATTTCCGACGCTCGGAGCTACTGCACCGGGTGACTACGTGGCCTATTTTGTTTATGCTCTTGGTCGTGCGTGATATTGGTGCAAGTGATATTGTCCTTAATGTTGCGCCAACTGGTGGGATACCTTTGTGGAGAGTAGAACGGGCCTCCCAGCGCTAATGGTGGATCGGCTTCATTTTGGCTTTATCAGTGCATCAAACATAGCTACTAAACGTGCGACAACAGGATCAGGAATATGCTCTGCTACGTTATTTCACGTTATATGCAATATAGGTTGGCGATAAGCGAGCACCAGGGCACACCTAGCAGTCTGGACACGGCGGCTTACATACAGTACGAGCTTTACGACACTGCCCACAAACATTCACAGTGTTCGCAGTAGGTATTAATCGTAAGCTGGAACACTGTTGGACTTGCCACCCATATATGCGATCAAGGAATGCATACAAAAGGAACAGCACGCAACGTAGTTCGGCCATTAGTACCATACGTGGTCGTAAAAATTGCAGGAGGGAAACGCTGACGTCTGTCTGCGGCTTTGCGAATGCCCGCAATGGAAAGAGCGGTATGATAATAGGTAAGCGGAGGACGCAACAATATAACTGTACCGCCAAGGGTTAAACTTCACTCGAAAAGTATGTTCGTTAAAAATGAGATTGGCGGTAAAGTCGCTTTTCATCAGTGAAATAGAAAGTTGGATTTTGTCTCTAATTTGAAGCCGACTGTTTCGATACACGTATTTGTAAAAATTGAATCTGACTGCGCAGGTACTGCTGCTGCTGCTGCTGTTCCTCTGTACTGCTGTTGCTTCTCCTCGCAGCGCAGCGCTGCCTATAGTCCGCGGGCAGGACGAACTGGTTTTCAACGCTGCTATCATCCGCCTCCAGAAATAGCATACGCAAATACAAAATATATCCATTTGACGATAGGGAAGGCATCCAGACAAACCGCGTCGAATTGATTGTGGATCGAAAACCGATAATGTCGATTCTCCCAACTCAACGGCATGTATGAAAAATATATCGCGTGACAGGTGCACAATAGCGAATAGCAATATCAGCAGCAGGCTTAGAAGCAAATCATACACACAGCCGCAGATCCACACACATGACTGGTATGTGTTTATGATGCCGAAATATTCATGCTCGTACTCGTATATAGACCACTTTCACTACAAGTACCATAGTCCTATGACATGATGGGAGCACAAACAATACACGACTGTACCACGCACGTACGATACAGAGTCACAGTTTGTGCTTGTCACAGTTTCGTACGTACGTGTATCATACGTGAGTGGTATATGAACGTCCGGGTTCGTCGTCGACATGAAAATACAAAACTTTGGATCAGGCGTGTAAGTGTAAAACCAAAACTGAGTGTGCTCTTCGTCACGACCATATTAATGTGGACGTTGCGGTGCCCATCAGCTGTTTATCGACGCCTAAAGCGTGCGAGGCCCTGCCCGGAACAAATAGGCCGGCAGGCACGCGAACATTACGAACCGCCTGGAGACATTCACCGCCTCGCGAGGAAAAGTCCAGACATGCTCTTGAGGGCTGCATGGAGTAGATAATTTGTTTTATCGCAAGGTCCGAACATGGCACCATCCCGCAAGGGACTGTCAGAAACTACGACGTACGTATTGCGGGCCTCTGACAAAGAACTGTGAAATCAGATACATAAAGTATAGACCCTGTGAAACACGGCTTGGGCACGGCCGAGGCAGCCCTCGGCGGAGTATAGGCAGAGTAGTGGTCGGAGAGCACGAAGATGAAGTTGCGGACCGCCAGGTGGACCTAACCGCGAGGTATCGTGACAACGGCTCGAATGTTCGTTTAAGCAATGCTGAGAAGTGCGTTTACAAAGCAGCACGTGCAAGTTTATGTGCATTGATCGCGTACGTACATGATGGTGGCGTTAATGTAGTTATGTAGACACTCCAATAATTGTACGAGTTCGTATATATAGTCGTATATTCTTCTCCCTCTTTCGCGAAGCTCAATAATTATTACACACACACTCATTGCTATCTCCCTCTTTCGCGAAATTAATTAAATAATACACATACACTCACTACTATATTATTCCTGTTGGTGCAGTATGTGTATAACCTATATTATTCCTGTTGGTGTATTGCAGGAAAATGCCCAAGACAACATCGGCCGAATTCGACATTGTTTTTCATGTCGGGCCTCGAAATGATCTCGGGGGGTTTTGTGTTTGTGGTGAATTGAATTGCGTTCAGTGAAGGGATCGCAATTGATTTTGTATAGGTATGAGTCAGGGCGTCGCATTTGCCTTGCTTTCCAATGCCGGGATATACGTTAGTTTATTGTAAGTTTAAGGGTCAAAATTCACTCGAATTCCGAGATGCGGTCAATTTCACTTTGTGCTTGCATCCAGCAAATAAACAACTTTTTTTTAGCGTGGAGATCGAATATGACTTGGTTTCAGGGGTAAGGTTGGCACTCTCTTGGTTTCTGCTTGGGGAATGGAAGTATACCTGGTTTGAATCTGGGTATCGATATTACCTTGCTTGGTGTTGGTGTGAGATACAATTCTTATGTCAGTGCCTGGGATGAGAGCGACCTCGTTTGTTTGTCGGATACTTGAAACTGACTCTCGAGGTTAGAGTTGACATCGAAATTGGCTCGAATTTCTCGTTGGGGTCGAAATTCACTTCGTTTCAGTGTTGGGGCGAAATCCAAGATTGTTTAGCTTCAGTGTGAGGATCGATTGTCTATATTCTGGTGAGGGTCACCGAGTGATACGTATATACGGTTTTCTTGTGCAGACCAAACATTGATTGGTTTTATTGTGAGCGTGTTAGCAAACTCAAGATTGCTGGGGGTGGTCGGCACGAACGAATGGTTCAAGATATCTAGACGCACTTGATTTCATTTTATCATTGGGTATTTTATTGCCCTTTTTTTGTTATGGTATCTGCATTGAAAATTGATTGGTGTTTATGTGGGAGAAGCGAAGTTGTGGGAGAAGCGAAGTTGGCATGCTATTGACGTCAAAAGAAAATGACTTGACTTCAATAATGGTCGAAGCTCAAACCATATACTGTGGAGGTCGAAGTTGACTTCGTTTCAGTGTGCCGGCCGAAACTGATTTGGGCTGGGTGTGCGCATAAATAATTATTTGGTACTTGAGTGGGTAGTCGGAATTTGCTTGATTTCATTGTGGAGGATCGAATTTGACTTGATTTCGCAGTTGGGGTTAAAATTACCTCGGTTTCGGTGTTGAGCATCTGTATTGACTCGGTTTTAGTGAGCGGATTAAAACAGGTTTTGAACGCATGCTACGATGGAGGTGCACCATGATTTTTCTGAACTCTTCACATGAGAAGCGTCATACCTCACCAAACAAACTGTTTTGGAAGAAAATTGAAGTGCTACCGGATGAGAAATCCCCTGTCCGAAGTGTACTCTGAAACATGATTCGTCCCAAAAATGAAAGCCCGACAAGTTTGAGTAAAGGAGCCCGATCGTTCAGAAAACGATTCAGTCAAAACGTGCTACCTCTACGGTAGCACTCGTCTTTGTTCAAGCGTGGTCATCGATTGACCTGTTTCTTGTGTGGGTGTTGGGTATTGACTTGGGTTTGGTGTCGGGACATCCCAATTATCATCGTTTTAGCTTGTTCTTCTTCGCTTTCTACGAGGTGTGTAATTCCAAACAATTCCTACGAAGCACAGCCCAAATATTTGAAGTATGTCTCTATTAGAATGTAAAGAACTACTGTCCCGAGTAGGGGACCCAAACGACGTACGCAGTGAAAGTTACGGCAGCCCCTCTACCGTAGCCGAAGCACTAGCCGCCGGCAAACCCAAAATCAATAACCGTGCAGTATTGCTAGGACATATTTGGACAGCACCAGGGCGACCAGGTCCAACTAAATAACTACGTAGAACACTCGTCGGCAATATAAGCGACAAACCTGATCTTGGAGCCATACTCGTTTTCACACTGTGGGAAGCAGACTGAACTGAAAGCAAATCACCTATGTCGCCACTCTCCAGGTTCACAACCCTTCTACGTTTCACATATTGTTCGTGATATGTGTAGGGTTTAGCTCAAATCAGCAGATACATAGGTGAGTTGAAACTGAGGTTGGGATGTTTTGAGGGTGGCACACGTATTCCTCGACACTACTCCATTCCGTGTACCCTGGCAAACAAAAGTTAGCTCGTGTCAGTGTTCAATTTGTTGTACTCCTAAACATAAGACACGAAACTATGGTACAGTAGACACAATGCCGTCCGGGGACTCTACGAACCATGGATACGGAAAATCTAGTGGTATTTGGGGTCGTGATACAGATAGCGTTAACAACTAGCCAGTGTTCACAGATGCGCGTGTATTCAACGTAGTATCGCCACTCTACCTCCGATTTTGAGCTCACAGTGCGTTCACCGGGCTTCACCTTAGCTCTGCCGGCCACATCGAATAGCACGTTAGGTGACTTCAGGTCCCCATGGACAGCCTCTTTTCGGTGTAAGAAGGCCATTCCAGCGCATACGTCTTGGATGATACGACGAGCGTGTTGTTCCGCTAGGGCCTCCACGGAATTCTTCAGCAACGCACGCAAGTCTCCACCGGGAAGTAGCTCCATGACAAGGATATAACAGCCCTGTCGTGACGTAATGGCTCCGTAGACGTTCACCGTGTGAGGGCTCCTCAGGCGGATCATGGCCTGCAACTCCCTCCAAAACGCTTTGCCTCGGCTGTTTTCACGTCTTATGTTCGGCTCCAACTGCTTTAATCCCCCTTGCATGCCCCCCTCTATGCCGTTGAGACTGCCGACTTCGTGGTCGACCTGCACTACCTGGCACAGAAACCAGTTGTACGAGTTGCAAGAGTAGACAGTTTCGGGAGATAGTTCAGCATGACGTCCTTGTACTGTAGATTTCATCATACGAACAAAAGGGCTTGGAAGATGGGCACACGCCACAACGGGAGACGGTCTAAGCCTAAACGAGATTTGCGGCGCTCGAAAGGTTGTTTCCTTCGATCGATGGACAAGCGTACGTTGTTAAGGCCACGGGAAAATCATACCCACCGTCAACGTCCTGGTTTCCGACCCCTCTAATCTCTGGACAATATCTCGTAAGGGAAAATATCAAGTGCCTCTAGTGACGCGCTGGGTGTTGAAACTTTCGCTGGTTTTGAGCTCGAGCCTCCTCGGTGTATGAGTTGTTGTATTCGCAACGGATAATTATGCATGTTATTCCTACTTCGGAATTCAATAGGGATGCGTACTACGATAGAGATCGCACTTTTCGGCTGAAATTATTTCTGCATGATCGAGCTCCTTAACCCAAAATCGTCGGACTTTGATCATTTCTTTGTTGCAATAGTGTTCCTTGATTGCTTCGGCCATGGGATTTTCAATCTGATAGCACTTTATACAGTTTAGGGTTAGGTGTAGAGCTCTTCAAGTAAGGAGCTCCAGAACAAACATGGTGCACCTATATCGTAGCATGCGTCTAGGCATAAAGTATTCACCTTAGCTGCCGCGTTCCGACCGTTGTAATCGGCCAGATAAACCGTACCAAACCCGCCGTTGCCAAGTAGCTCGTCCGTAACCACCACATCGTTGTCCGGGATCTCAACTGCATCTAGTTTGCGCTGGCGCCGCAGACGTCGGTGCTCCAACAATAACGATGCCGTCGAATCCTTTTTCGACATCTACCGCGTCAAAAAGCAAACGGCAAGCGTGGGTCGGTGCGGAAGAACGCTCTCTCCCTCGGCCGCAATATGCTCTCCACAAAAGGAACCCGCGAGCAGTAGTTTCACATTTATGAAATGTTTCGTATGCGCTCCAAATTATAAACGTGCTTGTATAAACGCACACAGCAGTACGTGGTGGCTTAATTCATGATTTACATACGTGGTGGCTTAACTTATGATTAACATATCTACTGTAGTAGAAGAGACTCCGGTCCCAATATGTACCCATGACATATCTGGTACAAGAGACTCCGGTCCCAATATACCCATGATCAACATATCTGGTACAAGAGACTCCGGTTACAATACTTCATGTGCCGGCCATACCTCCGCCACCGGTCCCTGAGCGAGTAGACCACCTCTCAACTCATGCCCGAGCTTGTTCAACTCGTGCCCCATTTGCACCTGCAAGGCAAACTGGAACCGCCGACACAAAGCAACAATGTTAACGAGAGGTGATATTCTTGTTTACAGCGCCTGTGAAAGTGTATTTGGGCTTGAAAGCGTTGCAAACTACACATGGCATTCTAAACAAGCCCAATACCTGCCTATCCCTGCTGCGATGTGTCACTATCATTCATATCGATATATATATATATACGAATGAGGTGGGGTTTCGGAATACCACGAAGCGGCCAGCAAAGTTTACAAACTAAGGCAGCAACCGTTGTCAATCGTACACCGGCCAGCTACCATACTGCGACCATATGCCTAGGCAAACGAGTACGGGGCTTGCCAACTCCGCATGTTTGTTTTCGTTCCGATCGAGGAGAACAATCCAGCACAGAGTGGTCACGATGCGGAAGGAACACATAAACCGGCTGCAATAAACGCTAGCTTTAGTATTATCATAAAATACCTGGTCTCACCTGTAACCGGCCAATGGCGGCGTCGATAACTGTCTCAGCCTCAGATTGGCGCCTTTTGAACAACGTCGACATCACGATCTGAGGGAGTCTTCCTTTACTCTGGTATGTCTTGATGATCTCAACGAGATCACTAACGGCGTCGCGTACGTCCTCGATGAGGGCGCGATGAGCTGTGTGATCAGCGTCGCCAACCTACGGATGAGTACCAGGGCGGTGCCAGACAACAGAGCGCGACTTGGTTGGAGGCGAACGTGAAGGTTAGTGATCTCGTTGATACCGAACGTAGTTGACAACATAAAAAATGCATGCCCAAAAACTACATTGATCAACCATCAAAGTCATCGGCGGACGACATGAAGTCCTGCTCAATCTGTACTCACGGTCAAAAGGAGAACGTTGGTTGGGACACTACCCAAGGCTTTGCGAGTTTTAGTTGTCATGATAGCCAATTTATGTAGGCCAATCATCGAACTCTAATCTCGGGTGAGATACCAGTCCACTCTGCGTCGCATACTACCCTACACCGAGATCGCAATATTAGGCGCGAAGTAAGTTGTGGCGTGAGTAGTATTTAGACAAAGAGGCAGGATAGATCGCCTACCCTGCGTGAGACATAGGGATCCAAGAAGCGAAGAAAGGAGAAACAAGAATGAACATTTGATGAGAAGCAAGGGCGGGGTAAACCGAAGTCGTCTCCAGGACTAGTCTACGTGCACGGCTCGGCTTTGCAGGTGTCCTTTCGTTTTGTTGGTGTATCTGGGACATTATATTCATGATCGATTTTACAAACGGGTTGATATTAAGACGGAGTAATCGCGATTTCTGTCCTATCGTAGAACAATCAGAAGATGTCAACCAAATAAAGAAACACGCCAAGCAGATAAAAAAATGTCAAGGTCACTGTATGAAAGACAACGCTGTCGCACGGCGCAAGCTCGCAACAAGAAGACGCATGCTACGATAGAGGTGCACCATTGTGTTTCTGAGCTCCTCACTTAAGGAGCGTCATCCCTCACCGAAAAAATGATTTTGGAGGAAAATAAAATGTGCTGCCGGATGAGAAATGTCATGACCGAAGTATACTCTGAAACATTTTTCGTCACAAAAATGAAAGTCCGACGGATTTGGGTTAAAGAGCCCGATTGTTCAGAAAACGATTCATCCATAAAGTGCTACCTCTACCGTAGCACGCGTTAGAACGGTTCTTGAATGTACGGTTTCTTGCGTTGAAGCCTTGGTAGTGTATATAAAACAACATGTTCACAAAATTACAGCAAAATACTGGTCTTGTAACGTATTAGGTTCCAGAACGATCGTCTAGCTTTAAGTAATTCGCTGGCTATGGTACCCGTCTTACGTCAGGGGCTTAAGATATGGACTGTATTTTGCACATTTTCAACGCCGTTCTTCCGAGATCAGACTAAGACTAAGGTATACTCGTTCCCGAAGTATCGCCATAAATAAAAAATCTTCATACACCCGCATATCATCTGCGTTTTTCGTTTGACACTCGCCTCCAGGCCTACTGGTCTGCCGTATTTCCTCATTTCGTACGCTGTGGATTTCACTTGAGATAACAATCTCTGTTGCAAGCTCTGTTCTCTCTTTAGAAAGAAAGTTCACCCCACGTGGCACATTTTTACAATAACATAGGTACACCACTGAACACACGACACCTGACGGGAAACCACCTACCTCTTTGATTAAACTCCCAGCGCGATGGAGGAAGCTCATAACCGTGTGACACCGCTTTACCATGGTGTCAGCCAACCCAGTGATGCCGGAACTGTCGATCGCCATGTTCATGAGGACGATAACCAATCCGGCCACCTCGGTGACACCGGGAATCTGGGACATCCGTGCGAGCTCCTGCGCTGCTCCCATCACCGCTTGAGCAACGCTAATACGACCGACGCGGTCTGGACATCGACTGATTGACTTGTCTCCGCTGTCGCCTGACTCTGCCACGCCATGCACGTTTCCCATACCACTAATTGGCGATATCTTCGCTCGCGCCTCCGAGGGGCCTGCAGATAAAGAGAATTGTCGCTTGTGGTTACTTCCGTTCAGAATAGCGGCAACCGATTGGTCACCCGGCTCCCTGTGCTGAGGCAACGCGATAGCCGCATTCTCTCTATAAATGTCAGGCGCATGGGGCATGGTGTCGAACGACCTCAGCATGGTTGTAACGTTCATGGCCTCCTGCTCCTTGACTGAGGGTAAAGATGAAACATCGGTGTGTTGCGGCAGGTCCGCCGGCTGTAGCGGCACGACTGGACAAGAACGCCCGGCGGAGCGCGAGTCAAAATCTGCCACGGCGCTTCTAATCGTTCGGGCTCGAAACAACCACCTCGCCCCCACCATGCCAAACAAGCCAATCACCCCGAGCAATACAGTTACGATCGTCATTGTGTCTACCCCGCCATCGCCGTCTGTCCGGATGGGCATCATTGTCGCCGTGGCCGTTGGCTTCGGAACGGGTGCACTCTCGTCGCCGAGCTGGTTTGGTGAAGACGTTGCCCTCGCAAGAGGTAGGTCAGTATTGACAGTAGGGGTTGTCGTCGCCGCTGATGGTTGCCGGAGTGGTGCCGGTGTGTCACCGAATGGAACTGGGGCGAGGGATTGGGAACCGCTAAACGTGGGAGCCTGCGTCGGAACTGAGGAAGGACCAGCGTTGTCTGAAATTCCAATGTCAAGTACCAGAGCCGCGAAATCGTGTCCACCAGCGTTGCCGCCAGCCCACACCCCCGTCGTCGACCCTGTCATGATAACCTGGGAATCCTTCGCCGTAGAAGTCACGTGTCGCCCAAAGTCATCACCGGATGACCCATTCTGTCGGAGTCGCACAAACAGGCATGAACAACTCCACTGTTATTGTAACGCGTTCTGACGTGTTGTAGTTACGTGCGTCGTGTCAAGACGCGTTGACCCGCTTGCAAAACAAGTATATCATTCAGCAAGTGCGTGGTGCAGGGGACAGTATTCACCTGCCAGCGCCAAAGCACCAATCCGTTTTCATCGAGCTTTACAGCAGCAAAGTCAGCGCCGCCAGAGTTTTCGCCACTCCAGTCCCCACGCGTATTCCCAATAAGGACCACGGATCCGTTGTCGCCGGGGATTGCCCCGTACAACCGGTCTTCTTTATCTGTACCCCCCTGTGCGGGAGAGGTCATTGAAGACAAATAAATCGTACCAGGTGGGTATAAGTGTATCTGTGACCGAATGTATGAATAAGGTCCCTACAGATCAGGTTATACCGATCAGTGAGGGTGTCCCTAATGTTTTTTTATCGGCGGCACAATCAGTGAAACCGAGTACAACGCATGTAACTATTGAGAAAAGCGCGTTTTCGAGGGAGACATTATGTGGAGCCTCTGACTTATGATAGTTGATCGGTTAGCTTTGTTTTGTTGAGGCGGGTTATGGCAAGGCTGGCCCGAGCTAAGCCTTCAATAACCCAATCTACTGACAACGATCGATATGTTGAGGTCGGCTGTGACAAATCAGAATACGTTGTTTACGCCTGGTGTCAAGCCTTCTCTTAACTAACTCGCGATCAGGTCCATCAATCGGAACGCTGTTTTGAACTAGTGTCTCACCTTGCTCGCCGGTCCCGACTCTTCGGGGAGCGGCTCAGGCAGTATTCACATCACGTTCAGGGGGAATCTATGGTGCTTTACTATACATTACAAAAATGCAAGATTAAGATGCCATGTCTCTACACGTACACAGAGAAATACACCCGTCGAGGTAAAAACTTGTAAGCTGTCGGGTGGTTCAACCCATATTGGTATGTTTTGGTGGTCAGGTTTAGGTCGTGCTTTTGAAAACCGGGAAACGGGCGTTCTTCGTGAGTATTCATGTTTCGATTGCGTTAGTTTGGCACGGTACTTTTGCTGTGTTGCTGCTGTTGTTCGTTGTCGGCAATACCCTTCGTTTATCATGTTGTGCCGTATCGTTCTTTACGAGCAAGTATGATGTGGGATGTACGAACATCGACACAATAAGGCCAATAGTGGTGGTCTCGCTGCTCTTAAACGAACCATAGATGTCAGTAGGTAGCAACGGCGCTTTGAGCTAGGCGCAACAGCAAAAACGGCACAAAACAATAGATATAAACAGATGTGATCGATATCTGATGTAAGTATTCGAGAAGTTGAGGTCGACCTTTCGCGTACGTCGTGCAAAGTATTTGTTCGTACGTAGTCCATAGCTTTTGACGTTTTTTTTTATCTTGTGACGAATGGAAACATGTGGTACCGATGGCAACAGTTTGTGTTGGTTCATGTCCTGATTCCAGTGTAATAGTTATCTTCGCTCAAGACCGATATGGAGCAACGGTTCCGGTGGCAATTCTGTCGCGTTTACAGTCCCAATGTCCATGCATCCTCCATTAGTACGCGCATGCGCGCAGCCAAGGCGGGCGTCTAAAACATGTGCAACGGTTGAGGTACTTATATACCCAACTTTGGATTTGCTCAAGCTCGTATACTGCCATGCATATTTCCACGTAGATGCCGTCTGTTTAGCTTACCTTTGTATTCCGTGCCTTAGCCATCAGACTAAAGTGGTCAAGAATCATAGCATCTGGGGTACCAAAGGCGTCGCCTGGGCCGCGTAGACCGTTGTTCCGTGGCTGAGCAATGCAACTAAGCTCGTTGACAATCCGCGTCTAGGAATGTCTCGTCTATATGACATATATAACACATTATGATGTGTAAGCTACTCACGATTTCTTTGTATTTAGACAGGACTCATCTTGCTCTGATTGTACTATACAACTGTGGCGATAAACTAGCCGATGTCCCCTTTTTACGCTTTGAGCACAACAAAGGACGTGAAAAACAAAAACGCTGTCCGCTTTTCTGGTCAAGGGGCAAACACATATATACATCGCGAACATGTACTTCCATTCTCTGCCAGCGGCGAATGTTTACCTGCCACCTCCACACTTCTTCGCCGTTGGTATCAAGCTTGCACGCCGCAAAGTCGAGGTCCCCTACATTGTCGTCGCTCCATTTATCGTCGGTGTCCCCTGCCAGGAACACCGACCCGTCGTTTCCTATTGCTACGCCCTTGATTTTGTCGCCGCCGGCCGTCCCGCTCTATCAAACATAAGAACAACAAAACGCGTTCGAACGTCGTTAGGTTTGCTACCAAGGCTGACGTGTGGCAAGCATAGTCTAGCATAAGAAGGCGAGTACCCCTCGAAGTAGGCGCAACGAAAGTGTTTTGAATGATTTTCAAGGGCAGAATGTTTGTTTGATTTTAGGAACGCCGCACGCGTTGTGAGTTTTATTCGCTTGCTATGTCACTGTCGCCCTCTAGGATTTTGACTACTAGTCTAATAAACACGAGTGCCAATACTCGTTTACTGCGACACATGTTAATTCTGTCAACACATCTGTTGGTTTTAGGCTGTCCGTCTGGTACCCCTATCTCAACTGCCGGCAATGGCGTTGATCGTTTCTGTCCGGTGTGGAGAAGATGTTCCGATTACAGCATTGGCCAATGCCTAGTTAGGGATCTGGCGCAGCCTCAAGATACTGCCTGTAGGGCAGTTTTCTAGTACCCTTACACGCGGCTGCTGTGCCAAGTACTGTACGGTTGAGGCAGGTCGCGCCACTGCGGCGAAGTAGATGTCGTGCAAAACATTGAAGATATGTTGTGGCTTGACTCAGGAGATTCAGACACCTATTTGGTGCATTCCCCGAGGAGCACGATATACGCAACCGACGTGTTCATGTGATCACCACTGGGGCTTGAAGGAGGCATATTGCAACCGCATACACGCTGTCTAGACGATATACCTCGAACTACCAGTACCCCACCTTTGCAGTTGTGTAGGCGGTATCTTAAACATATTACGTTGCGCGTATGCTGACACTACGAGTGTATGTCCGATGTTTCAATAAAAGAGCGATTACTATAATGCGAGACTTTGCTTTGAAGTGATTGTCAGACGGAGTCGGTTCTAGTACAAACACTATTTGCGTAAGCCAAATGCAAGCTGTATACCGGTATTGTACATCTCTATAGGGTTCAGTCTCTATTTCGGCTTAAACAAAAACTGTATACATTCTAGATGGTGATTTACTTTAAGTAATTGTTAATTGCCAATTATTCGATTTCCGTTGTTATAAATGGCGTTTTATCATCGGCGAAACATTCGGTCTCAAGGCGCGTGCTAAAATAGAGATAGCATTTTTTGACTGATATAGTTTCTGAATGATCGAGCTCCTTAACCCAAAATCGACGGACTGTCATTATTATGTGGCAATATATTGTTCCTTGTTTGCTTCGGCCATGGGGTTATCAATCGCTTAACCATTTTACTTTCCTCCCTTAATCATCACTTTGGGGTGAGGTGTAGAGCTCTTCAAGTAACCACCCTTCCAAGGCAAAAGATGGTGTACCTCTATCGTAGCATGCGTGTCAACGGGCCTAACGCCATACGGTCGCGGCAGTGTCTTCGCACACGTCACCCGTCGATCCGTGGGAAGTCTCGTGATTCTGCTCGGTACGTTCGGCGAGGAATCCCAATCCGCGTCAGCACAAGGCGTATTTTACTCGCTCAAACAGTGAGTCGCTATTCCACGACAACACGAACGAAACTTGTGAAGTCTTTTTTTTTGCCTAAATTTAGGTCTAATAATTATCGCCGTAATCTTGATTCTTATAAATCATTTTTGCGGTACTATTTACGAAATGGATAGGGGTTAACTGGTTATGCTATAGGTAAAAATTAAGTACTCGCACTGCAGGGCATGCCTTCAAACGCACCGTAGGAAAGAGAGGTGAAAGCCAGATCAGAGAACAAGCGACCGTCAGGCGTTAGGTCTGGGCGCCACCTGCACGGTATCAGGATGTCGCGCCAGCTCTGGTGCACGTTGACTAGTGGTCCTTCCATTAACTGTTTCAGGACCCTGGTGAGCTGAAAAGAGCAATGTAAACGTTGTTTTTCGGCCACAACTGCAGCCTTCAAAACTTAAAGAAGGATACGTACGTACCTGGTGCTTGCATTTTCAGGAGCTTTTTTTACTACCGCGTAGCCCTTCAATATGATGCACCACCTACGTCGTATCTATGCAGAACTGCCAGCTAATACGGGCGACCGTTTCATCTACTACTAACGCAGCAGCAGCAGCAGTAGAGAGTCGAGCCGGTCGCTATTGTTGTGATGTCGGGCGACCACACCCCAGCGCCGGAGGACAAGGATTTCAGCAACAGAAGGGCCTCATCGGGATTGAAGACAACACAGTCGTTGAGTCGAGTTTGTCTACAGGAATAATAGGGACGCCTACTGGTTATGTGCGATCTTGGTACTGGTACCACAGTTGTTGTCAGACTACTTATGTACTGTATTGTGTATTTGACGGCGAAACTAGGGCTGTTCGGCTCAAGGAACGGTAAATCGGGCAAGTGATACCGACCTGTGATTCAAAAATCATAGTTCGTATAGATTAAGGTTCATATATATTAAGTCGTCGTATCGGAGTGCCTACAAAGAAACACCTCGCACCAGCCCGTGACGTGAATATGATGTATCGCAGTCGTTCGCGGTAGGGAGTCAAGCACTACTGGTAATTCGACGGAAAATTACGTAGTCTGTGCCTTACGCGAAAGGGTGGACACGAGCGAACCTAAAAACCATCTGAAAATATGTTAGTTCTGCGAATAAAAAGAGACCGAGGAAGTCTGTTTGCTTTCAAGAAAGCAGGAACTGTTTGCCTTATCGGGAGCTGGCACACACTGCGTTGCTCGTACGACGTTACATACTTTGTCCACGCGCATGTTTGGCCTATCTGCTATAGCTATGCGTATGGCCCCGGGTTGGGTCTCAGCTTCCCAGTCGATTTTTACCACTCGAACACTCAAAAACATTTTATTGTCCAGCACAACCAACGGTGCACACCTTTCTTGTATATTTCTGCTCGTTTCCGTACTCTCTGTTTGGCGCGGTGTTTGGGTTTCGATGAAGAAAACAAAATGGCATCCGGACCAATGAAACTTGGCAAGAAAAGGAAAACGGTACCATTGCGCACATGAAAGCGTCAACGTATCGTAAATTTACGGCACAATGCTTATAGTACCAAGCCTATGGGCATTGCAATTCGTGCCGTGCTGTATCTAAGCACCTCCGACTATGTATGCCTACAATTAATAACTTCGCGGCCGCAATTTGTTTTTACGTGATTGGCTCAAATCCTATGTTCTTGCATCAATTGTGATCGAAAACCGGGAGCGCATGACGAGCACCGGCAGAGTGAGAGATAGTCATCACAAAAGTTCAAGGGCGCTACTTAACGACAGGTCCCTCCTGGTCAGCTATTAGCAGAACAATGAATCGCCAACGGTTGAGCGAAACTGGCCATGACGCCCGCCCATCATTGTGAACGATATACAGCGACAACGTCATCAGTTTCGCTTTTGCTCGTTTGTATTCTTATATTTACGAACAAAAAACTACTGTACTTTCTGTGACGACGTGCCGCGTTGAGTGACATCGAATCAACGCGGTGGTAGCGGGCCTCGTTGAGAGCGTCGGGCTTGTCGCAGCTGAGACACCTCATCAGTTCCGTACTATGTACTAGTTTTCGACAACACAGAGTTTACCAATCACGTACATCGCGGGGATCGCATAATATGGCGATATCCGGTGGGTAAAGTAAACGAGCCAGGGATATTTCGTCAAGCACAAACGAAGTATACTAAACCCGAACATGACGGGGATCGCAGACAATTAGCAATTATCGACCATACAAAAATCTCGATCATTGGGGGTGCACAACAGTTCCGTTCCGCATTCGGTACGAAATAGCCGAAGTAGATCAACCAGTGATACCATACGCTTTCGCCAACAAGTTTCCTCGGGATGTTTCTGCATACTCAAGTAGTTGATCAGCGAGATACTATACGACGTTTGCGCAGTACGGAAGTCGATGGAACGCAGTCTAACAGGCACTTCTAATGTCGTCTGAGCTTCGCCGAAACTACGTGCAAAATTGAAAAATGCAGGATAGGATATTGCTTGCGTTCAATCCATCGGTTGGTTGATGAATTTCGACGTCCCAACCTAGACTTGCGAATAGAACCTGAAGAAGGACACCGACAAACTAACCTGCCACCTCCACAGCTCTCGCGCGTCAGAATCGAGTTTTACAGCCGCGAAATCATAAGAACCTTGGCGTAGACCACTCCAGTGTCCGCGTGTCCAACCTGCTAAGACGACGGACCCGTCCCGATCCACACGTACGGCCTCAAGGGTATCCTCCGTTTCCGTTCCATTCTGGCACAAGAAAATCGTAGACAGGAGCGACAAAATGCGTCCAAAATGTGTTGGGGAGGTTGTGTGGCTGAACAGAAGACGTCGTCTGTAGACGCACGAATTTATTAAACGAGGTCGACCCGGCTTTGATCGTAATGTTGAGCAACGGTCGAACGTTGATGTTCCTCAGGGCTGGCGTTTCGACTCAAGGCAAGAGTGTATACCTGGTGTTATAAATTGAAAATATCTTCAATATTGCAGGCATATTGTTTAATGCCGGGCAGGACTTCATTTGCCGCAACCAAGCACCCTGTCGTTTTTTTGTGTTCCGCGTGCAGAACTGGTTAAACAATGTACACGATTCTGCCAAACGCGTACGCATGTGTACCGTGTCGTCGTGTGTGCATTTCGAAGAATTGGTTTGTCCAGCTGTTGGATCCTGAGTTTCGATCCGACTTTCTTAAGATTCAGTATTATGTGATACATTTTTACAGATGTATAATACATACTAAAAACTTACCGTGCGTATTGAGTGCAAGGGGTTCGACCCGATCTTTTACCGATTCTGCACTTTTTCGCGACACTTGTATGCACGTATATGTAGGTACTACTTGAGGTGCATCCAATCTCGCGACCTTTCGGGGTGCAATCGTCTAAACAAGCGCATACGACTACGTAGTTTGACGGAGTCGGTACCCCAAAAACAATATCAACGGTCTTCGGATCCACGATTTTTCAAAATGCATTATTTGTGTTATTTGTTAAGATTTTCAAATCTAGTGAAAATTATTCGCAGAAGACAACAGACATTCGAGAGAACGCAGGGTCGAACACCCTGGGCTCAATATACCCTTCAGCAGCGGGTCGAAATGAAAAATTTCTGAGCGTGCGTCATGTCTTACGATCCTCAGGTTTACACCTGAGTAAAAGCGAATGAACGTAGCTTCGCCAAGCTTTCGATTACACGCACCGTGTGTCCGATCTTGCGACCGCTCTGTGTAAATGTATGGTATATATGATATGCTGCATATCATATACCTGGTATATGTTTTAGGTAGGTTGCTCGTGGTATGGGGGGGTATAATTGATATATTTAGCGAAATAGGGAAAATAGTCTATGGAGGTGCAGCTAATTAGTTAATTCTGCAAAAGGGGGAAGCAAAATTCATTAGTTGAGTCGTCGACCGACGTCGCCGGGTGCACGGTTACGTACGTCCTGGAAGCTGCCGCCAACATGCTATTCTTTCGGACTACAAATCACCAACGACTTCGGCCTAATTGCATCCCCCACTCTACCCGGCTGATACTTCGCGCCGTGTGCCTTGGCCGCTTCACGGACTCCGTAGCCGTTTTCGATGGCAACGATGCCGGTCCCCTGCAACACGTTGAAGGTGATGGCACCTTGACGTACCATTCGCATTAACTGTAGGCAGTCGGTGGTAGGCGATCCTTGGCTGGGAGGTGTGGAAGACGTCAGGCTTGTTGTGGTGGAGGAAGTCAAAACAGTGTGACATATGGGGGGGGAGGGGTATGGTGCCGGAAGTTGTGAGGCTGGATATGCTTGATCGGTCATAACTCTCGAATGTCGTCTTTGATTTCGGTTTTGTTTTCATTTTCGTGATGCCCGCGAAAAAGCGAATAAGACCCATCGGTCATTTGTTTGTTTCGTCCAAAGGTAAAAAAATGCATATATTGTTCAAGTGAAAAAAAACTGGGGAAAAAACTGTTTTCACAGTATTTTCCCTGGCAGTCATTAATCAAGTGAATGCTGGGAATATCATGGTTTGCCTTTGTTCGGCGTCATCATAAAATGATTCAGGAACGATTATGATGCCATAATATGGATGTGAGATATGGCTTTCGATATCTGCAATTTGTGTTGTCTGATTCGCCGGGGTTGTTGAGATATGACGATACTTTCCCTGGCAGTCATGAATCAAGTGAATGCTAGGAATATCACGGTTTGTTTTTGTTCGGCCTCATCTCATAACGACAGGAAAACGATCTTGATGCTTTAACATAGATGTGATATCTGGATTTCGATATCTTCAATTTGTTTTTATTGATCCGCCGTGGTTGTTGAGATATGGCGATTTTGGTGCGATGAAGTGCCTTCTCGAACAATGGTAAAATATGCATTGCTCGCTTCCCCAATCGAGTCAACACTTTTGAACAGGCTCATTCGAACTATCTTGTCAAGAGCTTTCCGACGTATATTATAGATTCATATAACTCGTGTGAAAATGCACTTATGTTTAGCAAAGTGCTTCAAAACAGCCTCACAACTTCAGGCACCATAGGGGGTGCCTTTCACAATCGTCTAGCAAGTACATATCCATACATGGCCAATCACTGCAAAGGATATATCGTATCCTCGATCGGACCAATCACAAGAAGCGAGAAATAACGCTAGATCCCGATCGACCGCAAACGGCAGTTGGGAATGTGTCATCGTGTCTTATCTTGCGTACATGTCATCTTTGTGAATCGTACGCTTGCTCTGCGTCCCATAGTCGTTGTGGTGATCTCCACGGTATTGTAGTGTCCAGCCGAGCACAAACGATACCAGGTAAATACAACTTACAGAAAACTACGTACATTATTAGCATGCCCAACCGCCAGTAAGTAACTAAACAATTCTACTTCTACAGTGCCCAAATCGCCGGTTGATCAAGACTGCATTCGACAGTTCGGGCGATGTGACTGTCTGTTTTCTCCAATAATACTTGTACGTGGCCTTCGCGATTAAAACCTTCGCTGACACACATCGTTGTAGTGGTCTCCAGTCACCAGCCACATTATAACAACAAATCCAAGTCACAGCAAAATACGGCAAGTGCAATGCCCAAACAACACAACGAAATACCTGATTTAGTCGTCAGTAGCACATCACATTACACTGGGGACCAGCCACTAGGCAAACAATAACACCAGGCTGAACTCACAACGCATGACATTATGCATCAATATGGACCGTTGCCCATAAAGCAGGTCGTATATTTTCTACGATCCTCCCTAGAACACCGTTTGTTTGTTTATTCTAGATCTTGTTGCCGACATCAGGAAATTATTAGACTAGCCATGCCCCCTTCGCAGTAAAATCTGTATGGCCATGGTCTATCACACGTGAGCAATCATGTCAGGCCTCTGGGAACGCCAAATAATGGACCGAATAACGCCTGAAAAAGGCTCTGCGTAAGACATCATGAATAAATCTGCCGTCTCACAACTGGACCATATTTACTGTTGTCGACCCCGACCCAGCGGGAGCAAATTATAACATGACACCTATCACGCAACACAACACAAGGAATGAGTGCATCAACATAAACCACAATAGTACATAATTCACGACACTATCTCACAACGCTAAGACCTCCTATTATTATCGTACTCATCCTGTGTTTCTAGACGCCCGCGTGCTACTAGCACGTACTGGAGCGCTAGGCTGTTTTGTCCATTATGTATACTAGCCTACGTTTTCCAGGAACGTGCCTATTTGTAGTACTTCCGGAGGCACACGTCGCAATGCAAGTAGTGTGACTCTCTATCATGTACCTGGTACATAATTTCCCTGTATTCATACCACCAGAATATCATTTTTCGACATTGCCGCAACTCTGCCGCCAGGGCGAGCAGTATAACATACAATTAATAGCCCAAACTTTCCGCAACCCATTCGAATCAACACAATATTTTCCTGCGGGAACAAATCATTCTATTGCCTGTGACACCCGGCACCCGTTTCGTACATTCTCTCCAAAGCCTACGATACAACGCTAGTTTATGATTAATTCATACTAATTCAAGTCATTCATTAGTTTTCACCTTCGAAGGACGCGATATGCACACAAGCCGTGCCTATCTCTCGTCAGGCAGCCTGCATCAACCGCATTCGACCAGAATGATGTCGAGCTTACCCATTTTAGTTTATTCATGTGTCGTGGCAACGGCGGCGGTGTTGGGGGTTATGCGGTTATACTCGTTATTCGAGTAGCAAAAGCATATTATAATACCTTTGTTTCGTATTTTGAGTTAGGTACACAATTCCGTCTAACATACTGGTATGTAATCATGGAAATTCGATTTTCTACTGCAACTGAAGTATCCTCGAATTTTCATAATGAGCGCCAGTGTTTACCCGTCGGCCGTGCCCGCCGTCGTTTTGGAGGCCTTGATTTGTCCACAGCCTTGGTGTTACGGGCATGCACCCTTTGCAATTTTAATATCTTCAGTATTTTCAACTTTAACCGCCATCAGTCACTCCTTGGCAGTAAAGTCGCTTGTCAGGCCGCGGCGTTCTCACGTTTTCGACAGGTACATATAATATTGTGCTGACTATTGCATATCCATAGCGTATTATATCTGCAAGCTGTGCCGCTGACGGTGAAGCTTCAGCGATTCTACCGAAAGCATCTCGGAGCGCTTAAAACATACCCGTCGTCGTCTCTAATGGACAACACCACGGAAGGCATCGGCGATCAAATTTTATGCGATCTGTAATTTCCTGCGCTGGCCAGTAGGGCAAATCTCACAAAGGGCATTGGGTCTTGCACTCGGACGAGCACACACCACCGGTATTGCATTCGTGCGTGACGTCTTTGTACACCACCGACATGATAGACCGCACATGTGAACATTCATACAGAGAGAAATAACAAAAATACCAACACGGGCAAGAGCAAGCAAGAATATGTGCGACAGGTAGTTACCTGCCATTTCCAAATCAATGTTCCATTCACGTCCAGCTTACACGCAGCGAAGTCCTTGCTGCCCAGGTTGACCGCATTCCAATCCCCACATGTCCTTCCTGCAAATATTGTTGAACTGTCGGCGGTAATCGCCAGTGCCTTAGTAGAAATATTTGTTGTGGTGCCGTCCTGACCGATAGTTACGAAGTTCACGATTTTCGAATAGTCAACGGCTTGGATCCTTGCACTTGGTTGGGAAATACAGTCCCTACACTACTGTAATATAATATGTTTTCACCGCTTGAAAAGTTCGCAAGTAAAAATGAACGTTGGGCTTTATCGGATACATGGCCTTTCAACGATGCCGGACGTTTTTCGGTCTCGTACATGTGGTGATATCGAGTAAAGATCGCGGGGTTCTAAATCCTTGAAGGGATGTTGCATTAAGAGGTGTAATTATTGACCCTTCTATAACGCTAATCGACACAACCTTGCCGGGTGTATTGGCCACAGGGCTAAGGTTATGTAGCAGAGTTAAATTGTGAGGGTACAGGCCCCGTGTAGTCCGCACACTACATAATTCATACTAGCCACGCGAGAAGATCTCGTACCTCCCACTGCCACAGCAGGGTACCATCAGCATCAAACTTGGTGGCTCGAAACCCGTTGCTTCCCCATTTTGTTTCAACCATGACGACAGATTCGTCTTCTGCCATTGCGATGGTCTCCACGGTGACATTCTCCCCAGCTCCATGCTGTCCAACAAAGGAATTGCACAAGTGGTTGCATTGAAATGAGAGGTTAAATATTGCACATTGCGGATATTAAGAATAGTGCATATGTTCTGTGCATCGATGAACACAGCATAATTATGTTACACGTAGCACTACGTGAGTTGCATAGAACGGTCAAATGCGAGCTAGATGATGGTGGGACGCGTGCTACGGTAGAGGTAGAACTTTTAGGCCGAATCGTTTTCTGAGCGATCGGGCTCCTTAACCCCAATTCGTCGGACTTTCATCTTCGTGACGAAATATGTTTCAGAGTATACTTCGTGTGAAACATTATGATATCATGGTTCGATTTGTGGACCCGCATTGCATCTATAATATTTATGATGGGGTATTGTGCCCGGGGCAATTCGCCGTCTAAGAAATAGTATAGTTCTTGAGAGGAATATGTTAGTACTGTATTGCAGTATGTGGCATATTTCATCACATACGTACGTATTGGAACACTAATGTGTGGTACCGTAAAGTAGGACGAGAATGTATGGCTCAGTCGCGTCAGTGTTTTGTATGGTACGAAAGAGTTATGACAAGGTATGGGATGAGAGCGCTTGTCGCTATTTATGGTTCGGGGACGAGGCGAGCTTGGGGGAGGAAGCTTGGGGGGCGGAAGAGCCTCTCTTGGTCACTACCATTTGACTTCGGAGTTGAGTTCCTTGTTACCCCTCCTCCTCCCGTGACCCTCTCCGGAGGTGACAATAATAATATGCACATTCATCTATCTTTTCAATTGCCTCATGGCACCTCGACTGTCTACTCACCGCTCTGCGTGAGCAAGGCACTGCGCCGAGCACCTCTGCACCGTGTTTATCCAACACTTCGGTAATGATATTTCTTATCCGGCAGCACCTTTATTTTCCTCGAAAATCATTTTTTCGGTGAGGTATGACGCTCCTTGAGCGAGGAGCTCAGAATAAACGTGGTGCACCTCTACCGTAGCATGCGTCGTGGGTAGTGTATCTGTAGATTGTACTTTGATCGTGCCGCATGATAAACTACCAACCGGTTAACGGCACACAAGTTGGGCGATTCCGAGCGATGCTACGTCAGAGGGGACACCTTTTCGAAAAGACTGTTTTTGGTGGACGGGGTTTCCTAGTAAACTCTGGAATAATCTTCCAAGATATGTTCACTCCTATTGGTATTTTGCTATCCAGCCCTTACACAGATTATGGACCCCCATATTAATATATGCTGCACCCTATACAATTCAGTAAATTTGAAGTCTAGGCTCGTTGGTTGTAGGGCGTTGTAATACGAAATGTTGTTTTCGGGGGAGCTACGAACTGAGCTACTCATCTTACTACCCTGCAGGATATGGAGTACCTCCCCCACCCTAGCTCGAACCTAATCAGCCTAAGGCGTCAGTCATACACTGTCGGACCGACCCACTTGGCTCGCGAGTGACAGGTATCCTACCCAGCACATCGATACACTCGTATGATACTTCAGTGTAACTTTTGTCATCGTTTCCACGAAACAACGTACATTTTTCTCTACAGCGTAGTGGCCGATTGAAATGACAAAGGTACCTTTAAACCGCTTAGTTTCCAGCGTAGTTGCTTCTTGATTCTGTTTTTCTTCTGACTATGATTTGCCTTCACGAACGTCCACTATAGGATCGGAATCGATAAAGCAAAGCAGCTTTTCCCCTTTGTGATTGTGAAACCCACAAAAGGCTGTGTTTGTTTTTTTCTGTCCCAAAACCTGCCCGACGCAGACAAAAAAAAATGTTTCCCGACACACCAGCGAATGCATGAGTATGTGCTCAGTATTACAAACTACTCATACAACGTCATGCGTATCATATTACTCACGCGCAAACTCCGTATTTGTTTCCCCTGCTGACCTAGGCCTTGCACACCGGGGTCAAGCGACTATGGCGCCGCCCACTTACACCTTACACACCGGGTTCGAACCACATGCTGGTACCACCTAGTTATACCTAACACGATAGTCCAACCCGTAATCTTGCCTCACCTGCTTTATCCTGGTATAATGAGTACACCTACGAGATAAAACACGACTTCACCTTTTCTTACATAAATATACAAGTTATTTAGTCACCTTTAGACTATTACTCCAATTGCGGCATTTAACTGCAAATGCCGGCATACCCCAAAGTTGACTAAACAAATTGTACTTGTTTGTGTATAGACACGGCTGCTCCGAAGGAGAACCTTGTACATATATACAATCATGCAAATACACAACACCGAGTAGTGAGAGAATTAGAGTACTGGTGTCCCAAATACTCGGAGTACTTGGAGTATGAGCGGTACTGAAGGCCCAAAGACTCCGAGTACTGGAAGTATGAGCAGTACTCATCCTCGAGTACAAGCAGTACTCGGAGTACAATCATCAAAATTACTCGGAGTACAGGCAGAATCCACTGTACAAAACGTCGAAATACTGCGAGTACACGAAGTACCTGAAGTATTTCTTCCTTGAAATACTACAATTATACTTCCAGGTAATGGGAGCGTCTGCAAAATTCGAAATGCTATAAACGCCAGTCACATGCTCCCAGAACCTGGGAGTAATGACCGCCGAGTCTTTAATTTAACACGATGCGAAGATGCTCCTAGTATACTTCACACTCCATGTATACTCCGAGTATCGAGTACATTTCGTACTCCGAGAACTGAGAGTATTCGATTACTGGCGGCCTTAATGCTCAGAGTACTTGGAATATGAGCAATACTGAAGGCCCAAATCCTGCGAGTACAAGAAGTACCGGCACCCGCAGTATCGGACCCCGATAAACTCCGAGTATGGAAGTATCTGCAGTACATAAACTCGAAATGATCCGAGTAAAAACAGTATTCCTAAGTACGTAGAGCCCAAATACTGCGAGTACACGAAGTACCTGAAGTACTTTATCTCCAATACTCCTTTTTACTCCAAGGTACTCGGAGCATCTGTGTAACCTAATATAAAGAAGGTTGAATTGGCTGGTTGTGCGATAAGTTTGATTTTGAACGCGATGAATAACGGCTAGACGACTGTGTGTGTGTGTGTGTGTTCTTCACATTAAACCTTCCTTTCTACCCGTCGACATCCAGCACACCCAGTGTCCGTGCCGATTCTTCATCCTAAAAAGGTACCAGTTCTGTGGTCACAAAACTACGACACAGAGATACTACACTCAGTGCAGTAAGCAGAGCAGACAATACTGTGCGGAGCGACAGTACCCGGATAAATATGTGCCGGTATATATTTACAAGATACCTGGTATGTTATATAATAAGGGCAGGGATAAATGAAATGTATTCATTGGTGACGTCAACTACTGTACGTACGCATACGAGTAGTGTGGATAAATCAACTTTGACGCAAGAGAGGGACACAACAATACAACGGATTGTTTTTTAGTATGTTTCGTCCTTTTATGCATCAAAACAGAAAATATGCGGAATAACCTACCTGGTATGTATGTATCTACAATCTAGACAGGAGAAAAAACGTCAAATTTCAATTCACAGTAGAATAAAGCACGAAGCAGCCGGCGCTGAAGGGGACATCAATGTGAGCAGCCAATTTTCCTAATTGAGAATTGCCTTTTCGATGTGAAGGATAATCGATTTTAGTAGTTTTGTATTTCTAATGAGTTCTATTTCGCTAACAATCGATATATCACCTAGAATATATGTCCCTCTATGGTCTTATAGGTATCGTTCTACAAAACAATGATCAAAATCAGCCTTGACAGATTCGTAAAACAGAGGATATAAGGGAATTCGTATTTCGGGGCGAGATACCTCGCCCATGAATCCCGAGGTTCTTGCACATTCGATATCTTGAGAGTACCGATGCATAATTTTTGTTTTTTTCGCCATCGACGGCTGTCACAAATGACAATTTAGTTTACCATGTCAATATTTATATTAAGGAAAACAGATCATCTCTTACAATTTAATGAAGAAACCCCACTATAATAATTTCGATTATCGTTCTCATCGGAAGCGCAATTCTTAAAAATGGAAACTTTGTTCTTATTGAGGCCTTCATAAACAACCAATCGGGGGTTCAACGACCACGTCGCAGGAAATACGGTGCGTGAACTTGTAGTGGCTACATATATATATATACGGAAACACAAAAAGTAACTGTTTGGTTGACGTTGAATGCAATATGTAGACGCATGCTACGATAGAGGTGCACCATGTTGTTTCGGAGCTCCTCACTTAAGGAGCGTCATACCTCACCGAAAACATGTTTTTTGGAGGAAAATAAAAGTGCTGCCGGATGCGAAATCTCATGCCCGAAGTATACTCTGGAACATTATTCGTCACAAAACATGAAAGTCCGACGAGTTGGGGATAAGGAGCCCGATCGTTCAGAAAACAATGCAGCCAAAAAGTGCTACCTCTACCGTAGCACGCGTCTGTAGTGTCCACAAACTGCAGCCCAAGCCATTCATGAATGAATGGCATGCACCCCTACCCCTAACTTTGTATGTGTACGCATGAAACTGACTCTGTTTGGACATCTACATAGGTTTCCTCTTCCGGCCGGGCTCTCCCCTGCGGGGCACGACGGAGGCCCGCGAGTATACACGCGTCGAGTTTTGGCCTCGGCCGACGTCCTTGGCGGGTGCTCTTGGCCTTGAAGCACAGACTGGCAAATAACTACGTACGGGACATGTTTCTGCTGAGCTAAAAACCTGCCAGGACAATACTAACCTCGCACAATTCAATACCTATTGTCTGCTGCCCTGCTGCTGGCCGCTGCAGTTGTATCATGTCCAAATACACCTACCCAGCGAATGTCTACTGTGTGTTTGCCACCATATATACACCAGCAGTCGCACATCAAGTCCTTCCTGCTGTGATCGCCACGGGCGGTGCACATGTGTGTGTGCGTTTTTGTGTCGGGTTTCCTGTCCACCGAAGAAGTAGAACCGATGATTTCAGGCACGGACCACAGTATGGGCAGGACAACGATGATACGTTCGCACACATCCACCGGACTTCAATGTCGACTGCGCAGCTACGGTAGACACCACAAAAGTAGCAGCGGTGCGATAACAGCAGTACAAGAGCATCCCCGCTTCACACTTCGGCCTTCGTGTGTGCAGTGTATGCCATACGATCGATGCTGTTTTCATTTGCACGTACCCTTCCTAACTCACGCACACGTTGTCACATCTCATATTACTGTTGCACATCCGTATACAGTCGTACGGGTACTCGGGGCCTTATAAACGGGGATGGCTGATGCGGATGATGCTTCCCCTTTCAGCTTGCGACCACTCCAGGATTTGAAGTTCCCAACATCCTGAAGGGAAACTCCTCTAGTGTTATATGAGCTCGGCTCGGCTTGGCGATGAAATGGCCATTACTTTATCTCAATTCGAAACGGCTACAATCACAAAGCGGGCAGTGCTTCGCTGGGAACTTCGCCTGAACTACTCTAGCTACATACGCGAATATACGACCGTTCACACTGCGGAACAAACAGGCTAAACAAACTTTGCCCGCGTCTACATTAATGTATAAACAACAGCTCTGCGAGCTGCAGTTGAAAACCATATATTTCAAACAACACTCCTTGTTTGCCTTAAATTGGAGAATGTTTACGAGTGGTCAATTACTAAGCTCATGCTGCATATTGTTGGACGCCAACCAAAACAAATGATAAAAGTACGAGTTGCTTACGGGCAGATACAATATGCTGTATGATTGCTCAAACACAGCTCATACAAACTAATTTGAAATCGTGTTGCACCAAAACGAATCAATAGATAAACGTGGGGATTTTAACAGGTAGAGTCTATTCGGGCTGCTGTACAAAGTGCTTTTGTATGATATATAGTTTTTTAACCTCAAACTTCCTTTACTACTGCTCACAAAAATGTTGCTGACGTCTGTGTTGAGCAGGCGCTTTGACTTGTTCCACACAACGTAGCTCTAGGAGCGTTTCGTTGAGTGCGGTTCGAAGCGATGAGGAATGATAGAAGTGGTTCAAAGCCCTGCTTCCTCGATCCAACCGTTCACTGCATGGTATGCACGAACGTGCTGCCACTAGTCACGCCGTGGGAATCACGAAACAATTGTCAGGATTTCGCTCTCTGCACATCATCGTTAAAGCCATGGGTGATTATCACGGACTGTTATCATGCCCAGGATGGAAGGAGGAAATGGATCAGAACACTGGGAGGTGTATAGGTTCAAATGGCAACATGAGTCGGTCTACGCAATGCAGGCAACCGGGTGTATATATCACACCCTGGACAACACACAATTTTCTAGTTGTGTATCAATAGTTTCCTTTTGGACTGTCTATTATTGTCCTCAATTCCAATTAATTGAAACGCATCGAGCTCTATCGTACACACAATTTATAATATTAGACACTCACCCACCAGGCCTTGTTATCCACTCAATTTCAAATCTTTTATACCCACCTACGTTGATGGTAGAAGCAATTGGCATTGAAAATTGTCTACGACACACCTTTGTCGAACACGTAGTCTATGGCAATTTACTATCCCATTCAATTGTAAAACAAGTCGCCCATTGCAGCATATTGTCCGTGTGAATAGTTCCGGCTTTTTCCTTCATTGAAATCCTTTTATGGAATATCGCCACGCAGCTAGCAAAGATGAATATCGACCGGTTGGGAGAGTTCACAGCTGACGTGTTTCTTAGTTTATTATTAATTATTTGTGCTGGCAATTCAATTTAAATAAACCCCTTATAAATCAAGTGTGTTGGGAATTCCATTTAATTGACATCATTCTGACTTATATGCGCGGGCAATTACGTTTATTTGGCATCTTTCTAAATCAATTGTCCCGACATTTCAATTTCATAAACATCCCGTTGAACAAGTTGTGCTGGCAATTCCATTAAATTGACAGGCTTCGACATAAATGTTGGAGATATCTACGTTGGTGCGCAACAACAGCAGTATGTAGTCTATCCGTTCGCTGTCGGGACACACAGTCGCCTGGCAGTTACAGCTCGTAGAAGACAGCAGCACTATGCAACAGCTGATTTTCTTAATTGAGAATTGCCTTTCCGATGAGAATGAAAATCGATTTTAGTCCTTTGTTAATGTTTAAGAGTTGTATTTCGCTCACGATCAAAATTTGATCTAGACAATATGTTCCTCCATGGTTGGGATCGATCCACGAAAAAGAAAATGAAATCGGCCTTGACAGGCTCGAACAATCAAGGATTTAAGGGAATTTTCATTTATGAGCGAGGTCCCTCGCCCCTAAATACAGAATTTCTGGGATCCTCGATATCTTGAGACTGCCGATGCCGATTTCCTTTTTTTTTCGTCATCGACGGGTGTCACAACTGACAATAGTTTAGAGTGAAAAAAAATGACTGTAAGGAAAGTACATCTCTTACAATTTAAAAAACAATTTTTTCGATTTTCATTCTCATCGGAAAGGCAATTCTAAATTCGGAAAATCGGCTGTTATGTACTAAAATGATGCTGTATGGTACGTATGACGAGTAGCAGTACTGCACGTACGTACAGGTTCAGACTGTTGGGTCAGTACGATGTGCTGTCATATATACGTGTAGCAACTTGATCAAGATATGAGATCCGTTTTCAAGATTTCGTAAAGGTTTCGTAGTGAGAGACCCCAACAGCCAGGTTGTAGGTGCGCAGAGTTTACCCCGACTCTTTTAACTGGTCATGCCGCATTTTTGGTTCGCCGAGGGTGATACGACGTGCGGCCTGTTGCTTGTTTTGGGTTGGTTGAGCTGTGATCGATGAGTATGCACTCGCGCACTTTCTCACTTCAACTTCTCCAACCATCGTCGCTTCTTCGAGACTGCTGATACTCAATCTAACAACTGGGACAATCATATTTAATCAGGTCTGAGGAGGTCGCAACTCCAGTACTGGACGAAGCCTGATGGTATATCTTCCTAAGGCAGCTATTTAGGCCCTCTAATGCGCTAAGAG
Source organism: Saccharina japonica (assembly GCA_008828725.1). Taxonomy (NCBI): domain Eukaryota; class Phaeophyceae; order Laminariales; family Laminariaceae; genus Saccharina; species Saccharina japonica. Next base: position 35,418 of record MEHQ01003401.1, read on the forward strand.
TATGCTTTACGCCACTCAATCACCTTGGGGTCTTTCCCAGCCATAGCATCCCGAGTCACTCTAGAGTCTCCCCAAGCTCAGCATCAATGCCGGCCGAGTGAACCTAGAGCCTTACCAAGCACAGCATTCCAGCATTGACCTCTGGCATAAGGTTGGGGTTCGGGTCGGAGGGTCGGCTTCAGGCGCCAAGCACAAAACCCCCGTAAATATCTACTGTCATGGTTCGTCCACCCCTCCAGTATCTCAGCTCATGCTTTGTCAGTCGATCCACATCTTTCAAGTGGTTCGCTCTTCCCGCATGCAAGGAAAATCGTCATCAGGTTATGAGCGCTTGATTTACGGGTAAGCACTGCAGAGATAGCTGCAACTCACGAAGCACGACTCGAGCACGATTACGCCGAGGACCCCGATGAGCTGTACCCGCTTTGAGTTGAGCCGCTCGACAGAGCTGCCGGTATCGATCGTCGTCGGCAACTGGAGCTGCCGTGAGCGTTTATGACATCATACGAGTATATCGTCAGTCGACTGCTTGAAGAAGGTATGGAGCACGCCACGGGCAGCACCACCACCACCAACAGCAACCTGATCAGCACGGTACGAGGAATCGAGGCGTACACCGGAGAGGGACCCGAAGACTTTGCGGACTGGCACAGCAAAACTGGCTTCATCCTCAGGATGCAATGCCCTGATAATTTTGCTGTCATGGTGGGTCAGGCCAGGCCTACACAGGAAAACGCTGAAGAAACTGCGCCGCTTCTGACACCTGGTCTACTGTACACACCTTGGGGTACGCTACTGCAACGCCAGGGCGCACACGACCGCGCTAACCAAAGGCTGTACCCAATCGGATACATGGTAACGGACAAGGCTGCAGCTCTCCTGGTGGCAATACATGCTTACGACGAGCGTGGGACTCGAGGTGATGGCAAGCGGGCGATGCAGGATCGGGAAGAAACGTACCTCCCGGTGATGAACGAAACCGTCGGCGCTTTGCAGGCAGCTCGTTTTACGACTTCAATGGAGCCGGACGAGGATCCCGACAATTCTATGAATCAAGCTACGGCGATCCACAGCCGGCTCGCCGCGGTCGGCGAACCTATCACTGATCGCCACTCCACCGACACCATAGTCCAAGGGCTCCCGGACAACTATCGCGACATCAAGCGTACGACCCACAAGGATCCATATTTCGACCCAACATATACCCAGGGTACGATGAGGCACGGTTACCTGGATGGACTGTCTCGAAGCAAGACCCAAGGGATTGCTGGTCATGGAACGGCCATGACAGCAGCATCACAGCCCAATACCGTTGTCACCTGCCTAAACTGTGGTAAGGACGGCCACTTCAATAGCGATTGCGCCGTATCTGGCAAGGTGTGCGGAAGGGCAAAACGCCCGAGGCTGGGCACATCAAGAAGAAAACCGGAGGGGGAGGAGCTGGAAAAAATGGTGCTCGATACACAAGACAACCACCCACGCCAAGACTGAATGCTACACTCAAGGGGCTCCGCGCCCAGATACAACGACGAGTAGCACGCACACAGCTGCTGTGCTGGGCGTCAGTGAGGGGCCTACCATCAGCTTCGACGACGATTTCGAACAGGGTTTTCACTTTTAACTTCTGGAAAGCCGGATCATCACGCGGGGTCCGTGGAGCAAACATTTCATGGATCACTGGAGTATAGTATCAACACGGGGTCGTGCACCAGGGTTCACGGATCATGTAAAACGCCCTTTATATGGTCGGAAAGACACCTTCCGTGACCGCTACAGCACTGTTCGCGGCGAGTAAAAGAACTACCGGGTCGCCGCTAAAACATAAAGTGGGGTTGCTGGAGAGCTATATTTCGAGACCCGGCCACCGCATCACATCTATAACGACTGGGGCCACCAGGGAGAACGTCTGCTGGGGATCGCCATATCTTCATCAATCATCTGGATCGTGGGGAGGACATGTAAACTGCATCTTCTTAAATCGCATGCATCATCATCGAACGGCAATATTTGTTATTTTTTGTAGCACGTAGGACCACAAGCGTTCTTCGTACAGGGGGGGCGGCAGAAGCGTGGTATGCTGCTGAGCTATTTGTGCAAGATATATTTCGTTGTAGTGCCGCATGTCGCTTTTACGGGGCGGACAACGTGGTTGACGACTGCAGCAGTAGGAAGTACTGTAGTTGTTTTGTTCAATTCCAATCCCTGAGACACGTTGCTTTGCGTTTTACTTTTCTAGTTAGCAAATATTGACGCGATGTAGCTACACTTTTAGCAGTAGCAGTACGAGTATGAGGTTTGTTTCTGTGTTTGGGAGCATACATTGTACTATTAAAGTAGTTTTTCAACTACTTAGTGCTGTTCGTCTATCGAGTTTTTCAGAAGGAATGCATGCGTATACGTACGGCCAATACTGACTGGCGTAGTATATATTGTAATGTACGGAGTGAAGCCGTGCCTTGTTGCCTGTGTGGTAAAAATAAACGAAGACCCACACGGGCTCTGTGTGTGATGTTTTTCGGTTTACGTGGTATTATCCCATGTGTTGAGCCTGTCACTTCAGTAGTATGCTTTACGGTGCCGGGTTGTGCGTTGTAGTTTTGTTTTTGCGTTAGCTGTAGACGAATTGATTACCCGTCGAAAGCGAAGCAGGAACGGTTGATGTTTCGACGCCGCAAAGCAGTAATGAAACTTTGTTGCAGTATAGCAACGGATGCCACTTCGTAAAATATGCCGACGAGTAGTTCAGACAAGTACACTGACAAGTAACGAGGGTTGTAGCTGTCGGAGGACAATTCGGAATAGGATATGGACATTCGCAGCAAGTATCAAGCGAGCGTACATTCAAACCAAATTAATTGGTAGTATAATTTTATCGTTGAACAAGAGCTTGACTTTATGTCCCATCCATCGCGGAGTTGGAGATAGCTACGTTGATACGCAACAACAGCAGTATCTAGTTTTACCGGTTGGCTGTCGGGGACACACAGTCACCTAATTGTTACAGTTCGTAGAAGACAGCAGTAATGCTCGAATGCTGCTGTATGGTACATATGACGAGTAGCAGTACTGCACGTACGTACACGTTCAGATTGATGGACCAGTATGATGAGCTGTAACATAAACAAGTAGCAGATTGATCAGGATATGAGATCAGTTTACAAAATTCTGTAACGGTTTCGTAGTAACCCTAACCCCAACAGACATGTTGTATGTAGGAAAAGTTTACCCGATCATTTTCACGGGTTATGCCGCCTTTTGGGTTCGCCGAGGGTGATACGACCTGTGGTCTGTTTTTTGTTTTTGGTTGGTTGAGCTGTGGTCGATGGGTATGCACTCGCGCTCTATCTTACTATTTCTTCTTCTTCTTCCTCTCTTCTCTAACCATCCTCGTCTCTTTTTCGAGAAAGCTGATAACCAATACAACAACTGTGACTAACTTATTATACAAGCTCTGAGAAGCCCGCCGCTCATCATGCTGTATCAGGCGATCCACACCGATTTAGTGGTCGAATCTTCCCGCATGCAAGGACGATCGCCACCAATAAATAGTTCAGACAAGCAGGCGTTTCCATTTATGGACAATATTATGGTGCCGGTCAATTGGTTCCGGAGAATGCAATTTAAATTTGACACATCAATGTATGTATGTGGGGATGATATTTCTTGAGGTTGCAAAAGCGAACGATTTATGAGACTGTCTACCCATTGGAACTGCCGAGCCAATTGATTCATGAGGCAGCCCGTTAATTGGAATTGACCAGACAACATCATAACCCGGAGGATGGCTACAAAATTTATCATATTGGACAACATATTTGGCGACGGATTAATTAATAGGAAAGTGTTTTACATTCCTTTTCAGCACAAGCCTTGGGGAGTAGGCCTCGCAATGGACAATTGAGCCCAGTAGACCCATCGAAAAGTCTACGAACTGAAATGAGGCGGACAATTGATTCCTGACGTAACATTGCCATTGGAATCACAAAGACACCAACATGTTGTAGTCCGCCTACTAGTTGAAATGACCTAGGCAATTGTTTTAGAGCTCCGTTACTTACCTGGAATTGTCTCTTGAAACGTTTTTCCTCCGGAGACTCCCATACTCTTATTACTCTTGTAATAGGATATGGGACCTACCCGCAATGGACTGTTGTATTGCTGTAGATCTTGCGGAAACCCATTGAAATGGAATTGGTCGATATATTGCTTTCGTGGTGCATCTATATAGGAATGGTTTAGCCAATAGGTGTGTGTCCTGCCCTTCTTTCTGAGCTTGTCTATAAATTGCAAATCAGAATGGTTCAAACAACATATTTCTTCTCTGACCGTCCAATGGCAATTGTTTCAACATGTTCTTTTGTTCGTGTCCATGAATGGGAATGGTTGGGTCAATATGTTTCTGCCGTTTCCTTCCAATGGAACTTGTTGTAACAACTAATTCAAGATCTTGCTTATCAATAGGAGTGGTTTGGTCCATAGGTTTCTGTCCTGACCTTCCAAAATGTGTTTTTAGTTGGGTCAACAGGGTTTGTCCTGATCTTCTAATTGTTACGAGTAGTGTTCGCTTAAAAACAGTATGACCTCGACAATGCCAATCAACAGACCGTTCTCGAACTACTACTTAATTTAGTTGGGCAATTTTAATTGATAAACAGCACTCAAAACAAATGGCTGAGTGATTCGGACTAAAAGATCTCACTCGAAATGGTTTGACTGGGCAATTCCGATTCGTAGACATCAATCGAAATCATTTGGTTCGACAGTTGCACCTGATAGAGAGCATTCGGAATCAATTGTCTCGGCAATTCCAGTTAATAGAGAGCACCCGGAATCAATTGAAGGCACCCATTCCAAGCAGTAGACAGCACCCAATATCAGTTTCCGGGACAATTCCAGTTAGAATACTGCAATCGAAGTCATTTGGTTGGGCAAATCCAACTATTAGACAGCGTCCGAAATCAGTTGTCGTCACAACACGATTAAAACAATAATTGTCCAAATAATTGCCCAGGCAATTCCAATTCATTGAGATCACCCCGAAAACAGTTGTCTGGACAACTCCATTTAGTAAACAGCATGCGGAATGAGTAACTCGGACAATTGAAATGAACATGCTTCAATCGAGCCCATTTGGTTGGGCATTTCCAATGTATAGACAACGCTCGAAAACAAATATAAACCCACTAGAAAACTGAAATATAAATCGTTTTCAGGGTGTCATGTATGAAAACCCAGCACACCCATTGTTCGTGCTGGTCCTTCATCCTTATAGAGAGATACGCACGTAGTATATTCGTGGTATGTTCGACTCATACTCAGAATATGTCTAACAACTGGGGCAATGTGCCGTTTGTGTAGGTTCTTACTGTATTGTATTTCCATATATGATGTATGAGGTAAGTAGTACTGACGCATTATAGAGGTGCACCATGTTTTTTCTGAGCTCCTTACTTGAGGAGCGTCATACCTCACCGAAAAAAACTTTTTGGAGGAAAATAATAGTGCTGCCGGATGATAAATATCATGACCGAAGTATGCTCTCAAACGTCATTCGTCTCAAGAATGAAAGTCCGACGAATTTGGGTTAAGGAGCCCGATCGTTCAGAAACCGATTCAGGCGAAAAATGCTGCCTCTACCGTAGCACGCGTCTCGTGTGCGGATGAGGGTGGACGACATTACCTAAATAACCACTTGAGCTAATAGTGTTGAATAATTAAGTGTGTGCAAAACGGGGAGAAGCACACCCGGGGATGTTACATCTAAACGTCGAAATATTATCACTGGGGTGTGCTTCTCTCCGTGTTGTATGATGCGAATGATATTATAGGAACTTGAATTAAGTATTGTTTTCGGTAGGTTGTTCGCGGTGTGGGGGGGTATAATTAACTACTTTAGTGAAAGAGGGAAAATAATACCTGGTAGGGGTAGGAGTGGATGAAACAATTAACGCTTGGCTTGGGGTAGTATGAAATAGTGTGGATCAATTACATTCGACCCAAGAGGGACGCGATAATCTATACATAGATAGGTTGTTCGTGGTATCTATGAGGGTGTGTAATATATTAATTTCGGGTCAGAGGGAAAATAATATGTTATTAAATTGTCTTCGATGAACATGTTTTCGCGGCGACGAGAACGGAGGCAACACCGTTGTTCCGCCTCAGCGCGACGTATTGTAGTAGGTCGCCAATGGTGTCCAGGCATCCTACTCTGTGCTCTCTGTACGACCGCCACATTCGTAGTCTCTCATTGCAATATCCCCCGTGTCAGTGCCTGCAATCGGGCTTATCTGCCAATCACCTGCCACCTCCAGACAATATCTCGACTGGCGTCCACCTTGAATGCTGCCCCATCATACACTCCATCATTCGTAGCGTTCCATTCTCCACGGGTAATGCCTGCAAACCCGTAGGTCCCATTCTTAACGATTGTGGTACCCAATAGGAGGTCGTTGTCCGCAGTTCCTGCCTGCGAAGCATATACAGCATCGACAGAGGTCACGGAGAATATCATGTTGGAACAGGTAATATACCAGGCACCATGAACACGGGAGAAAACACGCACCCGTGTGCGATCGTTTTACTCATTTCGTTATCGTTTGTTTCGGCGCACCTCTGTGCGTTTCCTTCGATTCATGCAATATCACGGATCCCCGTTCGCAAATCGAATGTATTATTTTCGTTCTGGTCGTGTTTACGTATTCTAATATGCTCACCTTCTTGTATATATTATGGATACACATATATATATATATACAGATTCGGTTGGTGTCGATCGGCAACGCCACTGAAAAACATGCCGCTCACAACACCCGCTAGGCAACCTGGGTACATTCCGTTGTCTTTTTGTTCGGCGGTCGCGGCGGTCGAGGAAGATAATGTATGCCACGAGGAAACGTTTGCTGTTGACGCGGGAAATGGTTGCGTCACGTTGGTAGTTACATAGTAACCCCCTTGCTTTTTCGTGAATGGGTACGTCGGAAAATAAATTTATTAAGTTGACCCTGACATGTAAATTCAAGACAGTCTGCCCCACAAGGGGTTGTTAGTGGGAAGCACCACACTCTTCATGCGACTCGCCGAATTCTTCACGGGGGGCTTCGCGCTTTGTGCTAGCGACGCCTTCCTGGTCGGTGTAAACCCGACGTGCTCTGACCTGGCATTGTAGGGATGCGAGGGTCTATGGTAATATGACAACGTCCATGCATGATAATGAGTACCCTGACCCTGTGCGTTCTCGCCGATTCTATGCAAACAGCGTGCATTTATACGTGTGCACCGCCGCGGTTCCATACATGAGCAGTGAAGTCCAGATGATACACCCTACCGCAATAAAAAGCAAGAATAGCGACAGATATGATGTTTTGAAGTCGAGGCTTCATACTATCTCGGAGAAAAACTAACGCACACCTGTCCGGACTCAATGATCCTTGGGAAGAAATTGAAACCCGTTTATTTACGTGCTTGCGATGTTTCCGAACCCTGTGCGTTCTCTCCGATCCGCGCAAAACATACAATCCTCTCTCAGTTCTTATACCGGCAACATTTGTAGGTATACGTAGTGCTCGATATTTGTACAGTCATATATATGCGGCGCAGTACAAAACTTCCAAGTAAACTCTCGTGGTAGTCCATCGTCGATCGTCGGTCGTTCGAGCAATAGCAATAAGGATCGTTCTCGAGAAATCATCCAAGGAATGTTTCTGTGGGTAGGTCAGTAACAAAACGCGCGGTATTATACATCTAGCTGTGTAGTCGAGGTTGGGTACAGGTGCGCACGCACCCAGCTCCAAACCACCAAATAGTCTGAGATGTATCTTCTCGCTTATGTTTCGTTTGTTCTTGTGCTTTTGATCTTTAACTAAAAAAACTATATTTTCGAAACATCACCCGTTTCGCCCGGAGAGAAGCTGAAGAGCACGACAGATCGGACGTTGCGAGAAAATCTCTGGACTACCAAGCTTAACTCAACGCCACAAGCGGACACTCTCCGTTCACACATAGCCCAACCAACGACCACGTTCTAAACCCGTCCGCTTGGCTACCATCACCACGAGAATTCAACAACCGGCGAATCTGGCACTGAACGTCTCAATGTCAACATACGAACCAAATATATCGAATTGCGGCCCCACGATTTAGTGTGCACGCGACTTACGGCAAAACGCCGAAATATATCTGCTTACAAGTAAGGATGGCGGAAACGGACTAAACATGCCCACTTGGATTAAAAACCACACACGAAAATGCGCCACAATGCACAATTGACGTGATTTCCCTAAAACAGACCATAATTTATCGGGGAACTGGTGTCAGGATAACCAATAAAGTACAACCTTTGTGCAGTACGAAACCGAGTACGCCGATTTCATCAGCCACTAAATATAGGCACAAGCCCAGGCGAACGAGGAGAACATAACAGTGAAGAGTCCGCAAGCTACGGGCGTTGTTCGTATTACGTATAAGAGTATTTTACCTTTTGCAGGGCCTTCTTGGGGAACGGACCTCGCGTTCAGCTCGCGGTGCGCTCCGCGCACCACGCTGTGGCGCACTAATTTTACCGACGCGTGCTACGATAGAGGTAGCACTTTTTGACTCAAACGGATTCTGATTAATCGGGCTCTTTACCCCAAAATCGTCGGACTTTCATGTGCGTGTTGCAACATTGTTCATCGTGCACTCAGACCATGGTATTGCTAGTCGGTTAGCACTTTTCGTCATGTCCGAAATCCTGTTTTCGATAAGGTATAACACGTAATGTATGCGGGTGCACCTCTACCGTAGCATGCGTCTAGACCTTGACTCCACGGTACCAGGAGCGGTTTGCCAGGGTGGCCGAAGAACCACGTTGTATTGTGTATGCTGCTGGTAGTGCCCTCTGAGAACTACTGTACGTCTAAAAGGTCATCAGAGTAGCAGTACCAGTAAACGGTACTCAGGAATTGACTCGTGTGTCTTGATGCTTTTCAATGACTTGAGTCCCGACGGAGCTTTCGCTTGTCCCGCGGGTACCAGCTTTTGAAAATGACTGAGCCATCGCGAGTCTCCAGGGAAAAGTAAACTGAAATGACGGCTGTCCTAGCCTGTCCTCACGGTATCCGAAAACAAAAATAGTTAGGGGTGCCTGGGTCTCCCCTGGGTACAAGAAGCTGAAACGATAAGAGCCCCTGAGGGTCCTCAGGGTGCCAGCGACTGAAACGAGTGATACTCACTGGTACTGGTACTTCGACGACCATTGCAGAGATGTGCGTGATAACAATTTGAATATAAATCAAGGCTGAAGCAGTTTAATATTGTATTTTTAAGAGTGGCGACGGGCGGCCGAGAAACGGCGAACGACGACGGTGGGCCAGGGTCGCGCGACGAACTACAGAGCGGCGAGATCGCAATGTTTTTTTTTTTTTTTTTTTTCCGTTTCGTTTCGTCTTCTTTAGTTTCGTTGTTACTCTCGTTCTTATCACTGTGATGAGGAAGAAGTACTACCTGGCTGGGTGGATGGCGAACTGGGTATTGTTTCCCTTGGTTATTTCTGGTGACTTTTATTTTTTTTTTTTTTTTATTATTTTATGTTTTTGCTTGGTGTAACGCCTGTTGTAGCGGGCACGACAGCGATGCTACTAATCCTCGCATCATCCATTTGTTTTGGTTTATTTTTTATTTTTGCCGTGATCGCTTTTGCCTTTGTCTCTCCGCCCCCCCGAATTTTCCTAGGACTTTCTTTGGCTGCTTAGCTACGTACGTATACATTTTGGTTTTTGTTAGTTCCTCTTCTCTTTCCTGGACTCTCGTGTGAGGCACGAGGACGAAAGGAACTGAGTAGGAAGTGCCACGTATCCGTTGTATGGGTGGCGCCCAAGGGAATGGAGACGAGGGTGGGGGGTTCGTAGCGGAAACCGACGGCGGACGAAAGCAGGAAAGAGACGGCAAACAGAGTAGGTACCAGTACCAGACCGACTAGCTGGTAGAACCTGCCTGTACTAGGGCACAAACCTGCCTCAGCTGGCTGGAAGGTACTTTTGGTGTGCTCCGGCTGCCTGTCCTTTTTCCTGTCGTTCTTAGTCTTGCTTCTGTTGGCAGCTGTTTTTTTTTTTTTTTTTTTTTTTTCGGTTCATTTCATTTCATTTGGTTTCTTTTAACTAGATGTCGCATCTCATCTGGGAGAAGCACGACATTTTTTTTTTTTTTTTTGTTTTCTTTTCATTTTGTCATGCTTTTGTTTGGTTGCTTGATTGTTGATTTGCTTCAGTATGTTTACTTTCTATTATTTTTCCTTTTCGCTTTTTTCTTTCTTTTCTCTTTTTTTTCTCTTCCATGCACCTGGATTGCTAGCAGGGTAGGTCTTGCCTGTCGCATATGGCATTGCATGGTCTGCTCTGCTTACTGCACTGAGTGTAGTATCTCTGTGTCGTAGTTTTGTGACCACAGAACTGGTACCTTTTTAGGATGATTAATCGGCACGGACACTGGGTGTGCTGGATGTCGACGGGTAGAAAGGAAGGTGTAATGTGAAGAACACACACACACACAATGCGCGAAGGTGAGACGGCACGATCGGCCGACCGCGCGACTGAGCGAGCGAATTACTGAGCAGGCTGTGTCAATAAACTCAAAAGCGAATGGACGACCGACTATCGAGCTAGCTACCCAACCGACGAAGAGGCACAGTCGGCGATCGACGACACAAACGACGAGCTGTACACCGGCGGCAGTATAATCGTTCGCCGCGACCAATGCGGACCCCTTGTACGTGTAATTAATGGGTAGGATCACGAACACAAATATATATACACTTCTTGATCAAGTACCGGTACGTGGGCGTGTGGGGTGACGATATGTGGTTCTAGTGACGGTGGGTTGTGCTGTACGTGGTGGCCTCTGCCTCTGTGTCGGTGGGTCCCGTCTCGCGCCTCACGTTAAGCTCGGCGCTTAACGTGGCCAGCTCGGGTATTTGATGACCGGCGTATTTATGCCTCAAACCCCGCTGATCGGAAATCATCATTCTCTGCCAATCCCATACCCGATTGCATGTTGATGTTAACATCGAAACGACTTTTCTGTGTCGTCCATGGAGGTCACAAAACGCATAAGAAGCAGGCCCTTGGACCCACCGGTGTTTTTCTTGTGCCGCGGTGGAAACGGGGAGACGAGGCAACAAGGGAACACGACCGACATTTCCACGCTAATCTAAAATGACAGCGACATATAACACCTACGGCCTGCTACTACGGTCTACGGCCTACTATTCCTACGGCGTACGGTTTACCTCCGTAGTGTTCATAAACATATTTCGTTTATCAAGGAGAGTTGAAGTTGACGAACTCTTCGAGGACAATCGCTCAATGTAACCCATCCAAACTAATTCGTCGAACATATGTCTAGTCCAGGTACTTTTCAGGTTGTCGCAACGCACAACACTGCCACACTTCGTTTTCCCACTTTAAACACAAAACCGTAAAATCACGAAGTCAGAGAATCTTGGCTCTCACTGACACCAACCCGGATTTGTTTTTGATTCGGGGCACAGTGCCCTGGGACTTATGTGGTAAGTCTTCGTCGGCATAACACCAACAACGATATGGTAGTAGGAAAAACAGCGGAATCAATCTCTGCTTGGCTCTTGTGCAATACTCTAACGTTTGCACAGATGTTCCGTTATGACAAGTTTAGCCATATATCTCCACGAGGATTGGTGAGTACATAATATCCCGACGGCAACAATGAGTACACATGGACAGCGAAGACTCTAATCTTGTGAGAGGCTCTGTAGTGTATGGCTGCCTAAATTCAACCTATCGCCCCAGAGACAAGGGCACGAAAAAACGAGCGAACCCCACGATACCACACAGCAGGGTAATTGTCTCTTGATCCACCTAATCAATCATAACCCCGTCCACCAACTTCCTTTCCTTGCCATTACTAGCCTCCAGACTCGAACTAACATAAACAAGTTTTTTACCCAGAAACGTATGAAAGATGCGTGGACAACACGACCCCAGTAACGCACCAGTGCGTAGTATTGGCATTACTTCGAAAACACGCCTGCATGTATGGCATCAACAGCTCTATGTCGCGGAGTAGACAATACAATGGCATGCAAGACGGGCATGGCAGGTTTACACGCTAGCAATCTAAGAGAGACGAAATAAATAATTTGAGTAAAACAGAAACAGGACGTGTCATGCACGCCTGGGGGAGATGTGGAAGTCAATAAAAAGGAGTTTTCCTTCTATACTCAAAGCACGCTACAGTCTAAATGTGTGAGGCGGCGGAGTTGTCCGCGTGAGAAAATACAGGAGCCTGGGATTAACATTTGTGGCTTTTGTGAATACGGGAAAGGCGCCATCACGTTTTTATCGCAAGCCAGGTTATTTTGGCACCGGCAAGGCTCATTCTAAAATGAAGTCAATTTCGATGATCTGACACAAACAACAAATCAAGTTGGATCCACACACCAAATTCACGTGATTTCGACGACCACACAAACACATAGTCAATTCCGACCCCTCACTGATATCAAGTACAGTTCAATCCCCCTAACTAAAACGAAGTCTTCTGGAAACACCCGCAAAAAACGTAAGTCAAACGATCTCCACACCTACACCAAGTAATTTACTATCCCCACTAGCAACCAAAGTCAACTTGTACCCTTCACGCAAACACCAAGTCGTTTCAGACACGCACAAAAAAACGAAAGTAATTTCGACCCCCGCACAAAAGCCAAGTACATTAAAATAATTATACTAATACGAAGTACGTTTCAATCCAGGCATGCTGTAATAAGACTAGGTGAGACACAGAGTATCCCCTTGCAGGTTTGTCTATTAAGCATCCTTGGTGTTACTCACTTTCCGTAGAGTCAAGCGTAGAAGAGAAGCAGCTTTTATTAAACCCCGAGCCAGATGACATCTGCCTCGGGATGGGCTTCAAGTATGGCCCGCAGATATTATAAATACCCCGAATACCGAATACGAATGCCATCCAAGTTATACGAAACTGGACCAATTACCTATGCAGAGGTGATGACCGGCCCTCCTAGCCCATAACATTACACTAGCCCACCCTGATGAGCCGTATATATATGCAGAAATATGGGAAAAACGGGGAAATCCCAGTTCCCCGAATTAGAACACGAGTCGAAGATGCGGCTCCTCAAAACCCCTCCCAAACCTCTAAGTTGCTAGGACCTAATAAACACATATACATAGGTTCCCTCAGATAACCCTCCGGCTTGTTGCTTCTCTCGATCTCCATAAACAACAGAGCCTGTCAGTGCCCTCAAATCGGGGACACTCTGTCAGTCCGGAAACAGCCGCGGGCCCTATTAACTTCGCAATGTAGTGTGGAAAACTATGTCCATTGACTGCATTATAGCAGGTCGGGGTCTGTATCAGCCGAGTAGTAACGGGCAGTAACCGTCTGAACCGCAGTACACAGTGCAGTGTGGAAAAATATTTCCATTGACTGCATGATATAAGGCCAACGCGTGCATCAACCAAATGGTGACGGACAGTATCCGTCTGTACAGCAGTACGCTATGCAGTGTGGAAGACTATTGCCATTGACTGCATTATATAACAGCAAAATGCTATGCAGTGTGGAAAGTCCATTGACTGCTATATATAAGAGCAGTACGCTATGCAGTCAAATGGAAATTCCGTAATGACCAAGACGCCACGTGTGATAAGACTGGGTGAGACACAGAGTATCCCCTTGCAGGTTTGTCTATTAAGCATCCTTGGTGTTACCCACTTTCCGTAGAGTCAAGTGTAGAAGAGAAGCAGCTTATATTAATCCCCGAGCCAGATGACATCTGCTCGGGATGGGCTTCAAGTATGGCCCACAGATATTATAAATACCCCGAATACCGAATACGAATGCCATCCAAGTTATACGAAAACGGACCAATTACCTATGCAGAGGTAATTACCGGCCTTCCTAGCCCATACCATTACACTAGCCCACCCTGATGAGCCGTATATGCAGAAATATGGGATAAACGGGGAAATCCCAGTTCCCCGAATTAGAACATGAGTCGAAGATGCGGCTCCTCAAAACCCCTCCCACACCTCTAAGTTGCTAGGCTAATAAGCACATATAGCATAGGTCCCAGATACCCCGGCTTGTTGCTTCTCTCGATCCCAAACAACAGAGACCCAGTGCCCTCAAACGGGACACTGCAGGCCGGAACACCGCGGGCCCAAACTTCGCAATGTAGTGTGGAAAACTATGTCCATTGACTGCATTATAGCAGGTCGGGGTCTGTATCAGCCGAGTAGTAACGGGCAGTAACCGTCTGAACAGCAGTACGCAGTGCAGTGTGGAAACATATTTCCATTGGCTGCAAGAGATAAGGCCAACGCGTGCATCAACCAAATAGTAACGGACAGTATCCGTCTGTACCGCAGTACGCTATGCAGTGTGGAAAACTATTTCCATTGACTGCATTATATAACAGCAGTACGCTATACAGTGTGGAAAAATATTTCCATTGACTGCATTATATAAGAGCAGTACGCCATGCAGTGTGGAAATTCCATTGACTGCAGTATATATGAGCAGTACGCTCTGCAGTCAATGGAAATTCCGTAATGCCAACGACGCCACGTGTGATAAGACTGGGTGAGACACAGAGTATCCCCTTGCAGGTTTGTCTATTAAGCATCCTTGGTGTTACTCACTTTCCGTAGAGTCAAGCGTAGAAGAGAAGCAGCTTATATTAATCCCCGAGCCAGATGACATCTGCCTCGGGATGGGCTTCAAGTATGGCCCGCAGATATGATAAATACCCCGAATACCGAATATGAATGCCATCCAAGTTATACGAAAACGGACCAATTACCTATGCAGAGGTAATTACCGGCCTTCCTAGCCCATACCATTACAATGCGCCGACAGCACGAATTCTGCAATAGCTACGAGTGGAGAGCTTGCACAGTATATTGCGGTTGATAATTGACGGCGTACATTGGCATACACACATCACAATAGGTTGTGGCGGACAACACCTATCAATCGGCAGTATCGCCCGTCTACAATATATTGCTGACACTAGCTATCTATGATTGCCGATGCCCGCTCAAGTGCGGGTCCCGGCCGAGGCCCGTGGGGCGTGCTCTAGGCCTTCAAAGTCGCAAATTCTGGCCAATAACTCAGGGGAGGCGTTCCGACTTGACATCACCTCGCAACTACTCTGAAAAAAACTATCGTACGACTGTTTTTCATCCGGGTATGAACTTTGATGGTTCGTTTTTGACCCGTCGCATGGACATAACACGCAAAGCACGCACCACGCACGAGAAAACAAGGACCACACCGACATCGAACGAGGCAAACATCAAGCATCGTGCAGCAGTAGTTGATACCATGTTGCATGCGTCTGCTCTGTCTGGGCTGCGTACAGCAGTAGTAGAAGTGTACGATACGCTTGATAATTTTTTGTCAATTAAAAATTTGGTTCCAATATTTGGGAATCTACCTAGAGCACAAATGCACAAATCTAAAAGTAAAAACGAGTACGTATGTACCAGCATGCAGACTTCGAAGTATCATATCTACGACCTCTCTCTATATTCCAAGGATAGTCCGATCTACATACATAGGAACACGAGTGTTTTGGTACAGTAGCACTACTGCTGTACTTTACGGATACATGTCTCCACAGTAGTCTAGGCTACAAACTGCGAAGCAGCCAAGGCGCCGTTTGTCGAACAGCACAAAATTACTAGAATTTCAGTTCCCAGCCTCATTCCTCAGTCTCAATCGCAGTCCCAGAAATGCACCAGTGGCTGGTTTACAGCAGCGATTAAAAACAACAAAACCGCTGATACCCGTCACGGGTATAGATAACACTTTTTACTCGCCGATAATTTGGGCCCAGGGCACCCGGGCATCCAGCTGTTCGACGGGCACCCTTAGACAAGTACTCGGCTGCTAAACGCGCACAAGGGTACCCGCTCAAAAGGTATTAGGTACGAGTGAATACTCTTATCTATGACCGGGACGGGACTCGTCGGGCAACAGCTCTGTCATAACTATCTTCTGTATGAACTCAGCTGTACAGCGCAGAACAGCCGTGATAACTGCAGGACCACTGCCTGTGAGATCGACTCTAAATCCTACAAGAAATAGTTAGATCGACTTCAGAAACAAAACAAGTCGTTGAGCCTGGAACTGAAGTTTCTGAACACCGGGAGCCCAGTGTACCTCAGATACGATATCATCTCGTGACAGTTGTTTCGTTAGGAATGTCCGTCGCTACTACGTTTACAGTCTATGCCACAGGTTTGCTCCAAAAATTAAGCCATAAAGCATGTGCGATATATTTTCACCTTGCGACACCCCCGGGATTTCAAGTGACTAACATCCCGAACGCGAACCTTGTATATATATATATATAGATTGGTAAACATCTTTCACGGTACAATCGTCGCCGACAACATCTATCGATCCGCACCTACCGCAGTCCATTGTCGCTGTGACAGTATTTATCGAGAGATGTACTCCTTCGTCAACTACGTAGACCACTTTTGTGTCTAGTGCCCGGGGTTTAGGTATGTATAATATATATAAACGATAAACAATGTTTTTGTATATTATATATACGTACTCGTTTTGTGTTTACCATCCTGGGCTCTTTTTTCTCTCTCCCTCTTAGTCGTAACTCGGATCCGGGGTTATTAATTAGGCTCTTCCCCTCCCTCCCCACTACGGTAACGTGCCTTGCATTTTTATCGCGAGAAAATCTCAGCACTTTCTTCCCGCGTCGACATTCGTCGAGTTGTGCCAAACAACGATAAAATAAGCGCTCTCGACAGCAGTTGGTCTCAAACGAGAAAGAAACTCCATACACACGGAGACTCCAACCCCTGACCTCTACGTCAGCTGTCTTCGTGGTTACCTGCTAGACCACCGGGGCGATGGGCGTATATGGACGATGGGTGGGATCGAATCGATTTGAAGACAACGTGCATCATTGTAATCACTAGATATTGCGTCGAGCACTGGAATATGTGTACGTGAAACATATGTGTTGCATTACATATATCGTGCAAGCGGTACCCCGTACTATGCCAGGGCTGGGCCACGATCCGCACCCAATTACGCAATCCACTGATAAGGTAAATTGACACACGCATTCAAACAGGTACCAACCGATCCATATCCACAGCCCCCCCACCCGCCTACCCACGTACGCACCAACCGATCGACACACGCACCAACTGATCCACAACAACCGATCCACCTACTACCCTCTACAACAGCAGTGTGGAATGCAGTATACATCAGCACAGTACGTACAGCAGTAGCAGTACTAGTAGTATTAATAGTAGTAGTAGTAGTAGTAGTAGTAGTAGTAGTAGTAGTAGTAGTAGTAGAAGTAATAGTAGTAGTAGTAGAAGTAATAGTAGTAGTAGTAGTAGTAGTAGTATTAATAGTAGTAGTAGAAGCAATAGTAGTAGTAGTGGTAGTAGTAGTAGTAGTAGTAGTAGTAGTAGTAGTAGTAGTAGTAGTAGTAGTAGTAGTAGTAGTAGTAGTAGTAGTAGATGTAGAAGTAGTATCTAATCCATCTACAGCAGCAACACCAGCAGCAGTTCATAAAATATCAGCACGTACGTGGAGGGGACACAAACAAAACGCCGGCATCGATGCAGAGCCCTTGCTTTGCACGTACGAACAGCAGCGGCCCTTTTTCGTTTGTTTTTGCTTTTGTGGATTTTTGTACTTACCTCTGAGCGTTTCATCTGGAAATTAGTGCAAAAACGGCTATCTCGCCAAGTTTTCGGCCGCTTTCGATTCTGAAAGAAGGTCTGGAGATGCAAATTTTCACTTTTTTGTGACTCTTTGATAACGCTATCTTGATTTTAGTGTGGAAAAATGTATTGAAATTAGTGTGGAATTTTTTTTTCTTTCAATTAGTGGGGATATTTTACCTTGATTTCAGTGTAGGGGTTAGGCCCCAGGCGGGAAAGTCTTCCGAACACGCTGTGGACTCTCACATCCAGCAGATCAGCCCCGTTCCAGGGGACGGAGCGAGCAGTCCCCGGGAGGCCGCCTTCCCCCGCCCCCCGGTTGCCGAGTTCGACAGCCGCGCCCGTTCTCTCGCCGGGTTCACTGAGGGCTGGCGCGTGGGGCGGCCGGGGCGCGGGCGCGGCATCAATCGGGGTTGGGCGGCACGAAGTAGAGCCGACCCCCCGCGGGCCATACTGAAGCCGCGACATAGTCGTGAAGATACAAAACGACATCACCACCACTACCGATGCCTAATGAATATTAAGGATTCAGAATAAGCCCGGGGTATGTTTCGAGTATGGTATCGGTTTTATGCGATAAATTGTCAAGCGACCAGTACAACTAGGCTTCCATCAAAAGGGTCTCCCGCATTGTAGAGGAAGAACGTCCAGGAAATATTCCCCAAAAAAACGGCGGGGAAGAATCAGGTGGAAAACCACAACAGGCCTTTATTTGCTCTCCTGATCCCACCCAAACCTGATCCCACCCGGATCTGATATCATTTGCCAGCCTGCTCCCACCCAAAGTTGCATACATACGATATTTCCTCCGGAGGAGCCGCCGGAGGCCGTGAGAGCGAAGCGCGAAACGCAAACAGTCAAAATTAGTATAACGCTCAAACAACCTCGTTTGAAAATAAAAGTCGTCGCAGATACCCTGCAATCGAACCGATAACCGTATTTACTTAGCTGGGCACCACAGACCGCGGAGGTATACTAGATCCACCCACCCCAACACAAAGATGTCGGGAGACATGTCAATGCCAAGCAGTCTGTCTGCCAAAAGGCTGTCTGTCAAAGCAAATCAAGCTGTCTAGACATATGCCCCCAACCTGCCGGGAAGAAATAGCCTCCTATAATATGTGTCGAAACCCTCCTTTTTTAATTGCTCGGCTATTTCACTCGTTTGATATGAGGTAAGTTGAAATCATCGATATTCTGCAGTTCAAGTCCAATCTTTTCTGTAGACCGGACTCGGAAATATCGCAAAATAAATGCCGAAAAAAACAAATACGCTCGTACAAGTACAGCAAATCACATTAATATTAAAAATTACTGTCAGGCGTTTTTAGAAAAGCGGGTATTTGTCGATAGTGTCCCCTGTTTTTTGTCGTCAAAGCTGCCTGTACAAGGCATTTGCTTTGGCGCTGTCTGTCAAGGGCAGAGGGGTTAAAAAAAAGTGTTGTCTCCCGACATCTTCGCCCCAACTCCTCCTTTTGAATGTTTAGCAATTTATAGTCGCAGTACGTGTACATATAGAGCCGAGGAATATTCCCAGAAAGATCTTCCTCGACAAATTGGAGTACCCAGCTCGCTTCCAATAATACGAGATTGTAATAAGGAGATATTTGATGCTGAGAAGGGCGCAGCCCTTCGAAGCATCAATAGATGCTCTTCATAATGGTCACCCACCAACATTTACTGTTAATTAAGCGATGCGTGTCAGCGCAAAAACCTTGTACGAGTACAGAGAAAAATGTACCAGTAAACAAATACATCTGAATCATTTCATAATTCGTTTTTGTTGTATGATCTTTTTGCTCGTATTTTGTAAAATCTGTATCAGGTATCAGGTCGGTTGGTCCCTGGGCTGGTAGTCCTACAATCACCAACACCACCCACCAACATTTATTGTTAAGCGATGCGTGTCAGCGCAAAAACCTTGTACAGAGAAAAATGCAAACTAAGAAATCTGAATCATTTCAGAATTCGTTTTTATTTGTATTGTCTTTTTGCTCGTATTTCGTAAAATCTGTATCATTTCAGAAATCGTGTTTTATTGTCTTTTTGTTTTCTGCAGCAGCAGCAGCAGCAGATAAGAAATGGGATGGACAAAAAAAAAACAAAATGCTGCTGCTGCTGAACGAGTGCGTACCAGGAACCACCACCAAACCACGGGACGAAGCCACCACCAACCACCACCAGCCACTACGAGCAACAACAACTTCTGGTGCTCCTGCGGCTCGTGGGGCAGGGGTGGTGGCGGTGGTGGTGATGGTCGTCGTTGTGGTGTTTGCTGGTGATGGTGGTGTGTGTGCTGGTTGCTTTTTTAGTTGTGTGCGATGATGGTCTTCCTCGCTGTTCGACACAACAATCACGATCGATCATCACCATCACCACCTACCTGCTCCCACCAACCACGGACGAACCACACCACCCCACCACCATGCCACAACCTGGGGCGTGCTGGTGGGGGGGTGGTCGGTGGTGGGGTGTTTGGTGTTGTGGTGTGGTGTTGTGTCTTGCTTTAGTGTGCACGATTGGTCTCTACTGCTCGATATCAGTGTTGCTCTACTGCCGAGAAATGTGGTCTTCACTTTCAACCCTTGACAGCCTTGACATGCCGTGACTGTCACTAAACAACTAGTTTTTAATGTGGAACACTCCACCCTACACCCTTGACAGCGCATGTTTTGCCTTGCTTGACATGTCTCCCGACATAAAAAAAAAGCAGCAGCAGCAGCAGCAGCAGTGTTCTGGAATATATGGCAAGCGCTGGTCTGGTGTACGGATGTAAAAAAACAACATGCTGCTGCTGCTGAACGAGTGCGAACCAGGAACCACCACCAAACCACGGGACGAAGCCACCACCAACCACCACCAGCCACTACGAGCAACAACAACTTCTGGTGCTCCTGCGGCTCGTGGGGCAGGGGTGGTGGCGGTGGTGGTGATGGTCGTCGTTGTGGTGTTTGCTGGTGATGGTGGTGTGTGTGCTGGTTGCTTTTTAGTTGTGTGCGATGATGGTCTTCCTCTTCTCGTCCGATCATCACCGTTGTTGCTCTACTGCCGAGAAATGTGGTCTTCACTTTCAACCCTTGACAGCCTTGAATGCCGTGACTGTCACCAAACAACTAGTTTTTAGTGTGGAACATCCACCCTACACCCTTGACAGCGCATGTTTTGCCTTGCTTGACATGTCTCCTCATCGTTGCTACGTACAACTGCTAGTTTGCTCTACTGCCGAAACATCCCAGTGCACAATTGCACTGGTAACAATTATACAGTCACTACCGCCTAGCTCTCCGATCTCGGCACGGCTTTCGACACGAGCAGCACAGGACGGTCGGCACAAATAGCGGGCCTCTATCAGTCCCGAGCGTGTCTGAATCGGTTGAGTGTACGCGTCGCGCGCCAAAAAAAGCAAAGCAAACGAAGGCGAAGTGCGAAGTGCGAAGTGCGAGGGACGGACAAACCTCAATATTAAGATTCTTAAATAAAGCCACGCTGTGGCAGCTTTCAGAACTGTTTTTTGTCCGTTTGTGTCCGTTCGCGACAGGGGGGTACACCCCCACCGGCAGAACCCAACCCATTAGAAGAGCATCTATTGATGCTCGAAGGGCTGCGCCTTCTCGCATCAATATCTCCTCATTATTAATATTAATAGTTTACTTTGTTTTCATCATCCCATTCATTAGCTTTGCCTTTTCTTTCTCTCTCCTTCCCATTATAATGAGGAGCTAGCGATGCGAGAAGGCCG
>MEHQ01004137.1:0-14366 GCA_008828725.1 Saccharina japonica
ACTATTTCTGGTATAATAACACCTTATCAGTACTCCATACGGAAAACGGCATAACTCCAGTTATGATGCTCAAACCTGCGACCGACCAATGTATAGCTCGTTCGTTATAGTCTCGAGGGGGGGTATTGGGGCTCTTGGATCTGCAAGGGAGGGCAAGCATTGCTGTGTTTGGATCACGAAACGAAAGTGCTCCGGAGCAAGATTTTGATCGTTTCTTAGCTCCTGTTTGGTATCTAAACTCTGCTGTGGCCACGTAGGAGGCTACGGACGGTCAAACTAGGGGCCCAAGTAGGTTCACCTATTAGTGCTCGGCGTCCTCGTCGAAAATCTGAGGTAAAACAGTATCAGCAGCCGGAGAAACTGCCATTTTCCAATTTTTCTTGAGTACCAGGGGTATGGCGAGTCGTTTTCGAGTAATAGGCACCATTCGTGATGAACATGGCGTCTGATCGATACGCCTCTCGAGACACAACTGTTTACCACGGCCTAGACTGGAGATATGACGTTTTCCGTGGGGAGTCATGAACATGTGGAAATTGTACCAGGAATAATTTTGCAACTGAAATACAAAAAACGGATTTGTTTTATGATTTGCTCTTTTTGTTTTGCCCGAAGCGGCCCCTTAAACAAGTGGCATCGAATCCAACTGCTGATGCGGTTATGGTCCCTCTATAGTGCCGGTATGCGGCAGGCAACAGCAATACCGATCCTGCTTTAGCGTCACCAGACACTACTCCGCACACTACAACGCTGGAATGTTCAAGGAATGTTCCGTCTGTGCCAGGCGGTTCCACATGTAAAATAGCGGACAGCCGTTACTACTCAACTGGCACTACATAGAGGGACCGCTTCTCTGTGTATTGGACTGGCAGCCGGCAGTACGACTGACGACTGAAGAAACACCTTACTATATATATTGTAAGGGTATTTTATTTCCGAGGAGGTGGTTGTCAAACATTGCAATACGACCACACTTCTGTGCAACTAACCCTACGTGCGTACGCAGCAGTATGCATACGTTACACGGAATCCACGAAGAAGTTGGTAAACTCTTAAAACTATGAGTTCTATCTATTTTACTTACATGAGTCAATGTTGGGCGCCGTTCGGGCGCTTATTAAGGAAATGCAAACAATAATTCAACTTCGAAGGTCATCCAAACAAACATATTAACGCATGCATGGTTCGCTTTTACGATCGAATACATTAATATTTTGTATGCGATTTATTGTTTAAGGTTGCAGTGTGTGGTGTTGTGCTAATAACGCTGTTGTGCTACCTTCGATCGATCTAAAGAGGGGCGGCACAAGTACCAGTTACAGCGATCATTATTTTCTGTATTTTCCGACGCCAGCGAGCCTTGTGGTAATGGCTTCGCTATCTCTCGGTCGTCAAGTAACGCGCCCACCACTGCTATAATTCGTGATGATACAAACGTCCCATCAAGGGCCACATACGGGATGCACACCTCCGTGGCTGTACAGGTGGGGCAGATCGCATGCCTCTGCAATACCAGTGCTGCCGTAGAAAAGGCATGCATTTGTTCGGGCACGCCTGTTTGTAACATGAGCGTTGCAATACATATTTTGAAACCCCTGTAGCTGAGCTAACCTGAGAGACACCCCCAAACCCTAAACGCTAATCCCAGTCCTAACCCTAACCGTATGCACCACATCTACCCCCTCCGTAATATCCCTTGCTGCCGCACGCCCCACTTACTCGACCTGGATTACAGAGAAAGACTCGTGGGAAATAACCAGCTGAGTTGTTCCAATTTGACAAGATGCCGACAGTGCCCCAGACGGATCAATGGATCCAAGGTCACGATCAGTTTGGAGTCAGGTGCTGGTGAGACAAGAAAGGGTCACTCCCCCCCCTCTAGGGCGCGTTTGCATGGTGTAGACGGCAAACGTTTGAAAGAGTTTTTCGATCGGGAAAATGGTACTACAGTAGATCACCCGTTTGTTCGTCATGAAATTCGTGCCAACAGCAGTCGTTGTTGCCCATTTTCGTTCGTTCCGACGCCCGGTCCTCGTGATAGTTTTGCGGTTACACCTCCGTTTTCCCTGATAAAAGTGTGACGCGCACTCGTCAAGTAGGTTGAAGGCATGGTGAAGCGGTTGCTACAGCGACAACATAGTTGTTGCCAGCACACACACCCATTTGGTGTTTTAGGAATCCATGCTGATATGTCTACGGCAGAATCTGTCTCGCGGGTTGCATCGCGGTTGCCCATACCAACACCCCTCTAACGGGTGATATTGAACTGTAACATGGTTGATCACGGTGCAAACAGCGAGGGTGATATGCGATGTCAGAGTTACCTTCCTTGCTTCAGTCCGATTCATGTTCCTCAGCCACGCAGCTGCGCCTTAGAGGGTACGGGCAAACGTGTTTGGTCCATCTTCGTGTTTGTTTTCGTCAACGATGATAAATTCAGGCGCACCCAAACGCCATGTCCTGCAATGTGTGGCTTGCAAGCATTCGCCAATTACACGCCGCTCATTCATAGAATATTTCCCCGCAAGCAAAAACGCCACACTCGACCGGCTCACGGCTGTGAACAACCCTCTGGCTTTGCGGCTGCTACAAAATGTTTGTCCAGGCGCCACACGATCTCACAAGAAACCAGGTACTACAAGCCTTCCTTGCAAGGGCTGTCAGCCGGTATGGATCCGAATGTGGCAGGCTCGGTCCAATTCCATCCTAACACCACATCTGTCATGGGAGCATGGGTGAAGTACACCGACAGCAGCACTGGAAACCCTTACTGGCACAACAAGATCACGAATCTGGTGAGAACTTGTGTAGAAATACCCCACGGGTCAGACCTTCCATTAAACCCATGATATTTGTCAAAACGGCCACCAGCTTGAGCAAACCCCGCTACATCCTGAGTAGGAATACTTCCGTAATCTTGTGGGCGATGTCATGCAGGAGCAGTGGAACGGAAGGAGTTGCATTTGCAACCCAAGTACCTCTTCGCCGTACCGGTACTTATTGCACGATACTATTCAATGTGTGCCTACCCTAGCATTGCATGTCGGGCTGACCTTGCGTATTTATTGGTGTCAAAGTTCGTCGTTGGTTGAGATACTGATTGGTTTCAGTTTATAAAAAAGAAGATCGGGTAGTTTGTGCAATAATTTGCACAAGGTATCTTGTCGATGATGATATGGTGTGAGCAAGGCATTATACTGATGGTGGGTTTCATGAGGGAATCATGGCCATCTAGTGGAGGCCGTGCGACCTCGATTGCAGTGTGTGGTTTCATCAATCGGGTGTTGGGGTTCTGCACTACGTGTCCAACCGTTCTGCGTGCGGCTGTTGCACCACGAGTTTCAGATGTGTATCTGTGTAGATTGGGTAAGAGACTCGACCCTAGGAGTGGAGGTTCCTTGTAATGAGACGAGCGTTTTTTCGTATGAGCTAGCCGCACGTCGTAGGTGCGCAGCTAAGCTGGTCAGAGATAATACTTAGCAAGCGAGGGAATCTGACCAATCCTCTACTGCCTTGTGTGGGCGGTTAGTCACGGAAGGTATACATATTACGCCAGTGGGCTATGGGCGTACGGACAAAACCATAACACGTAAGTTCAATAATATTCATCTATGAACCTATATACGATATATATATATATATCGATGACGGTGATGGTGCGAGCCAAATGACCAAAAATATATATATACAAGGGCTCCGCATGGGTGCCGGCATTCGCCGGCACCCATGCTTCGGGTAGGGCAGGGAAGGAGTTGGAACTGTTCCATCCGACATAAACGAAAAAAGAAATTGAAAGGAATGCCAAGGGTTCCATCCGAATTCATGAATTATCAGGAGACAAAGGTTGACAACAAATAAAGCAAGCATACGAGTAGTTGCAACACACGTTACTGGCATTGAATGCGTTGCCATTAGCTGGAAGTCAGCGCATGAAATGCGCAGAAAGAAGTACAACAGCAACGTAAAACCACGATGAACGCAAAAGGAATTGTCGCTAAAGTGACTGTTGCTCTTTTTGAAAAAAAAGCAAAATTTTCGTGCTCGGGTTGCAGCTGCTATAAATATAGCCTCGCAGTATATAACAGCACAACAGTACGTACAGCAGCAGTGCATTATTAGAAGTGCATGTGTAGCCAGTTCGCAGTTCGTACCCAGCTTATATGCGGCAAATTGGTATTGTCTCCACCAATCTACATGGTGGATACGTTGAGTAACTGTAATTAATTAGGAATATTTGGAACGTATAAATCGCACCTATCCCCCCGATACAGGCTTCAGGAAACCGCAGCACCACATTATTACCATTTTGCCTGTGAAAACACCCAGCAAAAAAAACTATGTTTTTCATTTTCCAACAATAAAAAGCTAGGATCTTCGTACTGCTGCTACTACTGTGTGTTCAGCGACCTATTATACTGAAGGTTCACCTATCTTTCCAGCTTCTTTTGTGTGAGTGTCATATTATTAATTGTACAAAACCTATTTGCGGGGGGATGGCCGATTTTCTGTTTTTTTGTTAGTATTGAACAATCGTAATTATTTTTATAATGAAGGGTTCACGAATGTCCCCGCTTCTTGTATATGAGTGTCGCAGTAGAAAATCAATTTACTGGGGGATGGCAGGTTTTCTCGTTTTTTATTATTTATTACATGAACGTTGAATAACGTAATTATTTTCATAAAAAGCTAGGATCTTTGCACTACCACAACTAAACTACTATATGTTCAATGCGAAAAAATACCGTGCACCCCGCTGGGTGGAAATCTGGGTGGAAATTTACTGCACACCCAGCTATTATTTTATATAGGTTTTAATGTGTACTCGTCGTGCACCAAGATCCCTGATCCCAACACCGATACGTAGGAGGACGGTTTGCGCATCGAGCTATCGATTTATGGTTCGCGCTTCGCGCTCTCGGCCTCCGGCGGCTTCTGCGGAGGGCTGATTATATTTCAACACCTTGTGGGTGGGAGCAGGGTGCCAAATGGGATCAGATCCGGGTGGGGATCAGGTCCGGGTGGGAGCGCGGTAATTTTTATCGGTGTTCAATGCCCCAAAAAAAGGGCTCACAAATATTCCCGCTCCTTTTATACGAATATCACAGAGTAAAAAATGCATACAACATCTATTTGCGAGGGGATGGCTTGTTGTTTGCTTATTTATTAATAAAATGCTGAATACGTTGAACAATCAATTGTAATTATTTTTTGGAACGTACAGATCGTACCTATCTGCCCCCTACAGGCTTGCGGAAACCGTAGCACCAGGCGATTTTTCTGCATCTCCCTTCCCTGCCACCTAGCAACAGTTACTTATTTATTGCCCGACACAAAGAGGCAAGTATCTTCGTACGACTACTATTATTTTAACAATCATTTCCTTTGTAGTTGCACTACCACTCCCCCTGTCAAGAGCTACTTATGTATTACCCGACAAAAAAAGGCAAGTATCTTCGTACTACTATTATAATATTATTTTTAAAGCATTCCTTTGTAGTTGAGCACTACCACTCCCCCTGTCAAGATTCAAAGAAATGAGAAATGCTTGAGAATGCTACCCAATATCCAAGATCGCGTGCTTACTCCTCGCTTGTCTGTCTCTGCCCCCGACGCGTTCACGGCGAGATAAGCAGGGGAACTCGTACAGATCACTTACTCGTACGAGGTAATGGTACATACCTGATGTACGTACTGCTGTATCGATCGACACGTACTACTCGTCATGCGCGTAGTTCCAAAGAGCTTCGAAGTAACGATGCAAAAGGCTGACAACATGTATGTGACTCCTACACGATACCACTGCTGCACTTATTAATAATTTACTGAGAAACACGTCATCAGCTGTGAAATCTCCCGACCAAAGTCACCCCTTTGGGTTTGCGCACTGCAACCCTCTTTTAAAAAAATCACCCCTTTGTGTTTGCGCGCTACCGCCCCCCTGTCAAGATTCAAAGGAGTGCTCGAGCATGCAAACGACACAAAGGGCTGACCAGTGACAAAATGTGATTGCTACTACTACTGTGCACATATTTAAAAAAAGTCACCGCTTTGTGTTTGTGACTACCCCCCCCCCCTTCAAGATTCAAAGAAATGCTCGACATGCCACCCAAGATCCAAGAATTTGCCTACTTCTCGCTCCTCTCTCTCTGCCCCCGCACGCGTTCGCGGCGGGGTAAGCGGGGGGGACGAAGGGCGAGGGGCGTCGGAGCCGATCCTCGAAGAGAGCGCCCGAAGAAATGAAAAAACCCTCGAGATATTGAGGTGCCGAGATTCCGATACTGAGGCCGGCCCGGAATTAAAATTATTTATCGTGCGAGCTCGAGGGTTGAATCCACATGAATTTATATATATTTATATGCTCCCTAATGTTCTCCCGCTTTCGTTTGTCTGCGAACTATTATGCCGCCTTTGATTCGTCTACAAACTGCAGACAACGTGGTACAACCCCAACGCTAGCCTCTAGGCACCACCTGTGCCACTATCGCTCTATCGCTACGGAGAAACGGGGAGCAGCACCAACCATCCGGGAGCAAGGATGGCATTACAGCCAACAACAACAAAATGAAGACTACGGAAAAGGCAGGGCATGAAGGACCTGCAACCGCATGCCACGTACTACTCTGCCTCGACATACAAATACAACTTGTTCAATAGTAATACACGATTGGTCCTTTATATTTCGATTTAGAGCATTGGTGTGGACATTCAACGGACCTGTCCCAACGCCTTTCTGCGACATATTCCGTAACAAGCAGGGACCGATCAAGCGATGATTTGAGGTTTTTGTTGTTTGAGTAATGTACTCGGGCGATGCCATCGCTCACAAGCGAACCTTCAATTGCAATAGCATGTTTGGTAGAATGGGGACGGTGGGTGAGAAATATTGGGTAGGGAGGGTGGTAGGTTTTGATACAGGATGGTAGGCGGTGGGTATACCCCCCCCCCCAGGACGACGACGTAGACGAGACTGGTCATGTACATATAAATACCTCTATATAGGGGTGGAGGTGGAGGTGTTAGCTGACGCATGCATGTTGTTGCTCGTTGGATTCACTTGGTTGGAGCGCTGTGGATAAGAAGGATACCAAGGGTATTTCGATGACACATATTAGACCGGGGTTTGTGTATATCAATACGTCCAAGTCATGTGATTGGATAATCGGTGAATCATCTCGACTGCATGATATCAAGCTTGAATGTGGCTGCCACGTTTTATGTCACGTGTTCAAACTGGAGGGATGGAGCTTGGTGAAACTGGTACGAAGTCCCTAACGATACGTGTGTGTAAACCAATTTAAATAGGAGAGGAGCAACGGTGTTGGTGCCGACATAATCTGTTGGGGATTTGAATTTGTACGTGCATTTTGTAGGTTGTAGGGATTGTTGCGACGTGCGCACTCCCTGTACGGTTCGTGGCACAAATACTCGTGTATGTGTTGTGTAGAGATAGCCGAACATCTCCTGACCAGGTACGATGTCAAGGAAAATGTTTGACTGGCTTGCTTGTTGGCTCGTTAGCGGCGTGTGGCTTTAGTTCGTGCCTTCGAAGGGGTGGCACCGATGATACAGACCCTGTACGGGGTGATCGAATCGTGATGTAGCCGGCAGGGCGTTCATGAACGCCTTTCATTGGCCGTCTTCTACGTTTTCCGAAAGGTTTCTTTCGGTGTCTGTGCCTTGGTTTGTGCAGCAGTTTTGCCAGTGTTTTCTGGGTGTGCGATGCTCGTGTATACATACTCTGTTTCAAGCACGGTTAGGGGACGCATGAGCAAGCGCAGAATGCGCCCGTTATCGAGGGCTATAACAACCGATGGCGACGTGCTCGCACGTGCGCGACGAGCTAGTGTTCGCCCAGGTTCCGGTGAGTTGGTTAGATACCAGAAAGGGGGAATACACGTAGGGAAAGGTTGAGCGTGTATATCGCCGTATGGATGTTAATCCCCGCTGAAGCACGTTAGCAAGGGCGCCTTGTTCATGACAGAAGGGATTTTGCGACTGGCATCTTAAGCGTTCATCATTGTCTCCCGAAGGGTCGCTGCAACACGCACAATATATGTGCTGAGAGAGAGATAGAGACCCGTGGGTCCCCACGGGCTACGCGTGCTCCGGGCAATCTATGCCAATTGAAGTAGTGGCCACATGACATCGCGTGTCCCCTACCTTCTACCTTCTGCCGTCTACACTATCTTCACTGTTTCACTTGGCTGCCCTTCTCTAAATGCGATTGTTCCGGTATCTTCTATCACACAGTCTGGGATCCCATAACTCGTATCTCTGCCGGAACAATAATCAGGATGAGCACTGCGTGCGCTGATATCGTTTGGTGGAACTAGCGGCGGTATGGTAGAGGTATTCCATGCAGACAATTCACGCAATAATATCGAGTATGTTTTTTTTTCATTGTATAAACCGTATAGTTTACCCAGCAAACATAAACCCTACACGAGTTTGATTTATTCCTCTCTCGGCGTGTTGTCGACGAGGATATTTTCAGGCAGTATTTCAAAGCTGCCGATTTGATCGCTACAATTCACGATGTCATATTATCAAAACACCTCTCTGCCACGGCAGCAAGAACATGTTCAAACGACTAGCCACACCATCGACCGGTCGTCTTTCGACTAACAAGAGGCCGCGGTATTCCACAGACCGAGTTGATCATAAACGTCGGAACATGTCCCTACACTGCTACCCCAACAAAAGTTTAACGCTTGATACCATGAAGCGTCACTGGTCCTCTAGATTAGCAAAGCTACCAAACATAGTCGAATACGCCATAGCCCCTTATAAGAAGCCAATCATACCACCAACCACGGTTTCTCGAGGTTCAATTGCACCGAGGTTCCACCGCTCCCGAACCCCTTCAAACTTGTACATCTCTTCGGGCGAATATACATCCTATATATCCCTATACTTTCGACAGGTCCTGACTGGTGTTTACCGCTCTGTATCTCAACCAACGACCACCCCCCACCGAACGGTATCATTGCGAAAGCAACGACACGACAACCGACCCTTGCCTCGTAGACCGAAGGACAACATATGTTACCCCCCTTCCCCCTCGACAGTCACACGATTCTTCCGACGAATAGTCATCTATAAGTAGAGGGGCTGCCTCCTGTCCTTCTAGTTCCGAACGTGTTCCTGGCTCTTGCGGAGTGACATACCTCAAATAAACTAACCGCGTTCATTCACACGATAAGCTTCCCAACCAAACGAGCGATCGCGGGCAGTGGGATCATCATGCGTTAACGCGCGAAAATACAAAGTCGCAAATCCGTCACGCTACGATGTGAGTGAGTAGCAGCATCCACATTTTGGTAAACAACTCACCTCAGGAGCTGAAACAACCAACTACGGGGATCTTGTAACATGGTGCCCTAAAGGCATTCCCATGGGCCAGGGTATCTAGCGAAAGAAGTGCGTATTATGTACACAATATTTACATCGGATCCAACCAAATCGGATAGCTGCTCAGTTGAGCGTCTCCGGTCTCAAACAAGTGGTTGCCTTCAAGGACACAGCCTCTACCATATGGCGCGGCTCGAATGCTTCAAATGGCACTGAGTAGAGTTGAAAGGCACCATGTTGAAGAGGTTTCTGAGGATCCTCACTTGGGGAGCTGTACTGTTTTGATTGAGTTGCATAAAAAACTGATTATGGAGAACAATAAACGTGCGGCGTGCCCGATGCACAATGTATTGGCTCAAGTATACAAAAAAGCAATAGTGCAACCAGAAGGACGAAATCCCCACAAGTTCGGGCTTTGGCGTCCCGTTCGTAGAAAATCATATCTATGCAAAATATCCTACGCTTCTGTCCCAGTACGCGTCAAATACATGTGACCAGTTGCGAATATGCAATATACAGACTTGACATTTTTCCTCTCAAGGGCGACGAGCATCGTCCGCGAGATAATTGCGCCCTGAAAGGTACCCATCCGAATCTGTACCCGCCTCTCTTCCGCCTCTCTTCCGAAGACATAATTGCATTCAAAGACCAACACGAAACAGTGCATGAGTCGCTGCTTCCTGTCATAGCCCCGTGTTCTCGATTTCTCTGCTTCAGCTGTCCACGCTCGCCATAGCACGTCCCTACCTGTACTTTTTACGGCAGTCGGGGACGCCATACTGTGTCTCTTTCGTTTTTTCGTTGAACCATATCTTCCCTCCCCTGCCGTCGTTAACCTTAGACCACAGGTCCTGCTCACGCTTCTCGAAATTCGGGGGTGGTGGTGACGTGCGCGGTGGCGGCGGCGGCGGCGGCGGCGGCGGATTCTTGTCCTTTTTCTTGGGATCATCCCACGTAGTCTGGGTGGTGAGGCACAGGGGAAACGTGGGAAAGGGGTCTCAGAAGCGAACTCAGTGCTTATTTGTAGGGAAATGATGGCCAGCGACATCCCCGTAGTCGTCAGCTACTGTAGTAAGCGGGTAGATAAACGGCAGGTCGAAGCTGGACGAGCTGAGGCCTCAACCGTTGGTCTCAGTTCAGCCTTATATTAGGAAGAGAGAGGGTCCTCCCTTCACCACAGTTCGAACGATGTAAACGGCTGGAAACAAATGGACGGCTCCAGGTAGTAGGTGGTGCCGTACTTGACATACGTGTCGGCATTAGTATATCGAAACCCAGAACCAGAAAATAATAACCAATGCTACACTTCTACCATCTCTGCGCGTGCCCTAAACATTTTGTCTA
This sequence comes from Saccharina japonica, assembly GCA_008828725.1. NCBI lineage: Eukaryota > Phaeophyceae > Laminariales > Laminariaceae > Saccharina > Saccharina japonica. The sequence goes on from MEHQ01004137.1 coordinate 10,696, forward strand.
ATAGTAATGAAATATATCCCGGTATTTTCCATTCCCGGTATGTTAAACGCCAATGTAGGCACCCGCTCGAGATGTGCGTCGCGATCACCGACGTGTGGCCGCTCGCGTTGCCCAATCCAATACTCCAAACACCCTTCCCCTGGGCACAACACTGAGCAAGGCAAACGCCGCATAATGGGTAAGATGTCATGGCCAACCATAGGTACGGCTGACAGGCGCCTCAACTATGAAACTACATGCGCCCGTTATATTTGGAATGCCATATACGTAATGTTTGAAGCTTCATTTTGTTGCTACGTATCTAGGCCATCTGGGATTGGTGATCGGCCTGCGTTCAGGTAATTTCTCGACCTTAGTTCTTGCGGTTAAGAATGGAGCTCCACGATCAAGCAGCTCCTCACAGTGTTGATGCAGCCCCTACGAGTGACCAGCGGCGTCTGGTATTGATGTAATTCCTACCATAGCATGTGCCGCGAAGGATATCTCACCCACAACTCCACTTTACTCGTTTTGGGGATAATTGTTTATTTTGATCGCTTTAAATATTGCACGTGTACAGGTAGCCATACGACGATGACCGGCAAGTCCCCCGGCCTCCCACGCGTATTGTCCAATAACCCACCTCCTTCGTGACGGTGTTGTGCCAGTACTTCCTCTTGCTGGATTTGTCGAAGTGCTCCTCCCATGCTTTAGCAATATCTTCCAGACTTGAGAAAAAGCGGAGGGGCTGGACGATGTTTGGATGCACGCCGAGAGCCAACCCGAGCGGTTGGTCCATACCTACCGGTTGTGCTACGGCTACCGGCAGATGCGCGCCGACGGGTAGCCCGAACGGCGGATGGAGCATGTTTGGCAATCCTACTTGTGGGTGTTGGCCGACGCCTGGTGCAAACGGCTGTGGGAAGATGCCGAATCCCTGCTGTCCGAACAGCATTGGATTGTCCCACCTAATCTCCGAGGTGATGCGGTTGCGCCTGGATAAGTTACGAAGACACGGAAGAGCGTTCAGTCGTACGGCCGTTGGTCCTGCTTGTGAATACCGTTTTCAAGTGAACAGTAGTGATATTGTTGGATGAATGATTCAACGAATGCCGAATGTGCTCCTACAGTAGTAGTTTTTGTTTTCCATTCCATCCTCATGTGTACAGCTACCTGGTGGCACGTTATAATATCATGTGAAACGAATGCATGATGTCCAACAGCAGAGTAGTTGCGGCTAAGATTACAGCCCTACGCAAGCTACACTACCTACGAACACTATATTCTGGCAGTTCTAACACAGGTATTTGTTCGCTTCCGATCGTCCGTGTTGTGTTTGATATAATCTGATGTAACCCACACTGACGTATGCTACAGTTTAGGTGACACATTGTTTTTAGGAGGTTCCCCAATTGAGGAGCTGTATAATAACAGCACGTCCATATTAATAGCAAGTCACCCAAAACCGAATTTAGAGGCAACTAAATGTGCTACCAGATGACAAACGCCAAGGGGGTTAAGTCTAAACCGAACAAAATTGCAGCTCGAAACTGAAATCCCGATGACAAGGCCCGTCATCAAGAAAATGTTTCAGCCATAATATGCCATTTCTATCGGTCTCTCCAAGACGCCTCATTGGTACCGATAGCAGTAGGTAGTTGGTAGTTATACAGGTGTATCGAAAGACGTTTCAATATCTACAAGGACTTATCAATTCCGGTATCACATGAGTTGGGCGATGTAGAGCTACACTATAGGTATCGGATTGTTCACACCCAACGCACAGGTCGCCCCTGTGGTCTGGTTGTAACCTCGAATGCTACAAAGAGTTGGTGTCCAAGTTCGAACCCCATATAGGTCGGACATTCGAGCCTGTGTGCAAAAGTGAATAAATAACGGAACCAACTGCCGAGAGCACCTAGCAGCGTGGGTTGAAGCGATTAGATGCGAGTCAACAAGGAAAGAAAAGGCCGACTTATTCCCGCGATTCAAATGCATATCACCAATCGAAGTAAGGGAGAGGCCAGAAGAGTCACCTTTGTGACCCCGGACCTAAGTTACCACTAGGAAAGAGAGGGAAAAGAAGGGCGAAGATCATACATCGCATGTGCAAAATGTAACGCCGGTATATGCAACCGACCCTCGGCACGTTAAACCTGTGGTCGGTTCGTCTTGATTGCGTATGTATGTAACCTGTGATTGCTACCAAAATCAACAACTATACATTTACGCAAGCCGGGGTCGGTCGTTACGAGCGGACCGTAAGACAGCTCTTCTCCGTGACAAAGGGCCCAACGTGCGATTGACAGCTTCGAAATAGCTTTTAGCTGTTCACTTTTTGCTGGCAGCAGCACGACTAGTCTATAGCCCGTACTTCAGGTTCGTCCGCAACGACGACAACGCACGGCAGAGCATGGCAGGCATTTCAACAGTAGCAGCAGCAGCGCTTCGCTACCAACTGCTTCGCTGGAGACATCGTCAAACAGGTAATCAGACAGAGCTGATGATGTGCATCAGCAGCACAAGCTCAACTGCTGCTGCGATAGCGCATGCCTAAGTAATGTGGCTGTGGGCGCGGGAGCTAAGTGCAGCAGAGCGCGGGGGCTATGTGCAGCAGCGGCAGCAACGGGCGGAAGCAGCGGGCGCTTTGGTGCGCAATCACCATGGCGTACTGTAGTCGCCCGGTGGCCGGCATTTGTACAGCACAACCAGGGAGAGACATCAGCATACAGACTATCAGATAGAAGAGCTCATGATGTATAGCTACACAACCGGCATTTTGTGGGCGTAGAGAGAGACACCATCATACAGCCTATCAGGCAGAGCTCATGGCGTTTTGCTGCTGCTGCTGCTGCTGTGCTGCAGCACAGCAAGCAGCAGTACTCAATCAACTTCTTCGACGATAGCTCAGGCGGGAGATCATACGAGTATGCGTTTATTGCTGCGCTGTTGCGGTACACACCGCAGACCCTCAGATATTGCTGTAGTACCGTACAGTAGTTACTTGCCCGGTGAATAGCTTGCTGTTTTTGGCACAGGTACGCTTTTTCAATATTATTTGACAGGAAACTCACAGGGGAAATCCTCTCTAAAATAATCGTCATAGCTCCAAGAAAGTAAACAAGTCGTACCCGTATGTATACGAAGTACGCGTTCCAGGGTACAAATATACGAGTATCAAACAACACGTACACCGCCCCTATACGGGCAGAGTGCCGTCGTTGTCTCTTCGGCTCTGATGAAAAAAACAGGTACACATTGTCGACTCGTCCATGAACCAGCATATATACCCTGGTAGACCACAATACATGTCCATTGGTCAAAAACAACGACTTACGTAGCCGATAGGTTCTTCGACTTGCAAGCTGTACTCGTAGCCCCGTTCAATAGTTGTATTCGCCCGAGAGTATTGCTTTTTATGTTTATTTGACAATCCAAGGGGAAAAAACATAGAGTTTTGTAATTTATTCAAGAACTATTCAACAATAATTTTTATTATCCAACAAAACAAAATGCGAGTGGACGTGCTTTCAACTTATTTCGTATACGAAGCTTTCAGAGTATAAACTGGATTTTTACTATTAATAGAATCCTGACCCCGTAACCTCCGCTCTGATATCTCAAGTGCCTCTAAAAATCAAATCCAGACATATACGTTTTTGGGCAGCGGCCAAAAACAGGTACACCTGGTC
>MEHQ01001211.1:0-114739 GCA_008828725.1 Saccharina japonica
GTCCGGTTTGTGTTTTGATATGAGGAAAAAAAACTGGTTAGCTCAGTAGTTTCATGTCTCAAGTCTGGTGGCTTGTTTTACAGCGTCGTTGCCACTCGACGCCAACCCATGGTTGTCTACGAAGCAGAAGGGGGGGGGGGGTACGCGTGGTATTCAGTAATTCATGTCTCAAGTTGGTATGAAATGATTTTTTGTTGTTTCTACATTATATATGAGACATCTTCAGAAGGTGGGGTGGGCGTGTGTGAGTGCTTTGTTTGTGTAATGCCTTGGTTAACGTGAAATGCTCTTCGTTTTGTTTTCCAGGAGACGATCGTGCGCTTGTATATTATGTACCAGCACTACTGTACTGTATCTACTTTAAACACACGTATGACCAAATACGTATAGGAGTATTCAGTGGGATTTGTCTTGGAATTTAGAATTTGCACTTTAAATTTGATGAAAATGGACGAGAAGTGGGCATCCTGCACCTACTGTAGTATGTATGCGCGATGCAAATGAAGTCTTTTTCCGGGGGACGCGTGGTGCGATAGAGGTAGCATTTTGTCTGGCTCAAATTATTTCTGAATAATCGGACTCCTTGACCTCATCATCGTGTTGCAATGGTTGATTTTCATTGAATACTTAATTAAACCAGCAATGTTTGATTTTCACTGATTACTTGAGTTAAGCCATGGGATTGTCCATCGGGTATCATTTCATTTTCCACCACATAAATTCTGGGTGGTGTGTTGGGCTCCTTAAGTGAGAAGCGTCAGAAGAAACATGGTGCACCTGCATGCAGGCTACTGTAGCATGCGGCATGCGTCGACGGGAGAATGGGGAGACATCTATCTGTGACCGCGCCTTGTCCAGAAGACACTCATTGATTAAGTGTAAAACAATCCCACGAGTTGAGCTGGTTAGGTAAAAATGGAGATATAAGCAAAAAGGTCGGATGGTGGACGAAATGCTGAAATACTACGTACTGTACTTTCGTACTTTCTCCGTGCACACCAGGTACGTATAGTACATACCAGGTATCCGGTAGGTGTCATGCCGGATAATAATTAAGAATACACACGTACACGTTCACCACCGGCCACACGAAGCATCTCGATCTGTTCGATTGGGAGGTGCAAGGGGCTGTGAAACACAACAACATCACGTGACAATTATGCGCGCACTGCTGCTGCTGCTGCTGCTGCTGCTCATGCGCGCTCGCACGACAATATTCGCAGATCCGCATAAGACCACATTTTTCTCTTATTTTACGCTAAACATGGATCCTAAAGCGTGGGGGAGGCTGTCGCGCAGTCGTGAACGAACGCAGACAGAGACATACAGCCAACGTTCGTGGAGCCCGCGTGCGTGCGCGTGTTCGTATTATGACGCCGAAAACATGTGACTCACACGACGGCTTCCACGTAGCAACCACGCGAAGGATCTTTCTGGTCGGAAACTGTCCTCGCAGAGACTGCGCAGCGCATCCCACTCTTCTACACCAATAGCACGCCGCCATGATCCATCTACTGTCCGCCCGATGCCTCTCAATGTCGACACTAGAGTCGGACTCCCTCTACTACTTCTCGTATATCTACACATTTGTATTTTATAGTACCGCGTGCGATTCCCTCACTAATACAGCAAATCGTCAGAACAAAGATCAACCGGGTGTAGGTAACTTCCCACTCCTCCCCCTTCCTCTCCTCCTCCTTTTCCCTCTTCTCCTCCTCCTCCTCCTCCTCCTCCTCCTCCTTCTCCTCCTCCTCCTCCCCCTCCTCCTCCTCCTCCTCCCTCTGAACCTTCTCCGCCTCCTGTTGCTCCTCCTCCTAAACTCCCTCCTCCTCCTCCTCTTCCTATTCCTCCTCCTCCTCCCGCTCCTCTTCCTCCTCCTCCTCCTCCTCCTTCTCCTCCTAAACTTTCTCCTCCTACTCCTCCTCCTGAACCACCTCCTCCTTCTCTTGTTTCCTCTCCTCCTCCTCCTCCTCCTCCTGTCCCTCCTCCTCCGCCTCCTCCACCTCCTCTCCTCGATGAGCTTCTTCTTGTCGTCCCGTCGCGATCACTACCGCTGCCGTTCCCACCGACGGCGTACCCAGCGCCGATCCAGCGCCAAGCCGGGTTCCACGAGTCAATCCTCCACTGGGGCGGGAGTACCGGTATGTCGGTGGCAATATGCACCCGTACAAAATCCTTCGCTAACTTTTCTAGAATATATGCGCACCTTACTATGCCCGGCACGGGGGCCTCGCTGCCACCTTGCAGAGGCTTCCCTACGTGGTCGCACGAAGCAAACATCCGGCAGTTGTAGAATATTCTCCCCAGTTCTGCATAAAATATTGTACTACACCGCCCTCCGGTGGATTGTGGTGTGTCACGCTTTCGCACCATTGTTCCGAGATCCATCATAGTTTCTCTTGTCACCGCTTATAGGTACCCGCGATACACTGTAAGATTGACGGGCTCCCGGAACGAGAACGACAACTTATGTGTTATTAGTTGATCAAGCAAGTGATCTCTCTTGGCATTCACGGTGGCGCCAAGCGGCGGCGGCGTCAGTGCCCGATCGGTGTGCCGAATGCAACACGCGCATTGACGGAGGACGGTGTCCGTTCCCTCGGTACGGTCGTCAGGTGCACCGACGGCCGCAAGTTCCGCGCGCGTGAGCGTCGCGGCAGCCTCTTCCGCCGTACTCCTTGCCGCGAGGCACCCGCGGCAGAAGATTCGCGGGCAGAGCATACACAGCCCCACGGTATCAATCAAAAGCGGGGGTTGGTCGCACTGGGCACACACGGTTGTATGCCCAATACGCGAGCATAAGTCACTGTCTCTAGGGCGCCGGCTGGGTGCCGGCGCAGCGCCTGGATTGTGGGTCCTCCTTTCCCCGGTGGTATGCTTCTTCTTAGTATGATGCGGAGCCATTCTTCCTTTACGTTTAGGCTCTCTGCCGGAAGTAAGAGGGGTCGCGGGGGAAAAAAACAAGCAAGCAAAGCGAGTGGCCCATCTTCAGTCAAATCAACCCCTGGAACCGCAATAAAGTGCGGGCATTTCGGTATGCGTACCTCGGAAACCCCGCTTCGGAATTCTCGCCGCAGTAAGATCGCCAGTTCATTCATTTTCTTCATCGCAGGCGACCACACCAAGAGGACGGCACGGCGATTCACGATTGAAACAACACATAATGGAACGATGCGAAAACTTTGCGTATCGCGCCGCAACAAACCCGCCGCTCCCGATCTCAAGTCGAAAGCGCCGTCAACGAACCACGCATGCACCACCGTTTCGGCGGCCTGGTAGAGTATGGGAAGACATGCTCACCTTCGTGGTGATTGCGGGTCCACGTCGACGTGTTCTGGGTGTCGTCCACAAGTTAGGACTCCTGCAACATGTGTCAACAACGGGACCGAGAATGCGATTCGAAGGAAAGTGTCTCAGGTGCGTTGCTGAAGGGGGCACACGCGACCCTGACGTTTCTTTGTGCTGCCTCGCAAGCGCAATTGTGGTGTCGATGTCTTCGTACTCCTGCTTCAATTATGACTTCCTAAGCTTAACCTCGGCCGCGCTGCGTTTTTAGTTTCTCGCCATCGTAGGTGTTGTTTTCTTATTGAGGAGGTGGAGAAGATATAAAGTCGAGATTGTGTGCACACCCGGTCTCAGGCCTCGCGAGGGGGAGGGCGAGGTCGACGAGCAGTTTCCCAATTCCCAAAATATCCTGCAAGGTACGGAAATCCCTCCCGCGTGGTAAATTTGCTAGATACTTCCTGCAGACAGCACCGTCAAATAACGCTGTTTCGACAGCTAGGGGCGCTTCGGATCGCGATCCATCGTCCTTCAGTTGTATTCACGCCAATTTGGAAGCACTCCCCTCTCCCGCTTTCCCCTTCTCGTCCCCTCCCCTGATCACGTCAGCACCTTCTTCGTCAATCGTCGACCTTGCAAGTTGCGTCTTTCGTCCCATGATCCACACACCACCAAGGTTATGACGTCAAATATCGTGTTTGCTTCTTTCTGCATTTGCAAGGCGAATCCGGACCTCGATGGTTACAATTAAATGTTGAGTCGGTCGTTCCTTTTGCAGGCCCCTGATATTAATCGCGCTGTTGTTGGTTTTGTTATGGTGTTCGCGGCAGCAGGCGGTGCGCTGGGTGTCGGCTGCTGGCCGCTTACTACACGCCTGAAACGGAACACGCGACAGACTGCTGTCCTTGCACTAAACATGCACCCGCGCCCTCATACTAACCAGCGCGACGACACCGACACGCTCCTATTGTTTCTGTTGAAAATAATCGTCGCCATCACCTCACCTTCGTTGTTCATGTACATCACTCGCCCGCATCCCGGTTCGTCACACGCTGTGCCCGGAATTTGGGCTGAAACATCGCAAAACAAAGGAAGGGTAAAACGTACAATCAGGCGCGACACCAGGGATCAGAACCTGTTTCTGGAACGATCTCGTAGTAATATACCTGGTACGCAGCAACCGGCCCAGCAGGGTGTGAAACCGCCGGACAAGTTCACAGCTTGTCAATGGTCTCAGACCTTTGGCAACGAAAGCCGCTTGTGGCAGGAACTGTCCTCCCACATCGCCATTCTCGAGCTCGACAAGAAAAACAGTTGTGCGAATCACTGCCCAAATGGGGCAACCGAGTCTTCGGCTTACTCCACAACTTCGAGTATAGGCTAGACTAGGCTGGGTTGGGTCTGGGCCGGGTCGAGGGCAACAGTATCCTACGCTGCTAGCACGTTGCGATCGGTGTGTGTGTTTTTGTGGCAGGTTTGCCTCACACTTGAGATACGTCACAACCTCCCCGTTATACCGCTATATACGGTGCTGCAAGAGGTGGGCGGCAACGCCAAGCACACGTCAAGATTGAGGCCTTACAGTCCCCTTTTGCACAGCATTACGCACGCCGCCCCGCTACCCGGGGCGCGCGCGTTTCCCGCCAAACCAGGAAGTAACTATTACCTTCCTCTTGTTCATCACAAGCCCTTATCGTTGGGCTGGGCGGACCGCCAACCACGGGATCAGACCGAGAAACAGCCGGCCGCGGCGGCGGGAGCGGTGGCGTAGGACGCGGTGGCGGGGGCGGCGTAGGACGCGCCGGCCGGCGAACCACTCCGACCTGATTGAGTTCGGCTCCCTCGCTGTGCCGATAGGCGTCAGCAGTATGAGAGACGTACGCGGCGGCGGCGGTGGCGGCGGCTGAGTCTCGGGTCGCACCGGACCGTGGGTAGCACCGTCGTTCGGCGCATATATGTCCCTCCTGCGCCGGGGGCATCCTGCACAGGCCGCGGCGGGAAGAGAATACCCGGCGACAAAGACAGTGCGTGTCTTGGTCGGCGCACTCCCTCTTTTGGGATCGAAACGGTTACTTCGTCGGCCCGAGGGGTGCGCCATAACTGGAGAGTAGACGATTCAAGAATACCTCGAAAGTGCGACGTTGACAGGCCGGACGCGAATCACAAGCCGTAGTCGAAATGCGTTTCTTTCGTCGTGAAATTCCCCTCTAGTTAAACCGCCAGACGTGCAATAGCTAACGTGACAAGGTTATCGGTTAGCAACCGAGGTTATCTCCACAGACGGAGGACATAGCAACGATAAAACGAGCACGGGATGCCCTCGACCCTTAGGCATGACGCGTGCTACGGTAGAGGTAGCACATTTTGGCTGAATCGTTTTCTGAACGATAAGGCTCCTTAACCCGAATTCGTCTGACTTTCATTTTTGTGACGCATAATGTTTCAGAGTATACTTCGGTCATGAGATTTATCATCCGGCAGCACTTTCATTTTCCTCCAAAATCATGTTTTCGGTGAGGTATGACGCTCCTTAAGTGAGGAGCTCAGAAAATACATGGTGCACCTCTATCGTAGCATGCGTCGCATAAGAGATTAATAAAATACATGAAAACATACCGGTATTTGAGATCAGTGGTGTTGACGTTTGCGCGCACGCTGCTTGAACCCCATGTGCGACTCGATCCGTCTCACGCATTCCTTTCTGAGTTTAGATCTGTAATTCCTTGAGAAATCACGTAATACCTGGCCCAGCAACGGCGGGCCAGCTACAAGCAGCAGCCCTGTCTGCTCGCGTGTTCTACCAGTCTGCCTGTACTGTTCCGTACTGTACCCACTTGGTATTCCAACTCGCGCGACCAACCAAATAGTGCCTCGTTGCTGCCCTTCTAGCCAAGCAATATTAACCAAACCCCTAATTCTCTCTAGAACAGCAAACAACAGATTATTCTCGGAACTGTTTCCGATATCTAGTAAGCTTCTCCTTCCTGCCACAGGTGTCCACTTGCCTGACCGCATCTGGTTGAGAGCCGGAGCCCACCGCGTCGGGCGCCTCGTATGTTTTGCTGTACCCGGCAGCACCCATTGCCGACACCGTTGGTATCGTGGACGTTATGTGACTTTACCGTACGCAGGAGCAAGAACATGTGACGAACACGGGCCTAGCGTGAATCAATTGCGCCATTAATAGCAACATCAACTGGTCGGGCCTGTATATACCCGTAAACCGTCTGCATCGCAATAATGTATGAATTTCGAGGGTGATATATATATTATTTTACACTTATCCGCCGCCTGAACCTCGCTGTTTTGTTCGACTGTTCATTTTATACTACTTTGTGGATATTTCCAACAATAATGAGTTTACTGTAGCCGTTCACGTTGGTTTTGGATTAGCAACGCTTGCACCGGCTGACATGTACAAGTACGTGGTACCAGACATCCATGAACCTACCAGCAGTTTCGAAGCGAACCCACAACCCAGCTATGATGTTGTGACCCCGCCGGCCTCACAGGCGTTGGGCTGGGATATTTTGTGCACCTAGATTGGTATATCCCTCCTCCTCGAAATACGAGGACCGTGTTGTTATTCACATCAATACCCAAAGCTGCCCTTGCATTTAATCAAGATTCAAAAGAGCCCTTACATTTCCGCCGGCGGTAGATATATAGCGACGTGCGTGGTCAGTGAATTCACCTTGGTTGAAAACCCTGTGCCGGCTCCGGCAGTCGCGAAGCGGACAATATGCGGCGGGCGGGTGAGTGACGCTGAATAACCTGCTCGCCTGCACAAGATGCGACGGGCAGCGGTTACGACGCGTCATGAAAATATCGACGGGGGCCCCAGAAACTATTACTGTACGAAAGGCCGAAATGCATGTTCTAACAAAGCTTCCACATTTCCCGACATAAGGTTTGAGTTCGTCTTTCGGTTTCAGGTGGATATTTTCCCAAAACGAGCGCGAGGCCTCCGACCTGGCTTCGTGAAGCTGCACGGGTCGAAGGGAGAGGGGGAGGGGAGGCTAGTACCAAAAGTGATCCCCGCGGTTGTAGCTGACGGGCATTGCTATCGGCGAATTAAAAAATATATCCACGCTTAACAAACCCAATGAGCCGGCGTCCCAAGCGGCTTCGTAGGTTGTCCTCGCGCGCACTAAACTTAATATCGTCGCTTCAATCCTCAGTGATTGCGCATTCTCGTAGGGGTGTTTTCTTGCTTAAACATCGATTTTGAGAAAACGCGAGAGCATGAGTTAGCAACATTCGTTGGAAATTGACGAGCACTGAGAATGTTGAACCCTATGTGCGATACAAATGAAGGCACGTACTGGGGGGGAGAAGGGACGACACCTGAGACTACAGCCTGTCCAGAAGTTCTCCCGAGGTAAAGCCTCCTACGAGTTGAGTTGGGCCTTAAACGTAAATATAATCAAATAGAAAATATTCAAAGTTCAGAATATGAACCACACCAGAATGCGAAACGCTTTGCACGGTGCCAGGGTTCACAAAATGGCCGACGATTGGTTGAATATGCCTCGCGATGTTACCAACGATTCACATTCGAATACTGCTGTGTAAGCACAGTAAGTAATACCTTCCTCTGCGAATTGGCCCGTCCTTCTCGTCGGACGAGGTGGGCCACCAACCATGTAGGAAGCGCAAGGGGCGGTCGTCCGCCGCGGCGGCGGCGGGGGTGGCGCCGGACTCGGCGGCGGGGGCGGTCTCGGACGGGGCGACTGGCGAACTATTACGGCCTGGGTGAATGCGGCTCCCTCCCCATGGTGCGAGGCGTCAACGGTTTGAGCTGCGTACGCAGCGGCGGCGACGGCTGAGTCTCGGGCCACACCGCATTGCGGGTCCCATCTTCTCTCGGCGTATATATCTCTCTGCTGCGCCGAGGGTATCCTGCACAGGTCACGGAAGGAAAATATTACCAGGCGACAAAGACGGTGTATGTCTTGACCGGCGCATCTCCTGGTTTGGGATCGAAGACGTTTCTTCGTCGACCCGTGGGATGCGCCACAAGCCGGTGATGCACGCTTCAAGAATACCTCGAAAGTGCGACGTAGAAACGCCGAACACGAATCACAAGCCGTGGTCAAACTGTTTGTTTTTCATCGTGAATACCTCTTTGAATAGATCGCCAGACATATATCAGCTGAAGTGGCAGGGTAATTTGTAAACAATCTCCAGGGACGGAGGGCATAGCAACAAGAGAACGAACAACCGAAGCCCTTCCTGCCACAAGTGTCTTCTTGCCTGACCGCCTCTGGTTGGGGGCAGAAGCCCACCGCGCCGAGCGCCTCATAGGTTCGCTGTGCACGGCAGCACTCATTGCCGACACCGTTGGCATCGTGGACGTTATGTGACGTTGCCGTACGCAGGAGCAAGAACATGTGGTGAACACCGGCCTAGCGTGAATCAATTGCGCTACTTATAGCAACAGCAACTGGTCGGGCCCGCTTGTATACACCCGTAACCGTCTGCATCGCAATAATGTGTGAATTTCGAGGGTGGTATCTTTTTTGTTACACTTGTCCGCCGCCTGAACCTCGCTGTTTTGTTTGCCTGTTCGTTTTATACTGTTTGTGTGGGTATTCCCAAGAATAATTAGTTTACTGTAGCCGTTCACGTTGGTTTTGGATTAGCAACGCTTGCACCGGCTGACATGTACAAGTACGTGGTACCAGACATCCATGAATCTACCAGCAGTTTCGAAGCGAACCCACACCCCAGCTATGACATTGTGACCCCGCTGGCCTCACAGGCGGGGGGCGGGGCTCTTTTGTGCACCTAGATTGGTATACCCTTCCTCCTCGAAATACGAGGACCGTGTTGTTATTCACATCAATACCCAAAGCTGTCCTTGCATTTAATCAAGATTCAAAAGAGCCCTTACATTTCCGCCGGCGGTAGATATATAGCGACGTGCGTGGTCAGTGAATTCACATGGGTTGAAAACCCTGTGCCGGCTCCGATAGTCTCGACGCAGACAATATGCGGCGGCCGGGTGAGTGACACTGAATAACCTGTTTGCCTGCACAAGATGCGTCAAGAAATGTTCGGCGGGGGCCGCAGAAATATTTACTGTGCGAAAGGCCGAAATTCATGTTCTAACAGAGCTTCCACATTTTCCGACAAAAGGTTTGAGTTAATCTTTGCGTTTTGGGCGGATACTGGGCAAACCGAAAGTGAGGCCTGCCGGTTTCGTGAAGCTGCTGGGGTCGAAGCGAGAGTGGTGGAGTGTACTCACTTGTTGCTTGCCTTAGTAATTTGACCATAAACCACGCATCCCTTTCGAGACTGAGCGGGGAGCTGGGGGGGGGGGTAACTCATGTCGTGCATGGTCGTAGTCGTATGGCCATAGACCCGAACATCCCTATAATGCCGGGACGTGTTTCACCAACTAAGCAGATATTTCTTGTACCCAGCGTGGGGTGAGGGGTGTGCTCGTGTCATGCATGGCCGTAGTCGTATGACCATAGACCCTCGCATCCCTACAATGCCGGGAGGGAGCATGTCGGGTTTTCACCGACCAGGCAGACATTGCTAGCACCAAGCGCGGAGCGCCGTGAGGTTTTGGGCGAGTCGCATGAAGGGTGAGCTGCATACATTCTAAGAACCACTTGTGAGGCTGACTTGCATATGGACGACAGCTTCCAACGAATTGATTTGATTTCTGGTGTGGCCACTTCCAGAGACAGCAATGGGTATTACTACGTATCTGCCTCGCGGGTGCCTTACCATATATACACTACGTGATACGACCATTCCCCTTGTGCGGATTTGAGGTTCTCAACCTCTCATAAATGACCCAACAAGACAACCAGCCTTGGTACCCGCCCGAAACAACAAAACCGGTACCCTGGTTATCTAGCTCACGCACTGAGAGGCGTGTTTTATAGCGTTGTCGCCAATCGACTCCAACCCAGCCTATATATACATCATATATATTTATAGGGGAGGGATAGCGGGGGTAGTGCCACAAACGATCCCTGTGGTTCTAGCCGGCGGGGATTGCTATTGGCGACGTCAATACGAGCTCCACATGTCACCAAATCAATGTTCACAAGATGCATCCGACGAGCTTACTAGAAGCTTTGCACGATGCCACGGTTCCTGGTCACAAGAAGGCCGAAGAGCGATTGAATATGCTCCGCGATGTTACCAACGATCGGTTATTCTTAATACCTTCTTCTGGTTCGGGATATCTTCTTATATCCGGACGGGGTTGGCCGCCAACCGCAGAAGCAGCCTGAGAGGCGGCTGACCGCGGCGGCGGCAGCGGCGGCGGCGGAAGGGCTGACTCGATTCCATTTCGCAAGGCCTGTTGGCGTTGCCGCCAGTCTTCGTAGCGGGGGTATGGCGTATCGCGGCATCTAGCTGCCTCCTGCGCCTGGGGCATAGGAGCGGTTTGTAGAGTATCGTTAGTACACATTTTTCAACAAAAATATACATTCTTCTGAATTTCGTACCAACCCACACATACGATGCTCTTATATTTCTTCGTGAAGCTCAGCTTGTCTCGCGTTCTTATGGTGCCCTACAGTAGTTGTTAACAGAGGTACGTACAGTAGTAGTAGTGGGGGCCCGCTTGTGTACTACCAGTATAATACTAGAAGAGTGTAGTGGTGAATTGCCCTCTTCTTGATTGACGCATTTTACTACCGCCGCCACGCCTCAGTTTGTTAGGTGATCTGTGTTGTCTCCGGCGTCGCCTGTGTTCGTACTGTTTGGTAGTATTTTCGGGTGCTTGTGTTGTCAGGTACGGTCAGCTGGTTGACAAGCACGGTCGGCTGGTTGACAGTCCCGGCATCTGGTGTGGCCGTCTGTGATCGTTCGAGCCATTTATAGGTACACTTGAAGCAAAAACTAGGTGACACGGAAGTCGAATACCTGATAATAGGTGCACCTTGGCCTATTAAGTCATTTGTAGGTACGATGGAGCGCAGGCCCAATATCAGGCGGGGCCAGGAAGCCTTTTCCCGGGTGCAATGCGCCGTGTACCTATAAATGACTCAAAAGTCGTAGGTATACCTACTTTTGGCTAGTGCCCTATTACAAATACCACTCTGTCCCAAAATACAAGGACCGCCGCTGTTGTGACCGGTAACGTAAGCCATGAATCATACTCGCAGTAGAGTCTCAACGGTGCTTATATTCCCGGCCATAATAGTATAACAACATCAATTTGCCCCGAAATATAAGGACCGCCACTGGTGTGACCGGTAATATAAGCCATGTTTGATACTCGCATTAGAGACCCAACGGTGCTTATATTTCCGTCCAGAATATAATTACAATATCACTTTATCCCGGATATAAGGATCACCATTGTGGCCGATAATATAAGCCCCGTTTTATACTCGCATTGGAGTTCCAACGATCCTTATATTTCCGTCCAGAATAGTACTACAATATCACTATATCTCGATATATAAGGATCACCATTGTGGTCGATAATATAAGCCCCGTTTCATACTCGCATTAGATTTCCAACGGTGTTTATATTTTCGGCCAGAATAGTATTAGAATATCACTATATCCCGAGATATAAGGATCACCATTGTGTCCGATAATATAAGCCCCGTTTGATCGTACTCGCATTGGAGTCCCAACGGTGCTTATATTTCCGGCCAGAATAGTATTACAATATCACTACATCCCAAAATATAAGGATCACCATTGTGGCCGATAATATAAGCTCTGTTTCATACTCGCATTAGAGTTCCAACGGTGCTTATATTTCCCGCCAGAAAGTAAAATACAATAGCACTATATCCCGATATGTAAGGATCACCATTGTGGCCGATAATATAAGTCTCGTTTCATACTCAAATTAGAGTTCCAACGGTGTTTATATTTTCGGCCAGAATAGTAGTACAAGATCACTTCGTATATCCCGAAATATAAGGATCACCATTGTGGCCGATAATATAAGCACCGTTTCATACTCGCATTAGAGTCCCAACGGTGCGCTCCTAACCAAGAGGTTAAGAACTGCGACCACGTTTTAGTGGACCACAGTATCTACTTGAAATTAGTGTAGGGATCATTTTTGCAGTAATACTACTGCTGTAGTACAAAGGACTCCTCCTACTGTAGTTTTTGTTGCGTT
The DNA here is from genome assembly GCA_008828725.1 of Saccharina japonica. Lineage (NCBI taxonomy): Eukaryota > Phaeophyceae > Laminariales > Laminariaceae > Saccharina > Saccharina japonica. Next base: position 12,398 of record MEHQ01001211.1, read on the forward strand.
TTCTTCGCCAAGGATCCGACCCTCTGGTATATACCTGGAATGGTTACTTCTTATTCATGTTTCGTATTGCTGTGTTTCAAACTCGATTGGAAAGCAGCTGGAGTGCGGCTGCCAATGCCGTGGTGCGGGATGACGAGGGAAGTAGGGTAACCGAGGGTTTGCCAAGGAAAGAGGCGCGTAGTGAGCAGGAGCCTTCAAGAAACGAAACTGGGATATTTGTTGGTTCAGAGTGATAGAAAAGAGATACTACTGCGATATTATTGCGGGGGAGCATAGTAAAAAGAACCTACGGTAAACTCAAAAGCCAATATATTTACGTATATATTATCACCAACAATATTTGGTCCTATTTACTATGGTCCTCCGTAATAGAAGATATTCGATTTACTTTTAAGTCGGACTGGAAGAAGGACATACGACACATTGTCGGAGCAAAAATTAAAAAAAATCAATCGGAAAGTGACACTGACTGCTGACCGTACGTACCAATGGAGACAACGGAATGATTACTTACGAGCGCGTTCAGCCGCAAACAACCAACAGCAGCAACAAAAGTTTTGGTTCAATATTGTTGTTGTTGTTGTTGTTGTCTTCACATTAAACCCGTTCTGTCTACTCAACCACATCAGTACACCCAGTGCCTGTCCTGATTCCCAATCCTAGAGAGATATACAAATTCTGTGGTCACAGACTGTGAAACAGAGAAAAACCAAAACAAAATAAACGCAAATTAATGGGTAACGCAAGTGAGATGCGTAACGTACCGGGTACGAGAACACAGCGACACGAGCCGAACCAACAAATAAGAACAAAAAAGACAAAGTAAAAAACAAGTTCTGAAATGAAACAGAATACAAATGACGCAGGGAGACAGAAGCGCCCCTAGACGAAAAGCACACGTGCCCAAGAGGAACAGATAACTGCTGCACGAGCGAGGCAACACGAAAAAATAGAGAGACACCGGCATAGGGTGGAAACAAAGTATGGAAAAAATAAAATTCAAATACGCTTTTCATTGGTCAACACACGCACCAGCATCAAAGATTAGGATCTTGGGGTCTAATCAATTTGAATTGGACGAAAAAACCAAGAAGGTCCCAGGACCTTCTTTTCCAAAGAATTCAAATCAAATTGAGGAGTTGGCCCGACTTGGACCGGCATGTCCACGGTGGGCAAACGCCCCCGGTACAATCTGGTCATTTCTTGGTGGCATCGATGACCACGACCGAGGCGACAACACGTGAACCACAACCCGGGCCACCGGGACAACAGCCGCGCCCACGCGTACAGACCATAGCACAGCGTACCCCGGCGGTGGCGCCTCTAAACCAATCATGGCGGTCGCAATCCCAACTTTGCAACCAGCTCGATGCTCCAACCCGATCAAAAACCGAGCGATCGACCCAAAAACAGCAGGATACGCTCAAGACTTCGATTGCACCCTTGCCGTCGCTGTCTCGCCCGTGGCGTTTCAAGGGTCCCTACGCCCACCCAAGATACCCTGAGAGCGATAGCTTCCTAGTCTGCGCCGCCAATGGTAATAATAAGAACTGATAATTGTTGCAGCACGCTGGGCGCCAGAGGTTAATACTGCCATGCGTAAGCGACTGTCGTGGTCAGTGTTACGCGAAGGGTCCATCGTTAAAATGGGGATCAAGCTGTACGAAGCTCCCCGCCTGAACGATGGAGGTTGAGGATGGATTCCCTGCATCGGAACGCCATCAGGCCTGTGGAAAGCCGAATGCAGACCGAAAGCTGGGTTCTGCTGAAGTGGGCTTGACCTGGTTTTTAGTTCAAAACCACCCCCAAACGAAATATCAAAGTCATACCCCATGTCTATTGTCCAGTGAGGTGTCCATTTGTCATGTGCCCACCTGTCTGTTGCCCGGTATGCGCTTGGTTTACGCTCAACCAACGCGTTACGCGTCCAACATCGGACACCCTGTGATTCTGGATATATTAGACGAGAGCTTGGGTGGCCCTTCAAAGGGTAACTCTATCTCTCCATCGAACTCAACATTGATGCCTACCCCCAAATGGCCGTAAAACCAGGGGGTATACCCCCAAATGACCATTTCCCTTATATGAAGCCTAGCCAGCGCGCATATTAACGCGTTCGCCCACATCAAGCGTTTGCTGATGGTGGCTCCCGCGTTTAAGTTTCATACTATAATCGTGAAGTATCGTATGTACAGGTAAGCGTGACATTAATTTGTTATCATACTCGCTTATCAGCGATTGTATTATTCTTGGGGAAAGACTTCAGGATTGTTGATGATTATAAGCTTTAACCCACCCATATCACATTCAAACATGCTTTTAACAATGGGCTAAAGTGTTGGACTATCGTTTATTACAGTTCCTCTTTTGTCATTCAGCGCATTGCGGGTGACCTTTTTTCGTAGTACCAGGTATCCAATGCATTTTCGATGGTTTGGTAAAGTAGAGCATAGATAGTTTCCGTGAATGCCGGCATTAACATCTATTTTCCGCACCGTACCGAGAAATAGACTGTACAGTTCGTCTGGCCTAAGCATTTCAAGACTCCTCTCAAAACCTCGATACCGTGAATATGGCACATAATAATATATATATATATATTGAGCAAATGTTTAGCTCATCGTCTAGTGTCGCTGATTCCGTTGATGAACCCAGAACTTTGTCTGGAAGAACAGCGTGCTTCGTTCGTTCCGTATATCGAAAACGTGAAAGCACGGTGTTACCGTTCCCGTTTTCAACGATGAAACTAAATTCATGATGAGTCACCATATATTTTGAACGAAACCGTACTATTCCGATCGTAATTGGGATATACATCTGCGAAAACACAGTTCGTTCTGTGACCAACTCCTTGCGGCCACCACTCTCCGGGAATTCGTCGTTCATTCGTGCCTTGATCTACCAACGTGCGGTGGTCATTTAGCTTCCAAAGCCACGCTCAAAAGACCGGAGACCGCTATTCGGTGACGCACTACGTCAAGAGACGTAACCAAGCAATAATATAATGCTCTGTGTCGCACCAACATCGCAAGACGTCACACCGTCATCCGAAAGTATATTTTGGTCGACGTCTCTCGTTTCCGTTCGTTTATGTGTATCAAGTGGCCTGGTCGAGTGAAAATTGTCGTGGACAATCTCCCAGCAAGCCATCTCTGTAATTGAACACATCCACCGTTTTCTGCGATTTTTTATTAGTCGGCCGCGACAACCGCCCGCGTTTTTGTACAACGCATCGTTTTCGTTTGGTTTCGTCAACCCCGAAACTGTGCACTCCGATCAAGGCATTAACTTCGAAATTGATTTGTTAAAATAGTTGCAATCCGTCGTTGAGGTTTATACAATACGCACGTCCGTGTACTGCCTTCAAGGCAACTCCATTTAAGAGCGTCTGCATAATACAACGTATAATACTCGGCGAAGTACGTTAATTCATGTCTTATCGACAATCGGGTAGATTTTGATTCCGTTTATTCTGCTGCCCGTTATACCGCCATGTCATATATGACAACGCTCGAGGAAACCCCTCATATTCTATCGTTTGACCGAAGAGCTTCGTTATCCGTTGACATTAATATCAGCATATATATATCGTGTACTGCTGATTCTGTAACATGTTTGGAATATCCCCGTCGTACCGTTGAAAACCTGCCACTCGTGTACGAAATTGCCCGTGCTAATTTACAGGAACGTACCGACCAGCAGACAAATCCCGACGAGAAGTGATTAATTCCGCATTATCAGCCTGGATGTCAAGTGTTCATACACTGTCCGTGTACCTTGCTGATGGGACCAATTCCATACTTTTGTATAGTCCCTGGTGTGGTTCCCGTCACTGTGATCGTTCGCAGTTAGTCGTCACCCGTAATATACCGTGTTGCGAAGAATAAAAATGACGAACTTTGCGGAAGCAACCGTCCATTTAGGTAGTACTAAGGCATACCTTCATGATGCGTTGAGTTATGTACCAAACTGTATAGCACTTTACATTTTCGTTGTCGAAAATGCGGTACCGGTACGAGAACTTGACGGCTCTGTGCTCATCGTGCACACCGGTCCGTTTTCTATTGAATATCGTGAAAGTCACAAAAACGTGGGCTTATATCAACAAGTCTCACTGACTTAAAATTCGATATTTTGTATCGTTCGGCAATTGCAGGCATGATACCGTTACGCCTCAATGCCATTTTATGTTCAGATCGTATAGTACTAAGATTTCCACTGAAGATCTGCGCGCGTCTGATCAATCAAAGAGCGAGCGAAACGTCGTAGCTCATTCGTACTGACACTATCCCCAGTATCGTCCTACCGTTCTGCTATACCCCTGGGAATATTCGTTTGTCAGAATCGTTGCAACACCGCCCACTAATACCCTTTTTGTCCGGCCGGATTACATTCGTTCATTAGTGGATCGTTTGACCTATGAATTGCAACGTTCATCTAGTGTCCCCAAAAGGTATTTGCATGGGAGTTTTGTACGTGGAGTAGTGCCCTCGTAGTTAAGTCATGGTTGGATGCTTGAAGCTGCTTCCCGACAGCAAGTGTCCCGGTATACCGTTATTATACCTGTGTGGTTTCGTCGTTTACTTCGTGTAGAAGTACCTCACACGAAAAGATAGCACTTGCTTGAGAGTAAGGGTGGTAGAGTTCGTACTCATATAGACGTACACTTTAGCGTAGTCCACTACCTCATCGATCAGATGAAGCGCGTGATAGTGAGGGGGGAAGCGTTCAACCAATAGTGACCCAGGGGTGTGCATATACCAAGAGTATACACTCGGGTGTCATTGTTGGGTTAGTTGAGTGGAGTAACTGTGTACAGTGTGCATATACTTGAAGTATGCATTTGGCACAGTGACAATCAATCAATTAATGAACATATTTTTTTTTGTGTGAGGAACTGGGGATTCCTAGATACATTCGTGATGTATTCCTCAGTACCAGTATCGTTTCATTGGATAAGAACTGGTGAGGTGCAGTCGTGCGCGTGAACTACATACTCCGAGGTAAAATATCTGATTGAGCACATTAGTGTCTTTCGCTTGTTCTACTGAATCATTGTGTTTATTCTGTCAATAAGTCAATCGTTAATGACTGACAGAAAGTCTATTATACAGTTCGGTACTGTATAAAATAGTTCGTATACTATCAATTAGTGATATATTTCATTTTGATCCTGTCTAAAGTCTAACGTGAATGACTGACAGAAAATCTTGCGACAGTTTTTTTTTACTGAGTCAAGATGATTCGTATAAGATCAATGGGATATATACATCGTTTAATTTCAGCTTAATTGACTGAATCATGGTAATAGTCTCACTCGTGTAGTCGATGATGCCTTTTTCGATTTTGGAGACATGTCATGTCGTTAACCATGCAAATTACAGCCCGTGATGCTGTTCCGTTGTCGTTACAATCACACCGTCGTTGAGTCATGCAGACTTACTCGTTTGTTTGGATACCCGGTATTTCCAACGAACAATCATTGTGTTCATTTAGTTGCATATTCTGCATGCATATTTTTCTGGCAAAACCGTCAGTCAGCACATTTTTCGTCTTACCACTGTGTGTATCAAGCCTTGCAAGCAAACCGTACCACACACATCGTATAGTGGTAAGTGATGTACTGACTGTTGCCAAAAGTAATATCAATTTTTATACAAAGGTTTCGTATACCATCGTTCGTATAAAAAGATCCGTGCACCAATATTTTTTACGAGGTTCCGTAGACCATCGTTGGTATAAAAAGGTCCGTAAACCAAATTTTTTATACAAAGTTGCGTATACCATCGTTAGTAAAAAAAAAATAACAAATAGGGTTTGTAAACCAACATGTTATACTAAGTTCCGGATACCAGCGTTTTAGTGGAAAAGGTTCCGTAGACCATAATTTTGTACAAAGGTTCCGCATACCATCGTTCAGTATAAAGGGTTTCGTATACCGTCGTCAATCTTAGAAAGGTTCCGTATACCATCGATAAGTATAACCAGGTTTCGTATACCATCGTTCGTTATGACAGGTTTCGTACACCGTCGTTCGTTATAAAAGGTTTCGTTGTATTTATGTATGTGAATCCTGCATCATGCAATTGTGCACGTGAAAGACAAACATACCTCCCACTAGTAGTTGACAACTCGTAGTATATGACTGACACACTCGCAAATCGAATCATGATCACACAAGCCCGTGGTTTTAACTACGCAAGGGGTGACATGGTAAGAGGAACAAGTGCGAAGTCTATACAATAACTACCACCGTACAATGCCTTTGAATGGTAGAAAGCCGGAAAGCCTATCACCCTTCAGAATGTTCGAAAAGTGTACTGGGTTCTCCAGTATTTTACTTTCAAACATTGGGGGGCGATGTGGGTGCCATGCTCTCGACCTAACCGTCGCATGGATATGTCCTGCGTCGGTTCCACCATTCGTCGACGTCATAGATATATGCATATTATTGTACTACTGTGGTCGTTCGTATTTCAAGACTACTTGCCGTGTTCGGCAGCCCATATGTTGTCCCGTGCACAAGTAATGGCTGACGACACCCCAAGACCTTTGAATACGCAGCACGGGCAGCCACCCTTGCTCACATCTTCGTATCGTGCATCCGGCTTGTCAAGCCTGGATGCTCCAACAACCTGGCGTCTACTCGACGCTACACAGACAAGAAAGGAAAGTGCCACAGGCTCAAGCAGAACCTGAGCCCTGTACTCATATTTCCTTGATTAATACTGCCAATCTGCTTACTTGTTGAAAGTGTTAAAAGGGTTAATACAAATGTCGCACGGATTGTATCGTTTTATGAGCACATTCATTCGTAATGGATGGCTGTCATACATAGAGTACTCTTAGAAGGACTCATGACCACCTCATAAAATAAATGAGAACGTATGAGGCAAGCTGGGATACACGGTATTTTTGGTGGGGAGGTGTAAGCAGTTAAGAGGTCCGGAGGGATACCCACATCATATGATAGGTCAGACTGAGCAAACGAGCAACAAAAGGAAGGGTGGGCCGAGATTTGCAAGGACAGGGTTTCAGCGCTTACGCGTGAAAGCGATCCTATTTATATTAATAGGGTACAAAAAAGGTTAACCAAACACGCTCGCTTCAACAAACAGTAGGTATTGATAACGTCGTTTGTGTTCAGTGCAGTAATAGCTGTTATACCTGGAAACAGACATCAGCAATATCTTATACTTTGTATTAAATTGCAGTGCAGAATACTCTGCAACGCGGTATGTACCTACAACAGCAATAAGGGAGTTGTGTGTGTGTTCTTCACATTGAGTCCTTTTTACTCGTCGACATCCAGCACACCCAGTGTCCGTGCCGATTCTTCATCCTAGAGAGATACCAGCTCTGTGGTCGCAAAACTACGACACAGAGATACAACACTGCAATGCAGTAAGCAGAGCAGACAATGCCAAATACGACAGGCACGGCCTACCCTGCAAGCAATACAGCTGCGGAAAGAGAAAAAAAGAAAAGAGAAAGCGAAAAGGAAAAGGAAAACAAAAATGAATATCACAAATAAAAGTGAAACAGACAAACGAAACTCATCTTTGCAAGCTAGGAGTGAGACTTTTCGATCGCGTGTACATACGGGTTTTATATGTAATAGCGGTACGGCCACGGCTCCGCCCGTGGCGCTATCCATGCGTTGCCCGTAGTAGAGTGTAAGTTCCTGGTGTGGTACATAGTACTACTTGCATTAACAGTGTGCTGTGATGTAATATGTATATTCATCATGACCACAAAAGTAACCTGTACCTGGCATATATATTAGAGGGAAAGTCCTGGGCGATTCGCTTTACTTCCAAGGTCGGAGGCTGACCTATACTCAGTAATAGCGCACCCTGCAATTTTGGCAAGACGACGCAAATATGTTATCGTCAGGCAGGGGGGGGGGGGGGGGTGCACTCATGTCGTGCACGGCCGTAGTCATATGACCATAGACCCTCGCATCCCTACAATGCCGGGACGGAAGACGTTGGGTTTTCACCAACCAGGCAGACATTGCTTGCACCAAGCGCGAAACGCCGTGGGGTATTGGGCGAGTCGCATGGAGGGTGAGCTGCATTCTGCTAAGAACCGCCTCTGAGGCGGACTTGCATATGGACGACAGCTTCAATGAGTTAATTTAATTTCTGGTGTGGCCACTTCCGGAGACAGCAATGGGTTTTGCTATGTAACTGCCTCGCGGATGCGTTACCATATTAACACTACATGATACGACGGGGCAGAGTGGCTACACCCGGAGCGCCAACAATGGGTTTGTCGCCTGTCTCTCTTTTCGGCTAAGCTTTTACATGAGTCGGTAGCCAGGTTCCTCATATACACGGAGACACAGAGGGCGCTGGGCCACTGGTGGGCGTGTTTATGAATCTTCCCGTATCCGAATACAGCTCTAGGTTTGGTCTTGAACCGCATTCAGGCACGTTCGCTGCCCGTGCTTCATCCCTCTGTTGTCCGTCGCGTCTGTATGCATGTTGATTGTTCATAATTACATGCCTGCGCGCTTCTTTGGGATATCATGCGCGCCTGGTCGCTCCAACCAATCAATGCCTACATACCCCCACACCAAAGAAGGTAGTCTTATTAAAATACGTTCGGATTGTGGTAAACACCAGCAAATAGGGGAGCCAGTTTCCTTGCTCTCATGCCTCTCTTTGTCCGGAATCCTGCGACTATAATGGCAATGTACCACCACGGTCGCTGCAGCAGCGGTTCAAGCGATAGCTCACGACTAGATGAACAGATGCATTTTAACATTCAAATACATTCGGTATTGCAGAGAGCACCAGCAGCCAAGGGAGCCGGTTTCCTTGAGCTTTCTCTCTTTTTCCGTGATTCTACGGCCATAACGCGAATGTACCACCATTGACGATTGAGCGATGCATGTCATTTGTCGTAACATATTCAGTCATGTGTACTGTCCACACTTGGATACCGACCTGTATCAACAGTTACGGTATAGCTTTGGACGAAGCAGCCTTGGTTAAGTTACATCACCGACCATAAATCACTGGTTCTACTTCAGCGAAACGTTTGCGTGAAGGGCACGGTTTGGCCAACAGTACGGTACAGATTATTCTGCTACGTATCTGGGGTTCGCCGTTATCGCCAGTTCGTGTACGGAGGAGCCGTAACACCGTTTGTCATCGGCTATTATTTTCGTGTGTAAGTCCGTGCTTACCGACGACGTCCGTGGCAGGGGTTTCGACTGTAACGTCAACATGATGGAGCGAGGGGTCCGTTTGGGTACGGCCCGTTGCCAGCTGTAGAATAAGATGGCCCAATTCAACACGAAATACATGTTGGTTGCCCGTATGTTTCAGATTTTTGTGATCGCTTCCACCCGACATACGTAAATACGACCAGTACTTGCTGGTGTGTCACTAAGGTATTACCTTATTTGGGTACTGATAGATCTCCGTCGGTGTGCACGGGGCACCTGCGAGTGATCGTGGAACCGCAAAGGTGCTCAGCCGCGGCATGAAACAGATTAGATTTTTCTATTAGAACAAACATGGACAGGAACGCGAGGACAACTTATTCAGATGACGGGAAAACATTGGGAGCATGTCTAACCCTCGCTACTCTCCCGACTACACCGTTCTACCCCCACAACCGTGGCACACGAAACTCCCCGAACGAGGGCAAACTCGCATGGACGGGAGGACGGACCAAACAGCGAGTGTCCCGAAGACAGTGGAAGAGCGGGTCGTCACGGAAGAGCGAAGAACTTAGTCGGTTCGGCGACACCATCAACAGCGGCCCTGTACAACGCCATCAATCGCGACCTGGGTGTCTTCTGGATATCGGATCCCTGGTGACCTGGATCCGGGTTGTCGGGAACTCTAGTACCTGGAGTCCGAGTGTGAGATCCGGACGGCTGGCTATTACTTACTTGCCCGAGCGCAACCAGGGCCTGGTTGCAATTTAGACTCTGTAGATTTTGAAGGACATCTAAAGCTACTCTGTAGAGTATCTCGGGGGTATTAGGTTGAAAAGTGAGGTGGGCACTTTGTCAATCGCTGCCGATCGGGCGATGAGGTAAGCATCTCTCGCGGGTGTCGCAGGTAGGTTAGACGGTAGCACTTCGACGGTGAAAGGTAAGCACCTGTCATGCTATTGTCGAACGGGTCGACGAAGGTGAGAGCCGTCCCGGTTCTCATTTACAAGAAGGGCGAGTTTTGGTTGTTGTGTGTGATACGTGGTTGTAGGAGAAAAAACGTCACCCAGCGCAGGAAGGAGGAGGAAGGCACAGCCGCTGTCAACGGACAGTAGCCTGGACACCGTACACTGGGCTGGGGGGGTGTTACAGTGGTGGGAAGGCGAGGAGGGGAGCGCCCACGCTGTCACCGGGCTACGACCGAGATGCCCGCTTTGCGCCGACGGTAGTTTTATGTCGGCCAGGGGGGGTGATGCAGTGGGGCGGGCGCTAGGATTCTGAGATACACGACGGCTGTCCAGACCAGCGTCGCGTGGAGGGTCTATATGTTCGCAGGGGCGGAAGGGCAAGCTAAACAGCAAGCATTTCGAAGACAGTGGAAGAACCGGTCGTCACGGAGACGCGAGGAACCAGTCGGGTCGGCAGCATCATCAATCGCGACCCTGTACAACATCAACAGCGACCCAGGGGGTCTTATGGGTATTGGAAATCTGGCAACCTGGACCTTGGTTGTTGGGAGCTTCAGTATCTGGAGTCCGGGTGTGAGTTCCGGAGGACTGGCTGATATTCCCCTACACGAGGGTAACCCGGGCCTGATTGCGATTTGGGTTATGTAGATTTTCAAAGTTTATCAGTCTATCAATAGCAACTTGGTAGAGTACCTCGGCGGTATTCGGTTGAAACGTGAGGTGAACACTTTGTCAATCGTTGCCGATCGAGAGATGAGGTAAGCATCTCTCGCGGGTGTCGCAGGTAGGTTCGGTGGCACTTCGACGGTGAAAGGTAAGCATCTGTCATGCTATTGCCGAACGGGTCGACGAAGGTGAGCGCCGTCTCGGGTGCTTGCTTGTGAGAAGGATCCGTCTCCGTTTTTGTGTTTGTGTTACACGTGGTTATTGGATCGAAAACGTCACCCAGCTGTTGCGACGATGGGAATGTTCTTCTTGGACGGCGCTGTGGGCGCAGCTAGAACAAGAGTCAAGCAGATAGCTTCATGACGCGCGGACGGAGTTCTACAATCGACAACGAGAAATGCTTGGGGGTACGAGGCGTCGGTTGGTCGAGTTCTGCTGTCTCAGGAATGGACAAGGGCCAAACGCACATCTCGCCACTGTACAAAGTCCGCGTCACCACACCACCAAACTTCGGGCCGACAGCGTAGGACGGAGGAGAAAAGGCACACTCACTGTTACCGGATAATAACCGGGATGCCCGCTTATCACCGACGCTCACATGCGCCGGGCTGGGGGGGCATCGCAGCGACGGGTAGCCGAGGAGGAAGGGGGGATCGGTTAATCGAAGGGGATGCCCGCTTGGTACCGATGCTCACACGCGCCGGGCTGAGAGGGTGTTTCAGCGACGGGGGCGCCGAGGAACCAAGGCACACCTGACGGCAGAGAAGCCCGCTCTGGGCCGACGATAGTCCACACGTCGGACATTGGGGGTGTTACAAACGCCGGGCCGACGACGGGAATGGAGGAGGAAGGCGCGCACGCTGCTACCGGTCCGTGACCGGGATGCCCGTTTTGCACCGACGATAGCTATGCGTCTGGCAGGGCGGGTGTTGCAGCGCGCTGGGCGCCAGGGGTTAATACTGTGATGCGTGAGCGACTGTCGTGGCCAGTGCTACGCGGAGGGTCCATCGTTAGTGGGGGTCAAGCTGTGCGAAGCCCCCCGCTTGAACGATGGAGGTTGAGGATGGATTCCCTGCATCGGAACGCCATCAGGCCTGTGGAAAGCCGAATGCAGGCCGAAAGCTGGGTTCTGCTGAAGTGGACTTCACCTGGTGTTTAGTTCACAACCACCCCCGAGTGAAATATCAAAGTCATGCCCCATGTCTGTTGTCCAGTGACGTGTCCATTTGCCATGTGCTCACCTGTCTGTTGCCCACTATGCGCTTGGTTTACGGTTAACCAACGCGTCACTCGTCCAACATCGGACACCCTGGGACTCTGGAGCTCTTGTACGAGAGCTTGGGTGGCCCTCCGAGAGGCAACTCTATCTCTCCATCGAACTCCAACCAGCAATGAGGTGAGCCTACTCTCGGGGGTGGCCCGAGAGGAGGACGCTGCTGTAACAATATTTGTCAAGACAACAATAAAAAGCCAACATAGTATAGGCTGTACCTACAGTAGTATCCAACAACGAAATGTGGGGGGGCGGCCACCTTTCCACTGCTATCATGTGGCCTTGAGAGTAGTACAGGGTGTATTTGCTGATGTGATGCTGCTGTGGCTTGTCTTGTACTACATTCTTGTCTTGTACTACATTCAACGTGCAAAAGGTGTCTAGTTCACCGAATCGCGGCAGTCTATAGTATACAGCAGTAGCGGTGCTTCTAAAGGGCACTACTCCGCACACTATATATGTGCCCAAAGCGATTTCGCCGGCACTATACAGCGGCCAGTCGGCACTCCGCAACCGGCACTGTGTAGCATCACCATACTACGCTACGACTTATTTCGTAAACGTGTGTACCGGTATGATTTACCGCATGTTCACTCTTTGAAACTAGCACACCCGCCCTCGGCGAAATCCGGAGCCGAGAGGGTCCAGCGCGCTCCCGGCACGGCCCACAGCAGACGCTCCACCACATTAACTCGAAGTAAAAGATACGACACCCTGCTGCGACACCCTACTACTACTACTACGACGACGACGACGACGATGACTAATATACTACAGCTTTCTGTTTTACATATACAGATTTCGACATGTCAAACGGCACAACAAAAACACGCTTTACATATATAGCATTTAGAGTGTACAACTGGTGCCTCCGCTACTACTAGTACGACGACGACTATTAATACTACATACTACTACAGCTTTTTGTTTTACATACACAGGTTTTGACGTGCCAAACGGCACAACAAAAACACGCTATGCATATATACCTGCATTTAGAGTGTACAACTGATGCGTCCGTCGGTGTCTTCAACATACTTCTTTCAAATACGTAATTATTCATTTTCCCGATCATAAAACAAAGGTAATTTGCACAGAGAAGGACGACATAGAGAAAAAGGGATAATTCATCCGAGGAAAACATGTGATGTGTACATTCTGCTAGTGATGCTACTGTAACTGGGTGTAGTGATCTGTGCTCTGATAAAATGCGAGTCTTTGGGACAAAGTCAGATGCCAATGTCGTTTTTTTTGCAGCAACCTGCCCTTTCGGGAGCGGCAAATTGAATGAAAACGCTTGACATCCCGCACGCGTTCACGGTTCACGGGGAGGCATTCGACGGAGTACGAAGGGCGAGGGGCGTTGAAGTCGATGCTCTCGCCACAGCAACACTGTGAAATGTAGAGTGCACCTACCGTAAACACCCGCTCGAGGATGGACTGCGAGGCGACATGGACATCCACTCTTCGGACGCTTGGCATCCAGCAAGCGTTCACTCTTCACGGGGGGGCATTCAACGGTGTAAGAAGGGCGAGGGGCGTTGAAGTCGATCATCTCGTCACAATAACACTGGGAAATGTAGAGTGCACCTACCGTAAACTCTCACTCGAGGTTTGACCGCGAAGCAACATGGACATCGACTCTTCGGAGCAGACGATGCAAAGGTGTGATGTGTTGCCTTAGGGCTATTGAATGATTGAGAGATAACTATACAGGTGATAAGCCTTGTGGCCCTAAGATTATTATCGTGTACTGAAGTTTCCTTGGTAGACCAGATAGGCAGTAGCACCGAGGCTTTGTAAGCCCATAGGAATGTTTTGAGCATCAGAATATTCCTAAAGACGAGAGAACTCGTACTCTTAGCGCTTAGAATAGCACAGGAATGATATTACCCCTTGGGTGTGATTGGTAATACCCCTCGGGTATGATAAGACAATCACTCGGAAACAGCTAAGCGTCTTGGGAAAGTTCCCTGGGCTACTGTAGCTATCCGACTAACGGGCTGATTGAGGGAGAAACATCGTAGCAACCCGATTATTATTGGCGGATTATTATAAAGAGAGACCGAGGGTCTTCGATAGCAGACGCTCGCACCCTCTCATGTCACTCTGCTTTCCTTCTCTGGTTCCATCTATCTTCTGGTAACCCACCTAATAGCATTTTAGTCTCCATCGTCAGAGGTTTTAATAATATAAAAAAGAGGTCTCCTGTATTGAAGAGAAGCTTGCTTCCAAGCCAGCAACGGTAATCCCTGCAATCCCTTCCATCTTATATCTCGGTCATGTTACAAAGGGCTGACAAAATGTGAGTCCTACTACTTATATTTGTTTGTAAGTTACCCTTTGTATTTGCGCACTACCACTCCCCCTGTCAAGATTCAAATGAAAGCTCGAGCAAGCCGCCCAAAATCCAAGATCGTGCCTACTTCTCGCTTATCTCTCTCAGCTCCCGCACGCGTTCACGGCGAGGTAAGCAGGGGGGACGAAGGGCGAGGGGCGTCGAAGCCGATCCTCGAAGAGAGCACTCGAAGAAATAAAAAAAGAGTGGAGATATTGAAATGTCGAGATTCCGATACTGAGGCCGACACCGTAAAACAATATTCCAAGGTCAGGTTCTGTAGGGTTTGTGGGTTTAGGGTCAGGGTATGGGTGTCTTACAGAACTTACAGAAGTTTCGGGTTAGGGTATAAAACCCTTACAGAACTCACAGAAGTTCCGGGTATTGTGGCCCGGGCATACAGAGCTCACAGAAGTTCCGGGCAGGTACAAACGCGTTGTACCGGTACCCCGGGTACTGTGAAACGGGGAGTACAGAACTTACAGAAGTTCTCTGTAGGGTATGAAGGTCGTACAGAACTTACAGAAGTTCCGGGTTAGGGTATAAAACCCTTACAGAACTCACAGAAGTTCCGGGTATTGTGGCACGGGCGTACAGAACTCACAGAAGTTCCAGGCAGGTATAAACACGTCGTACCGGTACCCCGGGTATTGTGGCTCGGTCGCACAGAACTAACAGAAGTTGCGGGTACGGGTGGGTATGAAGGTCGCACAGAACTTACAGAAATTCCGGGTATTGTGACACGGGCGTACATAACTTACAGAAGTTCCAGGTATTTATTGTGGAACGGGCGTACAGAACTCACAGAAGCTCCGATTGTGGCCCGGTCGTACAGAACTCACAGAAGTTCCGATTGTGGCCCGGTCGTACAGAACTCACAGAAGTTCGGATTGTGGCCCGGGCGTACAGAACTCACAGAAGTTCCGATTGAGGCACGGGCGTACAGAACTTACAGAAGTTCCGATGATACCCTGGTAAATACCCACCTCAAGGGGGCGAAAAAACTGCAAATGTACTCCTCAAAAAATATACTTAAAATGCATTTCGAAATACTGCGATTGGTGTACTTCAAACATGACACACTATACGGGTACTAACGCGTATATACCATGCATGTACCATTGTAGCTAATTTCTGTTATAGCTGTCTTTCACGATTTTCACGGTAAAGACCGTTCCAACTTCATGGGAATGACTTCCGCGGTCATAGATTTACACCCAAATCAAAATCCACGTACTTGTGTTTTCGGTTCACGTACTTGTGTGTGGTTGTGAGCGAGGTGGGTTGTACAATGTAATTTAATTTCGTAATTTCGTTTTTGGTGTGTGTCACTGATGAGACATGACGTCAGAATGCATAAATCACTCCTCAAAAGATGTCAGGAGACGGCACTTTCAGCCCTTGACTGACGGCAATTTTTCCTTTTTTTATCCTTGACTGACACCAAAATACTAGGTTTTAGTGTGGAACACTCGAATCCACACCCTTGACCGATGCCCATTTTCCCTCGACTGACCGTCTCCTGACATCCTCAACGATACCCTAATCTGTACCGGCACACAGGGTATTGTGCCGAGGGAATACCCTTTCCCGGGGTATTGTGCCCAAGGTGTTACAGAACTTACAGAAGTTCCGGGTACGGGTATGGATGTTTTACAGAACTTACAGAAGTTTCGGGTCAGGGTATAAAACCCTTACAGAACTCACAGAAGTTCCAGGCAGGTACAAGCACTTTGTACCGGTACCCCGGGTATTGTGAAACGGGGAGTACAGAACTTACAGAAGTTCTTTGTAGGGTATGAAGGTCGTACAGAACTTACAGAAGTTCCGGGTACGGGTATAAAAGCCTTACAGAACTCACAGAAGTTCTCTGTAGGGTTCTTCCCGGGTAAATACCCCGGGTATGGTTCTGTAGATACCCTACAGAACCTGACCTTGCAATATTCCCAATGCATGGTCTAGGATTGGTCATACATGATCTCATGTATACTAGCGGTACGGCCACGGCTCCGCCCGTGGCGCTAGCCCTGCGTTTTCCATAGTACTGCATAGTACCTGGTATGTGGTAGTACCCGTATGCTGCGATGTACGAGGTATGAGGCCCATCGTGCCGGCCGGTATCGACCCGGGGCATGTCCGTTTTCGTCCCTGGGTTGTTGGAGTTGTAGGTGTACGGAAGGGTTTATGATCCGAGGATGGGGACTTATCATCCGCGGGTGCGGCGGGAACTCGACCATGAGCCCCCCAGCAAAACCAACACAACCAGTCAGTGGGTCGGATATGCCATCATGCGTTTTGTGAATGTATGGCGTAGGAACTTTCAGCAGTGTCGTGTGAAGGGTTGTGTAGCTGTGTGTGCTGACTCTGCTCCTGCTGGGTTGTGTTCTGGGTATAGCACTGTTGTAGGCAGTGGGGCGGTGTAAATAAATTATTATTACATGGTTGAAGTCAGCGTAACCTGACTGGACACCGTTCCAGAAAATAGCTGGGATATATTCCCCAAACATTATGAGGATCTCTATACAAAGTAAAGGATTCTATTCGCTAGGGTAGTAACACTCTGCCCCCTCGGATGTCCTACCCGCTGGTACCACATACATGTCAATAACGGTTCGGTGTGACGCCATATGCATTTGGTTCCTGCTCTGATGGGTAACTATCCTGCAAAGTGGAGTGGAACATGTACGAACATGTACGTATATATTTGTTCACCAAGTTTGTCTTCGAAAAGCATTGACCGTTCACGTGGCTGAGAGATTATGTGCTGCGTTTTTGTTTCGTCGTTAGTGGACTGCGCGTTTTCCGCTGTTGCTGCTGCTGAAGCTGCCACTACTGTTGGTGTTGCTGGTGCTGCTGGTGCTGCTGGTGCTGCTGCGCTGCTGCTGATGGCTATGCAATGAGTGATGCCGAATGCCGAATGCATGTTGTGGTGCAATCCCTCCGCACTGGACTGTTGCAATCAACCAATGGGCTGCCTGTTTATTATCTGAACTGCAATAAAGCCAGAAGCACCGTCTCGAGGAACTGCTTGCCTTGTCGGCAGCTCAAGGCTGGCTTGATGGCTGACCGCAAGCGGTATCCCGCCGCATCTTCATCCCACCCATTGAAATGGCCTCAGGGGCTGTCGGCAATGTTCAGCACGTGACGGCCAGGACTCGGTGCGACGTGTGACGCAGTGTCCCGCTTATTGTGTCTCGCACTCTCTCTACCGATGCAGCGGGGCGAGACTGAAACGCTTTGGATCGCAAGACTCGCGCGACTATGACGACAGTGCTCATGGTGTGATGTGATGTACAATCTGAACGGAAATATAAGGAACAGCAGTAAATAAATGAAGATTCCGAATAGCCCTTATACTGCCGTCCGTATTCACTGTCCTTGGGATTGGGGCATTGCTCAGCGCGTGACGGTCAAGACTCGGCGGGGCATGAGACCCGGTGTTCCACTGGTTGTGTCGCCCAGCCTCCCTACCCATGGGGCAAGGCTGGGCTGAAGCGCTCTGGATAGCGAGATCATGATTCCAGACAGACAGACTAACAGCATGTAATAATGTAGACACATCTATAAATATCTACTGTAGTCGATTTACAGTAGAGAGTGGTCTGTATCGTCTTTACGGGTTGCTTGCGCGGTGGTTTTAGTTTTTCTCTTTTATGATTGAAGTTTGTCAAGTGTTCCATTTTCGAAGCTGTCCCGCTTTCGAAGTTGGGAGGAATGTATGCTTCTCAATCCCGACGCGACGCTAGGCTTTTGCCTACAACATATAATATGTGTACATACAAACCAGGTACTACAGTAGCTGTACATGTTATTACCAGTAAAAAATAACAACGGAAGATCAATTCAACACAAAAACACAAAAACATCCAGGAACCGTGGTACAGTTTGTTGTCTACAAAAATAACTGAAGTGAGGCCCAAAGCCAACGCGCGCGCTGAGTAACACACACAGTAGGAGCAGCAGCAGCAGCAGCAGCAGCACTACAGTAGTAGCAGCGGTTATTGTGCGTATGTGTGTACTCCTGTGCTGCTTCTACTGCTGCTGCTACTGCTGCTGCTGCTGCTTCTGCTGTTCCATATGTTGCTGTTGCTGCTACCCCTTCGTGTACAGCGATGTATGAACAGCGATTGCCCCGCGTGAAAACATGTGTGTTTAACGTATTGTTTACTGCTGGGCAACCCGCTTTCTTCTCCTTTCTTTTCATATTACCTTCTTTGTAAGAGAGCGGTGTTGATTCCACCTGCCGAGTACATATACTCTGTTGTTTTTGAGGTTTTTTCGCATAGTTTCCCGCAATAATTATCCCGCATTTACCAGGAAACAAACCACCAGAAAAAACGCGCACGCCCTGGCACGCCATCAAAATGGACAAGCAAATTCTTATTTTTTCTTTCATTTCATATGTTTTTTGTTTTATTAGAAGAAAAGAAAGCTGCGGTGCTGATGCTGTTTGTGCTTACGCTTCTGCTCATACGTCACCTCCCTATGAGTACATATACTCTGTTGTTGTCGGTGACGCCCGTACTCTACCTCCCTACGAGTACATATGCTCTGTTGTTGTTGAGTTGTATTCGTATGTTGCTGCAACTACTGCTCATATTTGTATGGCGTACAAAATACGTTAAACAAACATGTTTTCACGCGGGGCAATTTACTTTCTCCTCGTTCAACTATACAGAGTATCAACACGTTGTTACCAATCAGTTCGTGCGACGTCAGACCTTTGAACTCGACTCTCGACATAAATTCAAGACACGGTCAACCCGCTTCGTGTTGGTTAAGGCCAGCGCATGCAAACGACGGCTTCGAAGTTATCATTTAGACTTGCTTGATGTTGCCCTCGTTGTGATATGCTCTACATCTAAACCAGGAAAAATAACTGTGTTCCGACATCGGACAGGGACCGGGAGAGACCGAGATTTTTTAAGGAGATAGGTCAGGAGACCGCACGCCTGCATGGTCGACACGAGTCACAACCTACGAGTTGCTATTTTTTTATTGGCTACTCGTACACTCGTACAGCAGTACAGGTATTCTACACCGTGGTGCCGTGGTACATTTTTTTTGCCCACAAGTTGTCTACGTACAAAACAAATGGAATAAAACGCCAAAAGCCAACGCCTTTCTTTGTGGCTGTCATATTCTATGATGTACGTATAACACAGCAGTAGCACGTAGCAATGTAAGGGAGGCACTGCTGTACGTACACATTTTACCAGCAGGCGGCAGCATGATGAAAAACAAATCGAGAGTTCGTACGTGCACGTTTTTACTTTAGTTTCCTTCTTCGTCTAAACGATTTGTCCGCACTCCTCGGTTTTAGGTGAAGATGCATCAGTCTAGTTGCTTCTGTCGTTTTTGCTGCTATTGTTGTTGTTGCTGCTGCTGCTGCTGTGCATTGTGTTGATGCTCTGCTGCGGTCGAGGTAGCCCGTATTTCTTGCGTCGCCCATACTATGACCACTCCGTAGGAAAGCCTTGTAGATTTCTATATTTACAACCTTTCTTTTGCGTGTCATTTGTATACCTGGTACCAGGTATACTGTATTTTGCCGGTATGTACCTGGTACAGCAGACAGCAGACAGCAGGGAAGGGGGGGGGGTCGTCTCTTTCCCAAAGAAACGGCGGGAAAATAATATCCTTACATAGGTTTACGGCGGAAAAGTACTGTACACCACCCAACCGCCCATCCACCTCACCGTGTCCGCTTCCTCTGTTGTTTCGTCAGCTAAAAAAAATGTACGGACCAGAGTTTTGGGAATGTTGGGGGTGGAGCACGCTTTATATACAGGTACAGTAGGTCTCTCTGCTGCAAGCTGCCTCGAACAGTGCGGATTTATGCTGTACTCGTACATAGACATACTTACTAATACATTTTTTAGGGATTGCCCATCCCTGGCCTCTCAGAGCTCCCACTTCGATACCGCCTCCTTCTATTACTTCCCGATGTTGCCTTTCTGTCTTTGTTTCCTACACTAACTACTTTTGATGGCGAGAGGCTCTTTTTCTTTTTTTGGCATTGCGTTCGTGCGTGTACCCAGAGTGCACGGCAGCGGCGCCATCACGGGCATGATAAGGCGCTGGCCAGTAGAGGGGGGGGAGGAAGGAGCGCGGTCGTCTTTTTCGTGGCTAGGCGTGGGGTGTTGTTGATTCAACCTCGAGCGCATGACGGGCCCTTACACAGGCGGACAGGGTCAGGGTGCTGGAGCGCTCCTCATGTAGACATAAACCACGTATATTATCGGACCTCGCAGTAGACCTCGAAGTGAAGTCAGGCAAGTAAAGTCCCCGCAAGCACGGGATCACACAGATGGAGAAAGCCTCGTCAAGTATATGAACTCCCTAGTATCTGTATCCGCCATCGTACCTGTGGTATCTATTGCAAGCACAATCAATATCCTCCCTGCCTTGCAATCGATACTGTGCGACACCACACATCCACAGTATGCATACCGAACAGGTGTACAGTCCCATCAACCAATATATTCCCTGCAAGGTAAACAGTATGGCAATAAAGCATCACAATATCGTAGCGTGGTCACACCTCATAGCTGTCCCGAAAACTACAAATCATCATGCCGAATCAATATCACACATTCCAAATTCACGTACCGAATGTGGACCACAATGTCCCAAAACCTCAAGCAAATTCAAATTACCGAATACCAGAAATTCAAGCACATTCATTCAAATTCAAATACACAAATCTAAACCATACTGGCTCAAACTTCAACAGTCTTCCCAAACCACTCAGCTGCCGAAACTAGGGACATCAGTCCGCGATATTTCAAACGGTTATCAGCTCGGTGTAAATAGGTCGACACAAGTTTATCGCAGTAGTGCTAACTTCAAAACCAATACACGTGCAAGATTATCAATTCCTGAAAGACCCTCAATACAAATCTCAATACCGTACAATGTGTTCTCGGAACTACCAGACCAGCCGTTATCATCATTGAATATCTCCCTGATAATCAACAGTACAGCTTCCGATCACGGTTTGGCCAGAAACAGTATATCCGCACAGTAGTATCCACTATTTTAATCAGTAAACAGGCAGAATTTTCAATGCCTGCAAACCATCAATAAAAAACCACAACCCAACCTTAACCCCACGTGCTATGGTTTCAAGCTTACAGCAGTACTTATTTATACCAACTTATCATCGGGGTCACATGATTTCCCCTTGCCACGAGCTGCTGGTATAATCAAGAACCTTCGAGCGATTTTCCACACAAGGAAAGTTGATGCATGACAGGGTGAGAACCCGGGTGCATGACAAGCTCCGAAGTGTACTATTTTATCACCGAGCAACAACGACTCAAGAACAGCATTTTAACCAACCAATAGCAGTGCGCGGAAAGACAAAACCCGTTAATGTGTTCATCAAGATTCGAATGCCGTGATCAGACAGGTGCAAGTACATATTTCATATCGCCAACAAAGAGCACAGTAACTGCTATATGATTACGTGTTTGAAGCACCTACCCCGCTTATACTCCTTTTGATTTAAGTACGTACATAGCATGCGTGCTACATAAATACTGATCAGTAGAAGAGAAGAAGAGCCAACATGTATTCAGTCTGCAATGGCCCAAAATAGGGTGTTGATTCAACCTCGGGCGCCTGACGGGCCCTTACGCAGGCAGACGAGGACAGGGTGCTGGAACGCTCATCATGTAGACATAAACCACGTAGTTAAGTATATATATTATCGGACCTCGCAGTAGACCCCGAAGTGAAGTCAGGCAAGTAAAGTCCCCGCAAGCGCGGCATCACACAGATGGAGAAAGCCTCATCAAGTATATGAACTCCCTAGTATATGTAACCGCCATCGTACATGTGGTATCCATTGCAAGTACAATCAATAGGTGTCCATCGAGACACGAGGGAAGCATGAAGGGTGAAGGGGCTTTGTCCGACCTTGCTGCTGCTGTGTCAATTGAGAATGTACGATATTATAAGGTTCGTTTATGTTTGTAAAACAACATTCAAGCGGTGCCTATTTCTCGAAACAAAACTATTTTCAGAGAGACAACCACGCGGTTTGAATACCATCATCGTCGAGCGGGCGAACGAGGACCACAGTGGGCACCGGGCTTCACGCGAGGCGGGCCACGGGGCTCACTGGGGGAGAGAAGCAGTAGAGCTCGACCCCGACCGAATCGATGGCGAGGTGATCGCGAAGGGGCGGAGAGCGTCGAGGCTGACAGAACGCAAACGATATCCGAACTTTGTTTTTCAAGCGGCGCAATCACAGACCCCATGACCCGAATTGTTTTTGGGGTTTTAGCCAAAATCAGGTACACCTGGTCACTTTGGTGCCAAAAGCAGGTACTACACTAAAACCAAGTACACATAACACGCTAGGATACCTGCCATTGGCCAGCCTCACATCGTACCTGATTTTGGCATGAAATGGCCAGGTACACCTGGATTTGCCTACCGGTACTTTGTTTAGGTTTCAACTGATTGTGGCGATTTTTGAGCCAATCAGAGGCCATACGTACACAGTCTCCTATACGCCCGACACGAAGACATCACCACACGTACATACGACCCGCCACAACGACTACAGAACGTATCATACGCGCGCATACAGCACAATGGACCTGTTGTAATATGCCAGGTATTACGTACTGCTGATTGCTGAAACGGTACGGAAAGCGAGCAGTTCAGTCCCAAATTAGCTCGATGTTTTGTTCGTATGCTATCAATGTGGCTACGACTATATACATGCCTGGTACAAGAATACGGAAATACACGTCGTAGGAGTGAGTGTGATCACGAAAGCAATGAAAGCATACGCCAGATGTTAATACCCGTACTGAAAATAGCATACAATATTTATCAAGAGTTTGCAGGACAAACACATTCGCTATCATTCTGCTGTTCAGGCGCAAATTCAGAAGTACCTGGTACGTTTTATTATTTATCACAGCCAAAAAGTCCTGAAAAACACCGTTCGTGGCGTGCGTTTTTTACTTGGTTTAGGTTTATACCTGATTTTGGCTCAAATGGATCAGGTACACCTGATTTTGGCATTTGCCCCTTTTTTTTCTTCAAATTTTAGTATAAAATCAAATTTTCGATTTCACTTGATTTTCATTTTTTTCCGACCGTTTTTCTCGTCTTTGTTTATCGCCCCTGCCGTTTTGTTCCAGAACGAGTACGATGATGTATGTACGGCTTATTCAGTTTTGTGGAGCTTCTGTTTTTCGTGCTCCACAACTTGACGACCGTGCTGTGCTGTGCTTTCTCTCTTTCATAGATACAAAGTACGTACTTCGCACTCTGCTGTTGTACAATACCACACATACTCACGCAAAAGGCACAAATCGCACCCACCACAACAACAAACAGCAGGTACCGCAGCGTCGTGCTGTGAGCCGTGTTGCTGTGCTTTCTCTTTCGAACATACAGCTTTGTTGTCCTGGAGCATGAAGCCATATTGTGCATTCCGAGCATTTTTTGCATGAGTGTCAAGTCCGCCGTTTCTTCGCTGCATGCACCATTAACCTCGTGGCATTTTCAAGTCGGTGCTTGCACTACATCATGGGCCCATTCTGCCCCTTTCCTTGCGCGAGCTTAGCGGGCGGTGTCAGCCGCCCGCGGAGCGGAGCCCTTGTATTTCATACAGCGGTTCGTTGTGGCAAAAAAAAACCACCCCTGATTGTACCCTGTAGAAAACAGAAAACAACAAGCAAGGACTGCGGTTCTCGTCTATACTCGTACATACCAAAACGTTGTTGTTGTTTGTTGTTGTTGTTGTTGTTGTAGCTCATCACGCCATTTTTAAGCACCGTGGCACCAAGCAAGTGCAGACTCTCTTCTTGCCAAAGGGAAGCAGCCTTGACTACGAATAATAGCTTGTTTGTATACAAGGCCGCCCACTTACCTCCAGCACCTCCTCCTGCTGGTGACGCAGAGGGGGCTCATCGAAAAATTGCCGCAACAGCCTAGAAAGAAGCAGAGATAGGTTTAAACGAAGTAGAGGGCAAGGCAAAGAGCATTGGGGCAGGTCGTGAGGCCGACTCCAGGTATACTCCCCCTTACTGCTGTGCATACCTGGTAGTGTACCGGGTAGGTTTGGTGGTAATAATAGAGAATACTACACTGTAGACCGCTGCACACCAGACGCACTCGGCAAGAGGGGTGAGGGGGGCGGTACAGAAGTCACGTCGTGTAGACAGTCGATGAAGGCCATGTATAAGACGATGTGATAACGTTATTTTATTTTATTATTATAAAAAGGTGGGTGCGTGCTTGCTTTGCGAAGAAACGAAAACTTGTACGTACAAGGTACGTACGCGGACGCGCAGACAGAGAAGCAGCGCATGCTTGACTCACTCAAGTTGGTCGTCCTCGGGTGGCTCCTGCATAATAGTTTGTGTCTCGTCGTTGCACTTGTGGTGGGCCGACTGCTCAGCCATGTGATGGCAGACACCCGAAGCCCGAAGAAGTGCAACAGCAGTCTGAGCCAACAATCCTACAACGGGCAGGCAACAGCAGTACGAGTACGAGGCCCTGGATTTGGTATAAAATTCGGGCTGTTCATGTTTTATGAAACCGTCTTTGTGCCGGTTCATCCCGCGCCGACGCGCCGACCCACGGCCGCGCCGCCGACAAACTTTTCGAAACGTGTATTATACGTATCCTTGTATTGCTGTACGAGTACGTACATCTTGCCGTCTTCTACTTACTCTTTCTTGCCAAGTTTTCACTACGTACATACGTGCACCAGTACGAAGTAGTCAGCAGTCCTACGTCTGTACATATATGATAATCTACATTGTGCGCTGCCAAAATCAGCACATACATACATACATCTAGGTACGAGTACTGTATGAATAGATACAACGCACGACGAGTATATTATGTAGGTACGAGTATACTTTACGAGTACAGCAGCAGCACGCTTCTTCTACGAAATACACTTACAATGTCAACTTTGCACGACGACCCAGGCCAACCCGGCCCCAGAATTACCCCGTCGGAGGCCCGAGGTCGGCAGGGGTAGCCACGCGGCTCCACCGCATGTTTTGGTGGAGTTTTTCCAAAAAGACTCCTGGAAGCCGAAATGCCAGCCGCGACCAATCAGACCTTCAGTCTGCACTACTTTTTGTGCCAACCGCTCCTGCACATAGGGCGAGCCTGAAACTGTGGGCATTTCGAATTTCGAGAGGTACTCGTACATACTGCGTATTGCTGCTGCTGCATAGGGAGTGTGATCCCGATGTTCTATGGGACGTATGTCTGCGCTTGGCTGCCCCCGTCCTCCCTCTCGTTCTTCTTATCGCCGCATCCTGTCGTGTTCACCGTGGCAGAGGCAATCATCATGTATGTCGAGGATTTCCGTCGTCACGGGCGCAAGCAGAGCAAAGAAAGAAAGGCAAGCGCATGCTAAAACCACAAAACGACGAACTTTGTTATGCTGCTGCTGTTCTTGTCTTCTGTCTCATGTGCCGATGTGCTGATTGTCAATATACCGGTCCAGCAACAGCGCTGTGCATGGAGGTGTGTCGGGTGTCCACTGTGTCTGTGCACGCGTGCCATCAGCCGGACCACTCTGTCTCGTGTGAGTTTGTTCCCAGTGGTACGGTGCAATACGCGGCCTCTCTCTGTCGAGCTACGGGCTGTTGTTTCAAGATTATCTTAATCGATGTGTTTTTTGTCTTGAAAAGTACATACGTACGTATTCGCATTTTTTTTTTTCATATTTAGTTTAGAAAGGATGAATTGACACAAGTGTCGGGTACATCGAAGCTGTTCGCTAGCACATTGCACTACCGTGCCGGGCTGTGGAGGACCGACCGAAGAGGACGCGGGATCAATTCTCAGGCCCTGACCTGTTCCGTTCTATATGCCTGTTTACAGGGGTATTTGTGCCCTCTTTTTTTTTTTTTTTTTTTAGGGGGGGTGGAGGCAAACACACAGGGTACGCGACAGCGTTAAGAATCTCATAAGTTTTGCTAATACGAGGCTCGCAGCGTATTGTGCTTTCAATATTGAGCATAAATGCTAGTATATAGTATTTAGACTGGCGCTCCTCGCTGGGCACAAATAAATGTTCACCTGTAAATTCTTAAAGTGCAAACAATCTCAGCCTGAAATTATGAACTCCCAAGTTATTAACGGGCGGGGGCGCGACAGTGGTGGTACCGATACTCGGCACCGCTGTTGACGAGGAGAGTAGGAAGGAGGTGGCCGCAGGTGTGGCATGGTCCCCGGATCGGTTTTGTAGCAGAGACGGGAACCCACGTTGCTACTTACGTATTATCGCCTTGAGTAAATATAACGGTTTTCTCTCTTCTCTCTTATTGCTTGCTTCTTGCCTTGCTTCTCTCTTTTTGTCTTTTTTTTTCCCCCGCCGTCCTCATGCCGGTATCTTCCTACTCTGCCCCGTGTTGCTTTCTCCATACAGTAGTTATATTTTCCTCTTGAGCACGTATGTTTTTCTTCTATACGGCCATCTCTTATGGCGAATCGGTTTTAAAACCTGAAAATGGAGGTTCCAACACCTTCACAGGCGTGTTTCACCCGGGAAAAGGGCGAATCGCGCCCGCTTTTCTTGAGTTCCCCCCAGTCATTTTGGGAGAGGCATCCAACGCCGCTTGCCATTTCTTCAGGGTACGTATCGTTTTGAAACATTGTAGACATACTCCAGTTTTCTCAAAATCAGTTCCGGGTGCGATTCAAGCAAAAAACAGGCCCCCATTTTCACTTGAAACATCGATGTACAGTTGGAAATATGTTCCTGTTTTTGTTTTCTTTCCAAAAATGGGAACACCGCACGTGAACAACTCGAGCAACGCCCCTGGAGGAATGACAGACGGTGCTAGATACCTCTCACCAAAGGTCGGCATGTATTCTCAGAAACGCGAGCCCAACTCGGTTCGACTCTGGGTGAAATACCATATATTACGGGTGAAAGAACGCGTTATACACCCACTACTGTTGGTTACTGTATCCTGAATCTTGAAGCTGCACTGGTTGTCCCAGCACGTATCGGGTAACATTTGCGCCAAGCCCCTTGTCTGTATGATACAGAGTACCCCAACCGGAAAACAATGAAATGCCTCCACTACCAGTATGAAAAATGAAGTATTGATTAAATTGAGAAAATTGATTAAACTTGATTGAGAATCTTCGGATCTTGGAGCAAGAACGAATAGCTCAACGTCGACCGAAAATCATGAAAGTGCCTTTCTTTATGTTTATTTGAAAAGGAAAATTGATTGAATTGAGAGTGGGTTAAAATTTAATGAAAATGTTGGAGCGAGCACGATTTAGTTCAACGTCCTCTGAAATTAATGAATTGTCTCTATGTTCAGAATTAGAAAGAAACAAAATATGGAATCGAGAGTTGTTTGAACTTACTTGATTGAAAATCTTGGAATCCTGGAGAAAGGATGCATAGTTCAACTTCAACCTGAATCGGCGCGTCGCCCGCCCGGCAACGACTAAGCGCAGCACGCGCGATCCCCCCCCCTCCCCCTACTCGCCCAGTCCCTTGTGCCCCAACCGCTCCTGCCATCCACGCCACACGTGCCTGCACTTCGGCACCCAAACATAGCCCTTGCAGTTCAACACGCAAATACATGTCTGAGAGCGAAACTACGCTAAACCTGAACAGGGCAGCGTCGGCGGGAGGAGGCTCCGCTCGACCGTTGGTGGAGAAAAGACCCAGCGAGAGGCGAGGCACGGCGGACTGACAAAACAAAACATCATCTCTCTCTACACCAGTACGTGAAAAGACACCGCTTTGGAAAACTCTAATTCTGCGACAGGCTCCAATTATTATGTGGGGCGGGGTGCATCGTGCTTTACTGCTGTGTAGTTTCAGTACAAAACGGTTCGTGCAAACGTCGAGCCCCCTTTTGTTTTTTTGTCAAAAGACGCCTGATGCTTGCTTGGCACGCCAATGTCAGAGAGCGAAGTTAAACGCTGAAAACCCTGAAAACCGCGGCGTTAGCGAGGGGAGGAGGGGGTCGCGTGAGCGCCGGTGAAGAGCAGAGGACTAAGAGCGGAGTGGCGGGACTGCTGTGCATCGCTCTAGCTCTCTTTCGATATAGATGGCGTGGAGGGGGGGGGGGGGCAAATAGACATCGCCTTAGCCCGTGTATTTGTTTTTTCCTCGTATTTTATATTTTGTTTTTTCGCTGTGTTTTTTTTGGTGATACAGAATAAGACGACGGGTCTTGGGGTAGTTTTCATCGTGTGACGGGAACGTGTCACTGAGCCCGTCTATTATATCATCGAATTTGACTTCGTGGGGATACTATGCGGATAATACGTGCGCCTCTATTCGATCGTATGGCGGGAACGCCAATTACGACGCGTGCTAAGAATATCATTGAGCACGAACCTTTTTTTTTGTGCGTCGTAACAGACTTTCTTGGCGAGGGCTCGACGCGCGCAGCATGCAAACATGGCGGTCGAACGAACCGTAAAACTATATATCGACCCCACGTGTGACGGTTTTGTTTTCACGGTAATTAACACTTGTTGACTTGTGGGTTTTTAGTTGAACTTCCTAAACCCTAACCCCCCCGACCTCCAGGGAATTTCTCGTAATGATCATGTGCTGTGATGGTGTTAAGTGTGGACTACTACGTACCATAATGAGCGATAAGTTCGCACAGAGGTGCCATCGTTTTTCAGCGCTCGTTTTCTCGAAAACGGTATAAAGGTGCATAAAAAAGGTCGAACATCAGATTTTCGGGAGGGCACTCGACCAGATATTTCTGACAGCACCTCGGTCGGTAGTGCGATGGTTTTGGCTTCGGTGTGGGGGGGGGGGTTGTCGTCGTGGTGAACGTGGTCATGGCGGTGCTGGTGTTGGTGGTGAGGCCAGGGCTGGGTGGAGGTTTGGAGGGGGTACCTAGGGGTTAGAGAATGCTTAAGCTGCTCAACAGAGGTTGTGCGGTTCCATGATTTAACACTCAACCGTCCGGTCGGACCACTGGTCGCCCGTAAATGATCGGTGCTTGAGTGGATATTCCAGGAAATGCCCCCCGGGTTTTTGGTGTTCTTTGTTTTTAATGCTTCGGGCATGAGTGGTTGTGTACCCCACCATTGTCCCAACCCTCCGCCTCCTCCATGTTTTTTTCTTTTCGTTTTGTTTTGGAATCTGCTTCAATGGTGTACTTTTCCTTGCGCTGATGGTCGAATATAATATGTTATCCTTTCCTTCCCCTCCTCCTTCTGTATCACAGCCCGCTCTTGTTTCGCTGAACATGTCGTAACGTTCGAAAACGGCCCCGCTCCCCCCCCCACGGCCATACTTGACAATGATTACACCCCCTGCGGCCATGCATTATATTGAGTACACCCTCCTCTCTCTATGTATATATATTCCTCTCTTTCGCTCAGGTGGACGACTAGGCCGCTATCTACGACACAAGTTCGTCCGACTGGGACTTCAGGTCTCTCACGAGGGGTGAGAAGCGGCAGCTACTGAAGCCGTCTACTATATAGTAGTACTGCACCGACCATCCAGTACGGCGGCGGGCCATCCGGTATAGCACTGCAGCGGCCATCCTCTACTTCAGTGTCCTGTACTCTAGCTGGTATTCTGCAGTAGTACTGCAGCTGGCCGCCAGTACTGCAGCGAGGCCGTCGGGATCAAGTAATCTTCCCAGTCTGGCTCTCTTCTTGGCCCCGATGTTGTGGCCGATGCACCTCACCATGGACCCGCCTTCTCATGCGAGATCCACTCCCTTTTTCTTGCATTTTATGTGCGTTTTTTTCGGTGTTTGTTTGTTGTTGCTGTTTGTTTTGGCCGTCTTTAGTGTTGTTGAAAATGGTTGTTGCGTTTTTTTTTTTTTTGCTTTTTTTATCTGGGTTATGGAGATTGCGGACTTTTTTTTTATATAGTTTGTCTGTTGTGTGTGGTAAGCGTGGTAAGTGAGAACCTTCGTATTTTCGTACTGTCTACGTATTGTTGCTATCTTTTTTTGTTGTTATTGCCTTTTTTGCTGTCTCTTTACGACGCCCCACTCGCACCACGCCNGTTCCTGTGGCGAGTAGTCACATCATAGGCGAGCCCGACAAGTTTTTTAGCCGTTAACGGGAAGCTCACCACCACCACTGGATGCGTGCTACGACAATAAATAGACTTAGCACGTTTAGGCTGACTTTTTTGTCTTTTTTTTTTCTGAATAACGTGGCGTCCTCCTTAACCCATTCATTACTGAAAAACGTATCCCACATTAATTCCAAGTAGTTTTCCCCAAAAAACGTATCCCACATTAATTCCAAGTAGTTAACCCCCCAAAAACGTGGGGATTTCGTTCTCTCGTGTTTTTGTTGTCAGCATTTATTTTTTCACTTTTTACAGCTCAAGCTGTATGGGATTGATCTGTATCCGGTACACGTACGTATATACCCAAACTTCAGCTCAGGCGCCGCCAGGAAGCGAGGAGGAGCAGGGGGGTGGGGGGGATGACAGACCCACATCGATGGCGTGGGGGTGGAGCTTGGATGCGGCTTAGGGCTTAAGAATTGAACGTAAAGAGTGCATATTGGGAAGAAGGAGGGAGCAAGGACAACAAAGGGAGTATTGTGGATAAATCTTGGCGGAAAGCAGACATAGAAGGGTGTTAGACTGTACGCATAGGTTTCCTTGGTTTCCGTGGTTTTCTGCTTTTTTGGGATTTTTATGAGTGATCAACGCTGAAGATCATGCTGCACATTGTCGGATGGCAAAGATAATAATAATAATAAATAGAGGTAGCACTTTTGGGCAGCTTATTTCTCTGAGTGACCTATTAAAGGCTATTAAAGGCTATTAAAGGCTATTAAAGGCTAGTAAATGCTAGTAAAGGCTAGTAAATGCTAGTAAAGGCTAGTAAAGGCTATTAAAGGCTAGTAAAGGCTATTAAAGGCTATTAAAGGCTATTAAAGGCTAGTAAAGGCTGTTAAAGACTAGTAAAGGCTATTACAGGCTATTAAAGGCTATTGAAGGCTATTAAAGGCTATTAAAGGCTGTTAAAGGCTAGTGAAGGCTATTAAAGGCTATTAAAGGCTATTAAAGGCTGTTAAATGCTAGTAAAGGCTATTAAAGGCTATTACAGGCTATTAAAGGCTGTTAAAGGCTAGTAAAGGCTATTAAAGGCTAGTAAATGCTAGTAAAGGCTATTAAAGGCTATTAAAGGCTATTAAAGGCTGTTAAAGGCTAGTAAAGGCTATGAAAGGCTATTAGAGGCTATTAAAGGCTATTAAAGGCTATGAAAGGCTATTCAAGGCTATTAAAGGCTATTAAAGGCTATGAAAGGCTATGAAAGGCTATTAGAGGCTATTAAAGGCTATTAAAGGCTATGAAAGGCTATGAAAGGCTATTAAAGGCTATTAAAGGCTATTAAAGGCTATGAAAGGCTATTANCCCCGAGTTAGTAAATTTGTTTCCACCACTGCCTAAACTGTAGGGCACGCCTTGTTTTCGAGCTTGGTGAAGCCGGAGATCCGCACCGTCCGACCCAAAATCTCCGAAAAATTTGCTGCTTTGCCTAGGAAAACCACAGCAATACTTTGTCCCCAGCCCCTATGTATACCTATCAAAAAAACAGTAACGCCTTCCCCTTGTCCAAACTCTACGACAGTCGCGCGCACCCATGCACATGCAGTCGATGATATGACCGAATGAGGATCACCCAATGAGGAGAATGAGGAGCACTTATTCCTCTTCTCCTGCTGTGCTTGATACTTAGGGCTACGTCGATAGGGATCCTTTTTCTTGGCGCCCGGTTCACAACATAAATAAATCAGATTTGCCCCTTCTCTTCGAGACGTCGAATCTCACTTTCTTTTTTTTTTTCTATGCCTTATATATATACCAGCGCATACAGGTAAAAATGTCCGTCAGGGCCACGACATGTGCCATCATACGGTATAGATAGAGGTGCGAGCGGTATTTTTCCTTCTGAAGTTCCTCGCTTGAGGAGAGCGCTATATACTCCGCTCAAAAATGACTTTTTGAGAGCAATTTTTTTAGGAGTGATCTGGACGATAGAGGTACGATAATAGAGGTACGAGTACGTTGCACTTTTGGGCAGATGAATTTTCTGAGTGACCTATTAAAGTATTAAAGGCTCCTTTACCCTTTGTTTTAGAACTGCTGTCCCGTTTTGGGGACAAAGCACTCTAATTCTAAGTAATTTGTCCCCCAAAACGGGACTCCAGTCCTATAAGAGTTAACCCAAATTCGCCGGAATCTCATCCTTGTGTTGTAGAACATTTCCCTTTCTACTTACAGCAGTATTAATACTGTAGTTGTGGTAGGCTGTGGGGCTGTTCACCGGGTGGCGATTTTCATTCTCATCCACAATCAGTTTTTTTTGTTGACTTAGTATTACTATAGAGCTCGAGTGAGGAGCTTCAGAAAAAAAAAAATAATAATAGTGCACCTCTACCGTACCATGCATCGGTGTGACCCTAGTAGGTACTTCATGGAAAACCTTGCTGTTTCTTTTTAGACAATAATATTGGGTCGTTTTTAGGCTGAGAATCGTCTCTTAAAAGGAGAGAAGAAGAACAAAAATCGCCAAAACGTGCTACGAGCACCCCTAGCGCAGCACGCGCCCCGTTTCTGACCAAATATTGTTGACGAAAATATATCAATATGTGGGTTTTTGTGTCTACCGTAGGTCCTATTTACTAGTATTTACTATGGTCCCCCGTGATAGTGAGAGCTACCGTTAGTCTTCGCAAACACCCTATGGTATCGTAGTAGGCTACTTGTTCTGTTGTCGCTTTTTAGTGTCTTCTTATTTTTCCTAGACCAACTATTATGGGGCATGGTTTTTAGTTGAGTCAGTTGAGTGGCAAACTCCGAGAACGCGTGTGAAACGACGCCCCGCTCAATGACGCAGTAGTGACATTGCTTTGTTACAACTTCGTTTCAGCGACGACGGATTGACCCATTCTTTCGCTGGGTGAGACGGCGTGCCAAGTTGCGGAGAGGCTAAGCACTCAAGTCAACAGAGTGCTGCTGCTGTTTCTTCTGGTCATCGTGATCGTGGCCATGAACCAACTGAAGGCGCGATGATAATCATCAAAGAGAACACCAATATTATTACCAGCTGATTATTACTGTAGATACATCAATAATGCGAGTAGACAATCTGTTTTGATCTCGGTGTTCCGCTGAGCCCTCCGAAGACAGACGCGGGCATATTTCCCATGCATAGACACGGGCAGAAGTCCCATGCAGGCGCCACACGGTAACAGCGTGCTCGCGATGGCGGGCGTAGCAGCTTCGTTCGATCCACACATGGTACGTACTGCTGTAGGCAAATCAACCAACTGAAAGTACGCAGATGGATCTGGTTTTTTAGATATGAAACATGAGCAGTCTCTCCGGATACATAATGCCGCAATAACGTAACGAACTCCTTGAAATTGTGCGCGCGGGGCATTTGGGGGAATTCCCAGTGACTTTAGTTACTGGGCTCTGTCGCGGAAATTATTTAATTTCCCAAATCCCCTGCCTTTCAAGTCTGTTTCGAGGTCTAATTCCATCTTTTTTTAGTAATCCCCTCCCCTACTTAGTTCAACTCCAAACACGATTTGGCTCTGTAGCCCATCAATCCCTCTACTTCATGTTACACCTGGCATAGAAATTTGACTCTGTAGCCTTTGGCTAGATAAAGTTATACACATTCGATACTTAACCCGACTAGGTAATATCAGCTCTGGGTCGAGGCGATTATTGTGTCGGACGTACTCGTACTGAGCTTTACATGGGAAGTGGGAAGTGCAGCTGTGCAAAGCGACGGCGCAACCACCTGACGATAACGTGGAGGACTGCTGCAGCAGCGTGCTGCTGTGCTGCTGCTGCTGTGCTGCTGCTGCTGAGCCTAGGTGATATACGCTGCGTTGTGCGCTAGCACCCGGCGATAATGTGGAGGACGCTGATTTAAGCTGCGTTGTGCGCAAGCGCCTGACGTACTCGTACTGAGCTTTACATGGGAAGTGGGAAGTGCAGCTGTGCAAAGCGACGGCGCAGCCACCTGACGATAACGTGGAGGACTGCTGCAGCAGCGTGCTGCTGTGCTGCTGCTGCTGTGCTGCTGCTGCTGAGCCTAGGTGATATACGCTGCGTTGTGCGCTAGCACCCGGCGATAATGTGGAGGACGCTGATTTAAGCTGCGTTGTGCGCAAGCGCCTGACGAGCACATACATACATGGAGGACGCCAAGGCAGCATTACAAAAAAAGCTGCTGTATGTACATGATGAATACCAGGCATAGCTGCGTACAAGCTACAACAATACATAATACTTCACAGGCGAGGCAAGGCGGGTAGCCACCTGAAGATAACGTGGAGGACTACTGCAGCAGCGTGCTGCTGTGCTGCTGCTGCTGCTGCTGCTGCTGCTGCTGCTGCTGCTGCTGCTGCTGCTGAGCCTAGGTGATATACGCTGCGTTGTGCGCTAGCACCCGACGATAATGTGGAGGACGCTGATTTTTAAGCTGCGTTGTGCGCAAGCACATACTACATACATCGAGGACGCCAAGGCAGCATTATACAAAATAAAAGCTGCTGTATGTACATGATGAATACCAGGCATAGCTGCGTACAAGCTACAACAATACATAATACTTCACAGGCGAGGCGGCGGGCAGCGGGTCGGGGCGCAGCCCCGACCCCCGTGCCCCGCCCAGCTGGCAACCCTGTGTATGCGCGTCCGTGGAATATTGTTTGAATGGAATTGCCAGGAAGCGGAGTGGGTCAGACGGCGTTCGGGTGTGTGATCCGAAACACACAATCAATCGTCATGATTTCTACGAGTATGGCCCATAGGGCCCATGCCTTGGGAGAGAGTCCGAGTCGATCCACGATTTCATGATCCATGATCCATGGTCCATGGTCCATGATCCATGATGTTCGTGCGAAATGTAACGCCACATGAAACGACACAACAAGTTACGCCGCTCGACATCACATGCGCTTCGACGAAATCCTCGAGCTCACAGCTGTTGTTTTTATTTTATTTTTTTTAATACGAGACTCGAGTACATACTTGACATCTTGACATCTTGACATGCTGTACACTACCGGCCCTCCCACGAGAAAGTGCCCTACAACAAACTCAGCCTAAACAGTTCGGGGGAAATAAGAAAGTCGACAGCTATTATACTGAAGTTAGTGCGGGACACACCCCTTTCTAAAATAAGAAAGTAAGCCTAAGCCCGATTTCTGGTTTCTTATGAGCGGGCCGGTACTGTACTCGTACTCACTCGTACGGACACACACGGAATGGAATATTTACGATTGATGCGATTGATGGCGAATTGAATGCAGTACGTATACGTATTATTCGTACAGCCCGTCAAGTGCAAGAAGAAGAGTATTCTTGTCGGTGCAAAAAGAAGAGTATTCTTGTCGCCACACATCACAGACTTTGCGGCGGGGAGCGGGTCGGGGCAGCGCCCCGACCCGCTCCCCGCCCAGCCGACAAACCCCGTGTGCGAGTCAAAAGGATTGTTGCCTCTCTCTACTACTACGAGTACTATGGATTCTATCGATGCGATAGAAGCGCCAAGTAGCGGAGTGCGTCGTCAGACGTATTATACGCGTAGTAAGTAAGCAGCATCAAATGGATTCAGTACAGCAGTGCAGACAGGCACAACAACAGTAGTTCTAGATCTTCGAATACAAATCATTTTGCAGCAGGATGAAGGGGGTAGACCCACTGACACACAGACGACACACAGTAGTAGTGCAGTACGTCAATGCAGCATCATCGCTGTGGCCGTCGATCATGGAAAAGTACGGATACGTAATAATATATTATTCAGTGCAGCAGTACTCGTGCTACACAATAGTGCGTACTCGTACTGCTGTAAGCGCGTCAAACGATTATATCGATACGATGGTGGCGAAGTGTCACTGGGACCCGCGTGCAGAGCAACCCCTCTGCGCGCTATAACTATTCGAATTTCCCGTAGGGAGCACTTCCCGATTTTCCATGGGATTTCTGCGCTTGGCTGCTCCCACCCTTCAACTCGTCCTTCTTGCCGCTGCATCCTGTGTGTCCGGCATGGCAGAAGCAATCATTATGTCGAGGATTTCCGTTGTCACGGGCGCAAACAAAGGCAAGTCAAGCGAACGAGACAGAGAAGCTACGTACAAAACGTCGAAGTTTTTTGCTGCTACACTACGTACAAGTACTCTGCTGCTGTACGTACAGCAGTAGTGAGTACGTGCTCTTCTGCTGCCTGGTGTCTCATGTGTCATGGTGTCATGATGTCATTGCAACAGCTCTATGTGTAGATGTGCATTGGGTGTCTACTGCTGTGTCTGCATAGTCGTACGCGTGCCAGCCGGACCACTGCTGTCTTGTACACTTGTTCTCAGCGGTACGGTACAGCACGCGCCCTTTGTACGTAGCAGAGATGCGGGCTGAAACCTACGTACCACTACAGCAGTACGAGTAACGAGTACAAGGCTGCGCTCTGCGGGCGGCTATACGCCGCCCGCTACGCTCGCTCAAGGAAGTAGGCCAGACGAAAGTGTAATCAGATAGAAGACGTTGTCGAATTGGTGCAGTGCGACTGGCAAATGCCAAGAGGCCGTGCGTGCAGGAAGAAAACCATCTCGTTCCGTCTCAGGCGAGTTATCATCGGTCGCGGATGCTGGTGCGTGCGCAAAGCACCACTTTTTTTTCATCGAAGAAACAAAACAACAAAAAGAAGTCCAGAACCGAGCCTGACTATATACGGTAGAGGTATTCCCCGACGAGTACCCGTCTTAAACGGGTACCCGCCAACTTTGAGAAAAAAATACCCGGTTACTCGCGGGTATTTACGGCCATTTTGGGCGGGTA
Organism: Saccharina japonica; assembly: GCA_008828725.1. Classification (NCBI taxonomy): domain Eukaryota; class Phaeophyceae; order Laminariales; family Laminariaceae; genus Saccharina; species Saccharina japonica. The sequence goes on from MEHQ01001211.1 coordinate 49,649, forward strand.
CCCGAGTACCCGTTTAACGGCGGGTACCCGTTCAACACCCGGGTACTCGTCTAACAGCCGAGTACCCGAATGCCCGGGGCCCAAATACTCGGCGAGTATGAAGTGTTACCCGTACCCGTCACGGGTATTAGCAAGCCGAGTAATACTCGCGAGTACCCGGGTAATTGGCTAAATGGTAACACTTTAGTATGGTGTGGCATGTGAGGCATGAGACAGCGTTTTCACTTTGAAAAGGGTTCCCTCGATAATATTTACCAAATACTACCCAGGGGACGTGATTTAGGGGACGATAAGTTGCCATCTCCGGGATTTCTGAGATAAATCAACGAGTACCCGGGTACCCGGGTACTCGTTTAAACCGGATACCCGAGCACCCGGGTACCCGGGCCCCAAATACTCAGCGAGTATGAAGTGTTACTCGTACCCGTGACGGGTATTAGCAAGCCGGGTAATACTCGCGAGTACCCGGGTAATTGGCAAAAGGGTAACACCTCTAATATACGGCAAACTCGAGAACAAACAAGAACGAACAAAGATTGGCGAGGCTGTCGCATTTCGGGCGAGAGGTCCAGACACAGCAGTTCATCAGCGCCTCTCAGTCTTGGCAAACCACCACTGTCAGAGAAATGGTGCATACAGAGCCTCCGACATTTGGTGCCATCTCGTTCCGTGTAAGGCGAGTTATCGTCGGCCACGCATGATGCTGCGTGCGCACAAATCACCACTTGTTTTTTTGGATGACCCGAAGAAATGAATCGAAGAAACGAACAAGAAAAAATAATTCCAGGACCGATCCCGAAAAAAAACAATTTCCCCTTCGGCAATTAAGAGCTGAGAGTAGGCTGAGAAGCCAGGGGAGTGTCAAGGCTGGCCTCCCAAGCCCCAACTGGGGGAGACACTTCTAGTAATGTTTATACCTACGAGTACCTGTGGTCTGTGGACCTCAGTTTTCAGCTTTTTTTGTGAACCGAAAATGGAAAAGGCCCACGGGTCGGTTTTCGATTTTTTTTACTGCAAATATCGGTCCGTTTTTCGGTTTCGGTCGGTTTTTAAAACCGAAAAAAACTAAATTGATGAACCTTGGATGAACCGAACATTTATCGGTCGGTTTCTCGGCGAAACCAGCCAAATGGTCAATTTTTCGAAGGGTGCGGGATCGAATGGTGTCACGCGCAGCCAACGTCCTATTAAAACCAGGTATTATTACAGCAGTATAGAGGGTACATATTATTTCCCATATCATAACGTATTTAGTCAATCCTATATGAACCAGGTAGGTATGTACGAGGCCATATCACCCCCTATGTATCAAACACATGCTCCGTACTAAATCCTATACAGGTGGGGGATACGAGTCCATACTATCATTTCCCATATATTTTTTATATACTAAACCCTACATAAACCAGGTAGGGGGTACGAGGCCATACTAATTCCTATATAATAAATGTTATATAGTCGGTCGCCCCGATGGTCTAGTAATGGTAACCTCGAACGCTTCTAAGAGTTGATGTCGGGAGTTTGAATCTCACGTGGGTCGGACTTTTGAGTTTATTTGCAAAAGTAAATAAAAAACGGAATCAACTGCTTAGAGCGCCTAGTAGCGTGGGTAGGCACAATTCGATGCGAGTCGACGAGGGAGGGAAAAGCTGAAGTCTTCTCGCGATGAAAATGCAAGGCAAGAACCGTAGTGGGGAGGAGGGAGAGGAGCCTACTTTGTGACCCCGGATCTGAGTTATGACTATTAATAGGGAGGAGAGAGAAAGAAAGGGCGAAGATAATAAATGGGATGAGGAAAAAAAAAAAAACTAAATCATACATAAACCAGGTACGGGATACGAGGTCAGGGGGTACGAGGTCATATTATTTACTGTACAATGAACGTTATATACTGGTGCGTGTTGCTCTGCTGCGTGCTTTGTTGTGGCCTGGGGCTGGTCCATAGGTGCGGGGTTTCCAAACGACCGAATAAAACGGATTCGGTTTTTTGGTTTCGTTCTGTTTTGGAAACCGAAAAACCAACTAAAAATAAGTCGGTTTTCGGTCTTGAAAGCCCGACAAAAACCGACTGGAAAAATTGACTTTCAGTTACAGTTGATTCAGGGCACTCACTGCCTGTGGTAAAATGCCGGGACGGAGCACGTTGGGGTTTCACCATCCAGGCAGACGTTGCTTGCACCAAGCGGGGGGTGGGGGGGGGGGGCGGTCGGGTCATGTTATCTTGTCGCCGTGTGCCCTCGTTTGTTGTTGTTTGTTTGTTTTTGTAAAACGCGCACCAATATGTCCATAAATATAATGAACGTTTGAATTAAGTATTGGTATGAAAACGGTGCTTATATTCAGAGACATAGTGGTACTCAGAAGGCGGGAGGGGTAAACTGGCTTTTGTTGCTAAACAGGCGGTAGTCGGTGTATTTCGTCTTGTGTCTTCACAGTGTTCGAGCATTAGTCCGTTGGTGTACGAAAGCGTACACTAATTAGCTTATTGTCCCAGAGCTGAGGTAGCATCTGGCGTGGGAGGGCATCATTGCCCTTCCAATATTATGATTATCCCGAATACGAATGCCATCCAAGTAATACGAAAACGGACCAAATACCTATCCTGAGGTAATTACCGACCATTCAAGGCCATACTATTAATAGTACAACAACAAGCAGTAATTTGCCGGGAATATACAGAATACCAGGTATTAAGGCAAATACCGGGAAGGGAAAAGGGACGACAGCTGTGTGCCCACGACTTGCCCAGAAGACACCTGAGGGTAAAACATTCCCACGAGTTGAGCTGGATTGTACACGCGATCACGTACGAAAAGAACAGCATTGCTGGAGAGTCGTATCGAATAATAATTAATACGCGTACACCCCGATATGGTACGCAAAGCAGCTGTCCATGATGCGACGAGGCAGATCCTCGTACGACGCAGGTCGACGAGGGGAAGAGAATGCTGAAATCTTCTCGCGATAAAAATGCAAGGCACGTACCGTAGTGGGGAGGGGGGAGAAGAGCCTACTTAGTGACCCCGGATCTGAGTTACGACTAAAGAGGGAGAGAGAAAAAGAAGGGCGAAATAATAAATGGGATGGACGGGAAAAAAAAAAAAAAAAACATGTAGATATCCAGCAGTAGTTATCCCTCTATAGTGCCGGTTGCCCGCTGTACTGCCGGTGGAATCGTTTGGCACATGGGAGATTAACCAGTGTGGCTGTGTGCGGAATAATGCCGGTTGCCGATATAGTGCCGGTATTGATTACGTGCTGGCGCTATAGTACGGTATGATATCCATGTCATGTATTGGGTTAACTATTAAGCCCTTCACTCTGCAAAATTCTAATTTACTGTCCAACTCTATCTCCTAACACCTGGCATGTCGCACAGATAGATCACTATCTAGACCATCTGTGTATATCCTGTGTTTTCCGGTGTGCGATGTTGCGCGAGAGCCGTATGATACAGATAGATCCCACCCGGCAAAGATGGGCGCAAGAGCTGTGCCATAACAGATCATACAGATCCCGCCCTGCAAACCACCATATGATCTGCGTACATAAATCTTGCAGCTTGTATATAGTAGCATAGGTACATATGTACACCAGGAAATTCCCCTGAAAAAAATACATCAAGAAATGGGTATCGTGTGTACCAATCTGGTTTGCCCGGTGTGTCAAGTGACTAGTAGCTTGTCGTCAAAGCACGTTTGCGGTGAAAGGGCTTGACAATAGTTTCGACCCCCCCCCCACCCTCCGAAGGAGGCGAAACAGGAAGGGGATTCGTAGGATTAGCAAAAAGTGTATTTGTAATACGAAGTATATGGAAACAACGTAATGAGCGCCCAAATGTTGAAGGTGTCCCTACTAGGAGTAGGAAAACGGTGCTCCGTCTCGAAAGGGATGCGTGGTCAATGGTCAAATGACTAAGGCAAGCAACAAATGAGTACGCCCCCCCCCCCCCCCCCCCCCCCCCCCCCCCCCCCCCCCCCCGCCCACCCCCCACCGTGCGCTCGTCCGCGTACAGGAATTGGGCTTGCCATCGCCAAGAAGATCGCGCAGGCCCCGGGCCACGTCTGCGTGTTGACCTCGCGCGACCCCGGGCGGGGGCAGGAGGCGGTCGAAGGCCTACGGAAGGAAGGCCTGCAGGCGATCTACAAGCAGCTGGACATCGGAGACCCTACTTCGGTAGACGTGAGATTGGCGAAAGAGAGAGCGGGGTGGGCGGGGTGGGCGAGTGGGAGGGTGGGAGGGTTTGCTAAAATTCGGGACGGTATTCGATCATGTAATACACTGCCAGTGTTCCCAGTATACTGCCAGTATTCCCAGTATTTCGCCAGTACCGATATTTTTGTGTATTGGCGAACATGCACCCCAGTACCTCGGAGGGTGGGATGTGCCTAGAGTACTGAATACACCCTGTGGTATGTACCTCACGGCAATACTGTTGTACACCATACCCAAAGAACTGGTACTGGTACTGGTACTGGTACTGGTACTGGTACTGGTACTGGTACTGGTACTACCACTGATACTGGTACGGGTACCGGTATAATACTGGGAGTGTCGCGCACGAGCATCAGTAGCAGCAAAACGCGTTGTTGTTCGTTGGCGAGCGGCAGGCAGACAGGGCAAAAGAGATCAAGCACCCTTTCGTGTTGTCGTTGTCTTTGCCTCGCAGGCGAGAAACAAAGGGGAGCACCGTACGTTTTCCCTCTTCCGATAAAACGGTGTCTCGATATACATAGCACACTCCTTTCCGAGACCTACAGTACTGAGAGGGGGTGTACTCGATATTCATGCATGGCCGTAGTCGTATGACCATAGACCCTCGCATCCCTACAATGCCGAGACGGAGCATGTCGGGTTTTCACCGACCAGGCAGACATTGCTAGCACCAAGCGCGAAGCGCTGTGAGGTGTTTCGGCGAGTCGCGTGAAGGGTGAGCTGCATCCTACTGAGAACCGCCTGTGACGCGGACTTGCTTATGGATGACAGCTTCAATGAGTGTGGGGGGGGGGTTCATTTCAGGCGGAGATTGTACGAAGTTTATTTCATCTTCGAATATTTTTCTCGGAACCTTCCGATATTACGTCGCGAAGGAAGAGCAAGCAGCGAGGGAAAACAAGCGGGGCACACAACGAGAAGAGAAAACGACATCCGCACTCCCTTCTATGCCCCGAGTGAAGAAAACGAACAAAGTGGGAGGGGATATACGTACGCGCAAAAAAAAAACACGTTTGTTTATTTCCCGTTTTTTACAGCTCGGTATTAGTATACCGCCTATATACCGCCCCCGTCCCCGTCCCCTCCCCCGTTGCGCCTTTGGAAAATACATGGGGTGTTATTTGTACTTCCAGTTGGGAAGGAATTGGTGCGAACAAACGAGAAAGCTTCGTGCTTGCAACGAAATACCAGGTACCAGTTACGTACCAGTTGCCGATCGGGTATCAATTTGAGCGCCCAAAATGGCCTTATATTTTCGTGGTACTTACTGACCTTGGAGTAAACTCGGTGCTCATCGGACGCTTCTTCGTTTTGGCGTGTGCACATTGTCGGGCGGCACACACAATACTGCTGTAGCAACAATAGTCATGAAAGAAATAAGAGCAACATGAGAAGGGCGGGGCGTATCGAATAACATGCCCAAATAATAGCAAACCAACTAGTCACACAGAAAACGAGAAACCCAATCCCACCACACCTGCTATTGTATATATATATATCAGTACTGTACTGCACGTTACTACTGTAGTACATATCGCCTCGAAATCGTCTGTGCCACCAGTACTACTACTACCGCACTACTTTTTGCAAACGAGTATCAGGCACGGCAGTAGGTTCACCGGTTTTGAGAAAGGCCTATTACAGCGGACCATAGTAAATAGGACCAACTATTGTTAGTAAAAATAGGTAAATATATAGGTTTTTGTGTGTACCGTAGGTTCTATTTACTACATTAGCCCACCCGGTAATAGATAATATCATTCTGGACATCAAGAGCGGTCAAATCGGCATGCTCCGCCTATACTAAACGCTGTGTATTGCCCGCTACAGACAAGACCGACCTGTAGTTAAGAGCGATTGTTTAGGCTTGTCGCAGGTCGCTGTTCTTAAACCGAACTGCCCACTTGTACCAGGTTATCATGGTACAGTATATTATTGCCTCGGGTGTCTGTTTAAAGCGTACGAAGTATATATGCCCTCGGCTACCTGGTACGTACCTATATCAACATACGAGGCTCTCCCCTTCGGGATGATTGTGGTTGGCTTGAAATCCCGGGTTTGTCGCAAGCTGAAAGGGAGTTCTAACACAGCAGGCGTTCGTTCCTCATGTATCTTCTAATATTACGTAGCCACTAAAGGCCATTCTTATCGGAGCCATGAGTTTCCAAAAATTCCAATATATTTTTCGCGCAATTTTCTGTATTTCCGTTTTTTCTATTTTTTCCAAATATTGGTGCGAAGCCTAGCCTTCCAAACATTTTGCCCTCTGAAGAATTTCCAAACTGTTTCCTATTTTTCCTGATTTTCTTGAAAAACAAAATGCAAAAAAATGCAAAAAAAGTTGCTCGATAAGAATGTGGCCCTAAGAACGAAGAACATAAAAAACTCTCGAAACCTAAAGAAAAAATAAATACGAAGCCACCGGGAAAGTAACCAGGCACAAGTAACACCGACCAGCCCAAACGAGTTCATAGTTACTGCTGAAGTTCTCTATTTCCTTGGTTTCATTTTATTATACGACAAGACAGCACATATCGTTGGGGCCTGTCATGTGACCCTGACTATTACAATAGGACCAAATACTGTTATTAATAGTAAAAATAGGTAAATGTATAGGTTTTTGTCTGTACCGTACGTCATATCATATTTACTATGGTCCCCCGTGAAATGACTTACCACCGACCAAATGCATTCAAATCTTCGAGTGTATGCGTGAAACTTTGTGTAAACATGCCTTGGACCACTGGAAGCAGCTCGTTCAGAAAAAAAGGGGGGGGGGGGGGGGGACGTATTCCTACGGAAACGCCTTACTTTAATAGTATTGAACTCTTTGATAGCCTGTGATTGGTCAGAGGTCGCATTTTCGGCGGTATATAGCGCCAGCTCTAGGTCCTTGGGAAAAAAAACTGGCGATGTCACCCTCTTCCACTGTTCATTGTGGTCAGCACGCTACCAAATATTTGAGTTGCTATTATTGCATGCGGCATTCGTGGCTGACGAAAGTTTGGGTGATATGCCTGAACCAGCCCGTATGAATACCCAAAATATCCTAAATTTCCTGGACAGAGTGAGTGATACTACAGTAGTATATCACATCGATCGGTGGAGACAATATAACCGAACGGGCCTTGCGCACGATACCAAATATGTGACATTTGAGTTGCTATTGCATGCGGAATTCGTGACTGACGAAAATTTGGGTGATATGCCTGAACCAGCTCGTATGAATACCCAAAATTTCCTAAATTTCCAGAGTGAGCGATATATCACATCGATCGGTGGAGAGAATATAAACGAACGGGCCTTGCGTTTCCGATTTCCGAACAGAGTGGTATACTACATAGTACGTCATATAATATCGATCAGTATACGTAGTAAGTATAGAGACATGAATTAGAAACGGCAAAAGAAATAACGTAAAAAACGAAAAGGAGGAGTGGTGACGTTGTTCCATGTGTAACCCAGCCCGCCCCTGACGAAAAGTTCCGAACACACGTGCAACCGTCAGCAGTCCTCTCCACATTATGAGACTGGCTTATATATATGAGATAAAAGCACACGGGAATTTCACATGCAGTACGCGTAGTGGAACCACGCGGAGATAACATGACGTTCTTCCCCGGAATTCCACACGTAATGAAACTCTAGAATCTTGGTACATATGGTGTGCTGCTGTGCGTTGTGCGTTCCTTCACATTCAGCCGTCCTTTTGAGCCTTTTGCGGCATCCTGTATATAACCGGTACGTACTTTTTTTCTTCCTTTTTTCCATCCCATGTATTATCTCCGCCCTTCCTTTCTCTCTCCTTCCTGGTCGTAACTCAGATCCGGGGTCACAAAGTGGGCTCCTCTCCCTCCTCCCCCACTACGTACGGTTCGTGCCTTGCATTTTCATCGCGAGAAGACTTCAGCTTTTTCTTCCCTCGTCGACTCGCATCGAATTGTGCGGTTTGGAGAAGGTTGGGTCGTGTATACTTTTTTATTGATTCACCTCAAGATGTTCGGAAGTTCGTGTCTTGGCGTTTCGTTATCTGTGTTTCACGGCTGCTGCTGCTACTGCTTGCTGCTGCTGCTGCTGCCGCTGCTGCTTGCTGCTGCTTGCTGCTGCTGCTGCTCCTGCTGCTGCTTACTCGAATCGTACACTATCGCGATATGTACTGACGGAGAGCTGCATGCTGTGTGCTGCTAAATATGGGGCATGACCCTTTTGTAGGGTCATACCCCATATTGGTGTGCTGTGTAGACAGTGGCCCAGCTTCGACACAATGGTTGAAGTTGGTTAATATACGTAATATTTTTTCCGTCCCTTTTATTATCTTCGTCCTTATTTCCTCTCTCCTTCCTATTAATAGTCGTAACTCAGATCTGGGGTCACAAAGTAGGCTCCTCTCCCTCCTCCCCCACTATGATTCGTGCCTTACGTTTTTATCGCGAAAAGACTCCAGCCCTTTCTCCCCTCGTCGGCTTGCATCGAATTGTGCCTACCCACGCTACTATTAATAGGCGCTCTCAGCAGTTGATTCCGTTATTTATTTATTTTAGCAAATTAACTCACAAGATCGACCCACGTGAGACTCAATCCCCGGAAACAAGCTCTTAGAAGCGTTCGAGGGTACCGCTAGACCACCATCGGGGCGACCGGTCATATGCGTACGATACCCCTTTGAAAGTTGAACTCACATTTGTTTTTTTTGGGGGGGGACAAAAAATTACATGGAAATTGTGTGGAAGAAAGTGTTTTTCGTCAGTGAAAACGGGTTAAACCCTTATAACTTATAACCCTATTAACCGACGCTCTTGGGACTTCATATAGTGACGATGAGGAAAATTGACGTTAAAAACTGACGATTACAGCGGCGGCCACTGCTACGGAGGACCTATAGTAAATAGGACCAAATATTGTTATTAAAAACAGGGAAATATATAGGTTTTTGTGTGTACCATAGGTCCTATTTACTACATTAGCCCACCCGGTAATAGGTGATCGGGGGGGGATGACACCGATCGGCGTCCCCGAGTTATACAATGGTTGCAATGCAAGGGGATTGTGTAAGATAGCACGGGTGCATCATGCTGTCACGATCCTGCCGGCACTGCTGAGTGCTGACGCTGTGCTCGTACTGCTGTAGACGGTCGACATTATTGCACCAAAAGTTATCGTTGTGTTGGTCGCTATAGAGGGGTTTCAAAGGGGGTTGTTAGGAGTAGTTATAGCCCCCATCATACCCCTAACCTGGCCCGCCTGAGAAATTTCTCGGAATGAACGCTTTGTAAGAAGAAGTTACTATTTAATAGTGTGGACTGTCAGCCTTTTTTTGTCGAACTGCACCGGCGCGCCACCTCCTCTGTGAATGGTCTCGCTCTGATGTATGTCGGCCTCGAGGCCCCTTGCTTGTTCTCTTCTCTCTCGAACCCCCTGCCTGTCTGTTGAGAGGTCTCTGCCCTCTGCCTGTCTGTTGAGAGCTCTCTGCCCTCTTGCCTGTCTGTACAGAGCTCCGATTCGTTTTTGGTACACAGCCCCCACCCAGCCGGACACAGGGAAAAAAAACTGGACATCACAATTTCACAAAACGGACAAACAAACATAAAACTGAACAGCACAACTTCATAAAACGGACATCACCAAGAAAAAAACTGAACAGCACAATTCCTTAAAACCATAAATCGTCAAAAACCCTATGATATGAAGAAATCAATATAATACCGCCAGGACTCAAAAATTGAGAAACCAGCAATAATCAGAAATCGCCGGAAATCATCAGGAATCAGAAAAATCGTCAGAAATCAGAATACAAAAATCAGAAAAAATCGCGAGTAGATTTCAGAAGCGATCAGAAATCAGACATTACCAATGCTCAGGAATCCAGAAATCCGAAATGTGAAACCGTCAGTGATCATAAATAGTAGTCATCGGAGCGCGCGTACAAAGCTATATTGCCCGACCAAGGCAATCGTTTTCCGCTTGCCTTGCCTTGCCTTGCCTTGCCTTGCCTTGCTTTGCAACAGCAAACAGCAAACAGCAGCAGCAGCAGGAGCAGCAGCAGGAGCAATTCAGCTGCTACGTTGTGTCACACCAGCACCATGCAACAAACATACATGGCAGCACCGATAGTACTTGAACTTCGTATCTGTATTTTCATATATACCTGGTAGTACTTATCTGGTACGGCAGCAGCAGCAAAAGCCAAACAGCAGTTTAGTTGAGTCACCGTACGATACATAAAACACCGTGAGAGAATTGTTCTTAGGGCCCTTTTTATCGGAAAGCTTTTTTGGCATATTTTGGGAAAACCGAAAACATTTCCATATTTTGGGAAATTCAACAGATGGCAAAATATCAGGAAAGTTAAATTTCCAAAGTATGCAAAAAACAATCAGGAAAATCTGGAAATACAAAAAACAAACAATGCGCGAAAAAAAAACATGGAAAATATGGAAATATGGAAATTGAGGGCAAAAAGTGGTTCGATAATAACGTCCCTTATTGGCCGAGTATCCAACAACAAAATGGTTTCAACGTTTTTCCAATAAATTATAATGAAAAAACACACAACAAGCCCCCTTGCTCCCGCTTGACACCATGACCCCACGCCGACTTACCTATTCCCACCCGGGCCTTGGCCCTCCAAGCTGAACCTGTATGATTATTCGCCGGCATGGGTGCCGTGTGCCTTATTCTGTGGCGTGCGCTGAACCTGCATAAATATTTAGCCGCCGACAGGTGCCCCACCAAGAAGACACCCTGATTCCACGTAAGTAGGCCACAACACTGAGGGAGGGGACATCGACCAAAACAACCCGTACCTCAAAGATCCCTATACGTATAGACAGATTGTAAGGAGGACTCGAAGCACACCACGTCACGCTATACATTATTATTATTATTGTTATTATTATTATTATTCATTAGTATTATCCTTATTAATACGACAAGTATTATTATTGTGCTGGTGTATGAAGAAGGGGCTATTCTTAATGGTACAACGAAACGTAATATGGGCTATGACTATGCCTCGTATAGAGCTAACCCTAGCCCTTTTTTTTTAGGGGATCGTAGCCCACAGAACGGAGCCGCCTGGTGCTACGTTGGTTGGGTGACTGTGCTCGCCCGCTCTCGCTTCGCTCCCCAGTCTACATGCTGTCCACAAGAACACGATGATGACGACGATGGTAGGTAGCTTTGCGAGGATGATGATTGGTGATGCTGTTGAGGGTGATGGTGATTGGTGATGGTGATGCGTCTTTTTTTTTTGCTGCTGCTGTTGCTGCTGCCGCTGTTGATGCTCCGAAATTGCGTGGGTAAAGCCGGGGCAGGATGCCCAAACTCCTGCACGGCCGAGCAGCATCAGCAGCAGCAGTGACGGTGGCAGTAGCAGGACGGCAGGATAGTAAGGCAGGACACCTATGAGAAGTATCAATGTTTTGCAGGAATGCTGACCCAGGCCAAACTTATCGTTTGGGAAAAAGGTCGGTCTATATATACTACAGTAGTAACTGCAGTGTATGAGTACAATAGTATGACGGCTTCCGAATTTCTTGCACTTTGCGCTAACCTTAACGTCACTCCTTTCTCGGGAATGAAACGCCCCCCCCTACAATACTGCCTCCCCCCAATGCTGCCTCCGTCTCGAGAGGGATGCGTGGTTGATGGTCAAATGACTAAGGCAAGCACCAAATGAGTACGCCCCCCCCTCCCCCTCCACTGCTGCCGCTGCTACTGCTACTATTATACAACACCTAGTACACCTACTGGTGTTAGTGGTGTTCCTATTGCTGCTGGTACCGCTGCTACTGCTGCCACTTTTGCTACTGTCAATACCACTGGTGCTACCGCCGTTGTTACTGCTACTGATATTGCTACTAATGAACACTACTACGAGATATAGACACAAGCTCCCTGAATTCTACAGCTTCAGATCGTGTCCCCCTTATACGAGATGTACATCCTGCATGAGGACATAAAAAACCGTGAGTACGCACGATCGAAGTATCACACTCAGCTAGCAAAGATGAGTTTCGACGACATCCTCGATCTCACGGCTGTTGTTTTTTTATGTTTTAAATAATACTCCCGTTAATACGAAGTAGTATTCTACTACCACCACTACTACTACTACTACTGTGCTACTACTGCTACTTTCCTATGAATCTGTTCATACTATTGCTACATACTGTACCATAAACCATACCTGGCAAATGTCAATACTGCTCTCATTGCTGCTGTATTTCGCCGGGCGGTACTACTAACTGTTGAAGTTTCTGCGTCTGTCTTGTCTGTGTCCGTTACTATAGCAGTAGCTGTATAGCAGTACACAGCATGATGAAATAAGCATCACATTACCCGCCGAGGCAAAAAGTCAGTATCCCTCACTGAAAAAAAGCGTTTCAGCCGATATGTGTGTGTTCTTCACATTAAACCGTCCTTTCTACTTTCTACATACCCGTCGACATCTAGCACACCCAGTGTCCGTGCCGATTCTCCATCCTAGGGAGATAGATGCCAGTTACGTGGTCACAAATAGACGGCACTGAAAAACACCGCCACCAACAGATGACGATGTATAGCAAGCCACCCTCCCTGGGAATGAACCCGAAGGTCAACAGAATAATAGAAATGCAAGAGGAACCCATTCTGCCTGTGTTTGGAGATAACAGGAAGGTACGTACCACTCTGAACCGAAACATAGGGAACTTTTGTATACTAACATTCAATCGAAATGGTTGCTTATATTTCGGATTAGAGTGACCATAGCTATAATGAAATATTCCGGGTGGGCTGATGTAGTAACAGTAATCAGAGCCCACGATGGACCCAAAAACCATACGTGTATCGCCCCTTATGTATACGCGCCACATTTGGTTAATGTTACTACTGTTAGGGGGGACCATAGTAAACACTAGTAAATAGGATCTACGGTACAAAAACCTGTATATTTCCCTATTTTTACGAACATAATTTGGTCCTATTTACTCTAAGGTCCTCCGTATAGTGGAAGAAGAGTTCATTCAAACTGGTTGGATTTTTCACACGAAACACAAGCGCTTGTAGATGTATATAAAAAAGGGGGAAATTTCGACGAAAAAAAATGATCTCACTGCGGAGGTGTCTTCTTTCTTAACTGTGAAGGACAGGGTAGTTACGTATGTATCGTAGACCTCGGAATCACGCATGTAAACATGGATACCTCAAACGACAGGCCTAAAGAGCCTGCCAAGTCATCAACCCCGGGTCGGAAGCGGTCCCTTCGTTTTGACGTAAGGTCGAACTCTTCCCGGGGAAGCGACGGGGTCATCCATTGTGGGGCCCCGCATAAGCAGGGTCCCACAGGACGGAAACCTCGAGGGTGGTGCCCTCGCGCGCTCGCCCCTTGGCTCACTCCGAGACATAGACAATTAGCACCTCCTTGCTACATGAGACGGAAGAAAACTGCTCGGCACGGTCGGCCGTAACGACCCCTGCAGGCATCAGGGATTGGGAGCTCGTCACTACGACATCATTGGCCTCGGGGGCAGGCGCTAGTTCCACATAACCCCTTTTTAGTACTGCAATGCACTCGGTCGCCCCGAAGGTCTATTTCGGGGGACCATAGTAAATAGGACCAATTATTGTAAGTAAAAAAAGGTAAATATATAGGTTTTGTGTGTACCGTAGGTCCTATTTACTATGGTCTCCCGTAGTAGTAGTAGTAGTAGTAGTAGTAGTAGTAGTAGTAGTAGTAGTAGTAGTAGTAATAATAGTAGTAGTAGTAGTAGTAGTAGTAGTAGTAGTAGTAGTAATAGTAGTAGTAGTAGTAGTAGTAGTAGTAGTAGTAGTAGTAGTAGTAGTAGTAGTAGTAGTAGTAGTATAGTAGTAGTAGCAGTAGTAGTAGTAGTAGTAGTAGTAGTACTAGTAGTAGTAGTAGTAGTATAGTAGTAGTACTAGTAGTAGTAGTAGTAGTAAGTTACTAGTAGTAGTAGTAGTAGTAGTAGTAGTAGTAGTAGTAGTAGTAGTAGTAGTAGTAGTAGTAGTAGTAGTAGTAGTAGTAGTAGTAGTAGTAGCAGTAGTAGCAGTAGCAGTAGTAGTAGTAGTAGTAACGTCGAACGCTTCTAAGAGTTGATTTACGGACTTCGAATCTCACTTGGGTCGGACTTTTGAGTTTCTTTGCAAAAATACATGAAAAAAACGGAATCAACAGCTGAGAGCGCCTACGAATAGTAGTGTGGGTATATGTAGGCACAGCTCGATGCGAGTCGACGAGGGAAGAACATGCTGAAATCTCCTCGCGATAAAAATGCAAGGCACGAACCGTTGTGGGGGATAAAGGGAGAGGAGCCTACTTTATGACCCCAGATCTGAGATACGACTTGGAAGGAGAGAAAGAAAGGGCGAAGATAATAAATGGGATGAAACCTGAATAGGAGTATGTACCTATATAATTCCAAGGGTGTTGTCCCCACAACCGCGACTGCAGTCCGAATTATGAAAACACGTATATATGTGGACTGGCACTGACGCTGCTGCCTCACGTAATTACTAAGAATAATTCGAGACTGGTCTAAAATATAACAGTGTCTTCACCCTCTTAACCCCGTTCAGAATTGCACCCAATTTGTTTCTGAGGGGGGGAGGGGACAAACTGCTTGGAATGGTTTCTTATCTTTGCCTTTCCCATCCAGCAATGTGTTCCTATTACGGGAGGCCATAGTAAATACTAGTAAATAGGACCTACGTTAAACACAAAGGCCTACATATTTATCTATTTTTACCAATACTACTTGGTCCTATTTATTATTTTTATTTATTTATTTATTTGTTTATTTCCATCCCATTTATTATCTTCGCACTGCTGTCTTTCTCCCTCCCTAGTCGTAACTCAGATCCGGGGTCACAACGTAGGCTCCTCTCCCTCCTCTCCCACTACGGTTCTTGCCTTGGTTCTTATCGCGCAGAGGGTTCAGCCTTCCCAACGCTCGTCGATTCTCATCGAAATTTTGCCAACTCACGCTCTCGCGCTTTCCGCTAGTCAAGATATTTTGTTGCGAGAAAAAGTCCCAACGAGCATCCACTCGGGGGGGGGGGGGCTCGAACTCACGTTATTGACTTTAACAGGCTTCGTGGTTACCTGCTAGCCCACCGGGGCGACCGTATGCCCCGTAACAGCGTAAATGTCAACAACCATAAAGACGACGAAATAACAGAAAACCCAGACCACGGAAAAGCCAAAACGCGAAAACAATTTTTTTTTCCAAGAACCAAACTCTACGAAAACTACGTACAGTAGATGTACCTCCCTGTATTCTCCCTCTCCTGAACCTACCTACCCCCTCTGGGCGCAAAGAGCCAAGTTCCTCCTTCCCAACCACTCAACCAATTACCATTTTGTTTGCAGCAATAGAAGGGTTAGAAGTTATAAGCAAGGATGTGTATTTCCGGTACCAGGTTCTCAGCGGTTCTCAAAATCACATGCGCTTTACATTGTTTTTTCGCGGTTCCGAGATTTTTGTGCTGGCCCCTGGTGGAAAACGCCTTCCTATATTAGTGGAAACCCTATGTTTAGGCATGTTTTTCCGGCAACGCGGTTCTTGCGAGAGCGGTTTTCCACATTTGGCGGTTTTGCGGTGTTTTTTACCGGTACGTTCTCACTTAAACCTGCGGTATTACACATGCCTGATTGTATGTAAGTGGTGGGGCGGACTACCGCCCCCGTCATCAGAAAGCGAGCCCCGTAGGAAACCCAGCCTTGGTTAATCGGGAAATAAGAAATGCGAGAGCGATCATAACTGAAGTTAGTGTGGACCACACCCGTTCTTCCAAGTACGAAACCCAGCCTGACTGCGCCAGTATCTCTTGTGAGAGGGCCGGTACTGTACAGTAGTGGTCCCTCTATAGTGCCGGTTGCCCGGTATGGTGCCGGTGGAACCGCTTGGCATGGAACAGATGGGATTCACCAGTGTGGTATACCATATAGTGTGCGGAGTGTATTATAGTGCCGGTTATCGCTATTATGGTGCCGGTATTGATGGCTGGCACTATATATATATACCGGCACTATAGGGGGACCGCTACTGCTGTACGTACGTACTTACTCAGGTTTTGCTTGGTTTGTTTCTTTTTTGGGTCGTTTTTTTTTCATGGCTGGCGATCAAACACGCACTATTATAGAGGGACCCACCACCACCACCACTACTGCTGTATATTACTTCCTTCTGTTTTTTTTTTTTTGTACTTCTGTGCCCATTCTTCCCACGCTGGCTGTGTGCTGGCAGCGGTTCGCTTCCGAGATGGAGCAGGAGTACGGCCGGTGCGACATCCTCGTCAACAACGCCGGCACCGCCTTCAAGGGCTCCGACCCCACCCCCTTCAAGTGAGAATATACTGTAGTGTAGTTCTTATTCCGGAGGAACATAGTATTTTTATATTACGGGGGTCCATAGCAATTCGACGAGAGTTGACGAGGGAAGAAAGGGCTAAAATCTTCTCGCGATAAAAAATGCAAGGCACGTACCGTAGTGGGGGAGGGGCAAAGAGCCTACTTAGTGCCCCCGGATCTGAGTTACAACTACTGTAAAGAGGGAGATAGAGTAGATGGGCGAAGGTAATAAATGGGATGGGGACAAAAAAAGAAAAAAAAAAAAAACGACTACGTACTCGTAAATATTGTTATTAAAATATACCCTGGTACTGAAAATAAAACTATGGACCAAACATGCCTATTACAGAGGACCATAGCAAATAGGACCACATGTTGTTAGTAAAAATAGGCACATATATAGGTACTTTGTGTGTACCTTAGGTCCTGTGTACTATAGTGTACTATGGACCCCTGTAACAGTAATCAGGATCCAATATGCCTATTACAGAGACCCATAGCAAATAGGACCGCAAATGGAGTATTGTGGATAAATCTTGGCGGGAAGCAGACATAGAAGGGTGTTAGACTGTACGCATGGGTTTCCTTGGTTTCCGTGGTCTTCTGCTTTTGGGAGTTTTATGAGTGATCAACGCTGAAGATCATGCTGCACATTGTCGGATGGCAAAGATAATAATAATAGGACCAAACACTGTTAGTAAAAATAGGTAAATATACAGGTGTTTTGTTTGTACTGTAGGTCCTATTTACTATGGCATCATTAGCCCACCCCGTAATATGACGGGGGGGGGGCATAGTAAATAGGACCTATCGGATACTCAAAAACCTATATATTTACCTATTTTTACTAACAATATTTGGTCCTATTTACTAGTGTTTACTATGGTCCCCCGTGATAGTAAACATACTGGAATATAGTATTACAGGGGACCATAGCAAATGGGTCCTACGGTGCACACAAAAACCTATATATATGTCTATCAATATTTGTGTGGTGTTGTTCTGTTTTTGTGTTTTTTGTGCTGTGTTTGTGTGCTGTGTTTTGTGGTCTGTGTTTTGTGTTTTGCGTTTGTGTTTTGTGTCGTTCTCTGTGTCCTGCCTTTGTGTTTTGTGTTGTGTTTGTATCATAGAGGCGGAGAAAAGAATAAACTCAAGGGATGACTACAACATTATTGACCGCACGTGGCAACCCGGCGCTACTGGGTTGATCCACGAAGTTTGACCCCGAAAAACACGTGCGTGCGGTTCTGAAGGGATTCAACCCTTAAAGTGGGACGGCTCTCCCGTTTCGAGGACAAATTACTTGCAATTAGAGTAGGATTGTGTGTTGAAAGTATGTACAGTGAGTGCAGCACCGCTGCTGTGGGTTGCGCAAAACAAAATACTTCGCGTTGTGGTTGCGTTCGCGTTTTGCGCATCCTTACGTTAAGCTCGCAACGCGTTTGGCTTGCGGGTGTTTCGTTCCCTTTGGCGTTAAGCCTTTCCCTTGCTCTACAGCTTGGGATGCCGTTCTTTAGCGTGTTATTCTATACCATATCATAACCTGGTATTATGTGTACAATAAGTAAAAATACCGCGACAGCTATATATGTACGTATTGAGGTGTGTGTAGAGGTGTGTGTAGTGTATATTGCTCACCGGGTCGCCGTTGAGGTACGAGCGTTTCCTTCCCGTCGCTTTCTCCTCGGTGGGCGGGCGGGTGGGTAGGTGGGTGTTCATTTGCCGCCGAACGCCGTGCTGTTTTGTCGCACGGGTAGCCCTTTTCGTTGTTTGCTGTTGGAAGAGGACACACCCCTTGCCGTGGTGGTGGTGCTGGTGGTGCTGGCGACGTTGGTGGGCCGCGAAGCCCCGCCCGTCCGCCCGCCCGCTCTTCAGTCCATCCGTCAGCCCGTCCGAATGTCCGTCGGTCACTCGACATAATTCACATCCTGACGAGACATATGTACGAGTACAGACAGGCGGGCAGACAGACAGACAGACAGACAGACAGACAGACAGACAGACAGACAGATAGACAAGCAGACAGACAGACGAACGGACAGCAAGGCAGACCGACAGGCAGGCAGACAGAACAACAGACGTGCAGGCAGATTGGCAGACAGACAAGCAGACAGGCGGGTATAGGTAGGTAGGTAGGTAGGTAGGTACATCGATAGGCAGACAGGCAGGTAGGTCGGTATTCATAGGTAGGTACGGTAGGTAAACGAGGTAGGATAGATAGGTAGTTGGGCAGGTAGGTAGGTATTAATAAGTAGTTGAGCAGGTGTAGGCAGATAGGTAGGTAGGTAGGTAGGTAGGTAGATGAGTAGGCAGGCAGGTAGATGAATAGGCAGGTAGGTGGGTAGGTAGGTAGGTAGGTGAGTAGGTAGGTAGGTGGGTAGGTAGATAGGCAGGCAGGTAGGTAGGTAGGTACCAGGTAGATAGCTCGGCAGGTAGGCAGGTAGGCAGGCGGGTAAACCTGGGGTCGCGGCAGGTAACTTTGCCTCGTGGTGGCGGCAGCTCGACAGGTAACGTTGCCTTGTGGCGCTGTTGCAGTCGCAACGCGTACATACGGGAGGGCTGCAGCCAGCTTTTATGTTGGGCTTTGCAGTTGGTGTGTCATGGCGAAGGGAGCGACGGCGGTGGGGATGGAGGTGGAGGTGGCGGTGGCGGTGGTGTTGGTGTTGGCACGAAAAAAAAACGGCAGCATTTTGACAGTGGAAACAAACAGAACCTCGGCAGTGGCACAAAAAATCGGCAGTGGCATTGGCACAAAAAACACAGCAGGCATATATATACGTATATATACGAGTATGGGAAGGCACGCCGCAGAGTTGAACCCGTGCGTGCGTGCGTGCGTGCGTGCATGCGTGTCTGCGTGCATGGCATGTTGCACGAGAACGAGCAGTGGCATACCCAAAAGAGGTGGGGCAACACCAGGAGCCGCACAGCAGTAGTATTAAGAGCAGTAGCAGTGCCATGAAGCGCACCAGGGCAGCAGTGGCGGGCACAGCCTGATTTTTTGTGCATGTTATTGTTATTTCGCTAGCAAATAAACAGCTGCACCCCCGCTTCCCCTCCCCGTTCCCTCCCTCCCTCCCTCTCTCCCTCGCGCGTGCGCACCCGTTCGTCGTTTTGCTCGCGGCAAAAATAAATCGCCGTGATATGATAAAAAAAGAACAAAATGACATGAACAAAAAAAAAAGAACGCGCGCCCGCCTCGAGAGGAGTGGGACGGAGAGTTTCCTCTGATTGCCAGACGGGTTGGGCCCGGGGCCCGGCTAGGCCGAGCCAGGCCAAGCTACGCCGCTCCGATCGTGCTTTGTGGGTGTGACGTGGTATGGTAGCCGAGGGGTCGGGCTGCTGTGTGAAGAGCAGTGATTGGTTTGTTGGTTAGGTTGGTAGGGCTTAAGAGGTGCAGTCGACGTTTTGGTTCGACCCTCTATTGTTATGATAGCTCTCTCCTTGCCTCGAAGTGGGTTCGTGCTGTTTTTTTTGTGTTATCACATGAAACCGTCCCTTTCTCCCCAACGAGCTCAGTACAGCTATTAGCCTATTAGTGTCCGTCCTGATTCTTCATCGTAGAGAGATGTTTCAATACATTACTGTGCGGTTACAGACTGTGTGTGACCATAGACCCTCGCATCCTTACAATGCAGGGACGGAGCACGTCGGGTTTTCACCGACAGGCCGATTTCAGACTCTGTGTGATATATATATAACAATATGTGAGACTGAAAAACAAACAGCAATCGAAAAATAATTGGGGTGATCGTACGTAATAATGGGTTAAACAAAATGTCAACGTACCGGGTACGAAAAACACACAACAAGAACAAGCCGAACAACAAAAGAAAGTGGAACTGAAAATATAAACCATGGTATATGAAAACCAGTATCATCTAAACGAAAATACTGAAGTGGGGTATTACGAGGTCGATGGCCTCTGCCGGGCCACGCGTTCGGGGCGGGGGGGGGGGGGGGGGGGGGGGTACTCATTAGGTGCTTGCCTTAGTCCATTTGACCATTGACCACGCACTCCTTACGAGACGGAGCAGGAGGGGGGGGGAGGGAGGGAGGCGGAGAGAGTAGGGGGGAGGAGGGAAGAACGGAGGGGAAAGTGTGGGGGGAGAGGGGGGGAGGTAAAGGGACGGAGGGGAAGGGGGTAGGGAGCGAGGGACGAGGGAGGGGCAGAAGGGGGAAGCGCACAGCATGAGCACAGGGCGTCGACCTCGCTCCCGACGGAATAAGATTTCGATTTTCCGTTGGATAGATACCGACCGGGTTGCACTTGTCTCGTCCTATTTTTGTTCCTATTTCTTCGTACTTGGAAAAAAACACACACACACAATTCTGCATTTGTTTTCATGTCTCGCACTTTATCTTTCTGCTCGTTTGATGTTTTCCTTCTTTCCCGTTTTGACATTTCTGTGAACGTCTTTTATTTATATTATCTTCCTCCGCGTGTTGCTTTTTCGCTTGTTTTTCCAACCCCCGAGAAAAAGCCTGGGCTTCTTTTTCGTGGTGTGGCGTGTTGTTTTTGTTTTGTTTTATTTTGACCAACAATTAAATCGTTTTTTTTTCAACACCTGGTACATAGCTTCGTTAACCCCTTAAGAACTGGTCCCATATATTTGGGGAAAAACCACTTGGAATTAGTATGGGGTGATTTTTTCGGTTCTGAATGGGTTAAGTTGAGCTGTTGTGTACCTGGTCTGGGTCTGGTATTTGCGAAGTAGTGCTTTGTTTTTACGTGCTTGTGTGATGTTTGATGTCGTGTTGTGTTGCGTAACTTATAATAGGCCTCTCTCACGTTACGCCTGCGACGAGTTTTGTAGCCAATGGGCTAACTAACTCATATCATGAGCGGTGCTCACCATGTCGTGCGCGCATATATAGTGTCGTCCGCGCCTTATGTCGTGCGCGCTCTGCCATGCCACCGCCGAGAACGCAAAAAAAAAAAACAAGAACAAGAAATAATATTTCAACATTTTTAGCGTAAGGAGCGGTTGCGAAAGCAAAAGCTTGCCAACCCGTTTCTTGCAACCAGCATGTCATGATGCGTTTGATCCCCCAACCTGTTTCATGCAACATGTCATGATGCCCTTTCTCGTGCGTGTAGATTACGTGTATAACAGCAGTAGAATCTTTGTAATTTCTAAAGTTATGGTTTGTTCGTATCAAAAAGTGACCTCGTAGTTTACTTATTTACCATTCTGTTCGTATGCACAGGGAACTTGTACATACAGCACTATTTTTCTCCCCCACTTAATTTTTACCGTTTCTTATTTAAGTGAGAAGTGAGACGCCACTTATTTTTTTTTTAAGTTCTGTTTTTTGTTGTCTTTTGTCGGATTTTTTTTAAGCCGTTTTTCTTTTGTAGCTTTTCCCGCGAACGATACGATGCCAAAAACCCATTCACTAATACCACCGTCAGTCTGTCATTGTTTGTCGAGAGCATAACATAGAGTGGTGATGCGCGCTTACGATACAGGGGTACTTATGTACCGTTTTTTGGCTTGAAATATTTTTCTGGGTGACGGGGCTCCTTAACCCATACGACAAAACTGAAAAAAAATGTCCCACACTAATTCCAAGTATTTTGTCCCCAATTTCGTCGGACCAGTTCTTAACCCTTTTAGAACTGCAGTCCCGTTATGGGGACACACCATTCTAATTCTAAGTAGTCTGTCCCCAAATTCGTCGCACCAGTTCTTAAGGGGTTAACACGCTTAGGACTTTCACAGAAAAACGATAGGGGTACTGTACCATATTTTGGCTACAATATTTTCGGAACGACGGGGCTCCTTAACCCCTTTTGGGGACAAACTACTTGGAATTAGTGTGGGATACTGTTGTTCAGTTCTGAATGGGTTAGTAACCCTTTTGGGACTTGCAGAGAAAAACGATGGGGGTACTGCTGTACCGTTTTTTGGCTCAAATAGTTTTCTTAATATCGGGGCTCCGATAGGGGTACTACTGTACCGTTTTCTGGCTAAACTGTTTTTTTAATGACGGGGGGCTCCTTAACCCTTTTTGGGACTTGCAGATCAAAAACAAAATTGACGGTAAAAAAAAAATACCAATTCTCGAGCATCGGCATCTATACGTGATCGGAGCATGATTCAAGCTGGGGTCCGAGCTACAATGGTTGCAATACAAGGAGTTGTATGATAAGGAAGGGGTAACAACGTGGTCCTACCGGTACTGCTGGGCGCTCACGCTGTTCTCGTAGCGGACGCGGTTTCAGATACCACGAAACGTTACATTTTATTTTTGGTCGCTGTGTCGGGGGCCCCAAATGGGTGTACTGACCCAATATCGTCGAGAACTGTCATATTTTTTGTTTTTGTTTTTGAAAAACATGAGTTTTTGGATGCCAAGGCTATATTGTATATATACAATTGAAAAAAAACAGCTCTGAGATCGAGGATTTCGTCGAAAATCATCCTTGCAAGCTGGGTGTATAGGGGATGGGAGGGATTTTCTTCATCGGGTCGTCCTTTTTTGGTTTGTTTTAATCAAAATCATGTTTTTTTCGGCTGGGGTTTTTAGAGCTACAGCAGTAGCTCCTCGTGTACAGAGCCTCGGGGGGCAAAAAAAAACATGGTGCACCTTTACCGCCCGTGGCACCTGTCTGGTGAATTGTGCATTCACTCGCCAGAAAAAAAAGAAGAAGAAGAAAAAAACGCAACACTTGCGAGAGAACAAAACAAAAACAAAAAACACGAAACGCCTTCCACTTTCTTCGAGTAGGCAGGGCTATAATAGGAGAGAGAGGAGCCTGAAGCTCCCCGTCATCTTGTTTTCGTTCCGTTTTTTTTGTGTTTGTGTCTGCTTTTTTTGTGGGTTGGGGGAAAAAGGGGTGGGGGGGTGTGGGGGGGGGGGGGGGGGGGGGGGGGGGGGGGTTGTTTTGTGTTTGCCGTTTGTTTGGTCCCCACCCCCGTTTTTTTCGTTCCTATCGGGTGTTTTCGTTGCGGTCCGCGACAATATGATACGAAATGTGTTTCGTTTTTATGGATAGGTTTGCGGGGTTCGTCTGTTGGCGGAATTGTTAGCGGTCGATCAGGCAGTCAGTCAGTCAGCGAATCAGTCGCATGTGCAACGCCACCATCACCCCCACCACCTTAAGGAAATAAATCGCTCGATTTTCTTCGTGGGTGTACTTTTACTTTGATTAGCCCCCTGTTCGTACGTAGTAGAACTAGAACTGCAACCCGCGTTTCGGCTACAAACTACTTGGAATTAGATAAAGATTTGGTTTAGAAGTTATCCTTTAGCACTTTTTTTTGGCAGATGCTATATACTATGACGTATGACGTCAAATTAGGCCCCACTACCACCACCATCAATAGCACCGTCACCACCACCACCACAGCCTCCACCGCCACTGCCACCACAACCCCCACCACCACCGCCACTGCCACCACCACCACCGCCAAAGCGACAACAATCAGAGCGACGATCTCGAAGCCGAGACTCTCCACGGCGAATCACGCCCACCTTTCGCCCTCTCATGGCTGAACGATCGATGACAATGGCTTGACTCGAGAGCTGGCTTTGCTCGAACCAGCGTTTTTTCATGCCACCTCTTGTAACGTCGCCTCCCCCCTCCCCTCCCCTCCCCTCCCCTCCCCTCCCGCTCCGCCATTTGTTTTTGCAGGGATCAGGCGGAGCCCACGTTGAAGACGAATTTTTTCGATACGGTGGCGTTTACGGAAAAAATGCTTCCGCTCGTCAGAAAGTGAGCGTTTTTTTGTTTGTTTGGTTGTTTCGTTCTTCCGTCCTTTCAGTAGTCTTTTTCTTGTTTTGCACCGTGTTTTTTTACACGAACAACAAAAAAAACGCCAGTCAGAGTTATGCGAGTTTTTTTTGTTGTTCAGACCTCAAAAGTATGCCAGGTAAAGCATGGAAACGTGAGATTCGTATATATACGAAGTATGCAAATTACGCCCATACAGTAGTGGAAAATTTGAAAAATTGTGTGTATTTGTAACAAGAGGTAGTAATGGTGGCATGTTTGAATTAATTCACCAAAGGCATGGTAGATAGATAAGCAGTGAATTACCAAATAAAGTATGGACAATACCAAAATGTCACGATGCTTGAGGTGGGCTTGAGGTGGTCCGCACTTGACGTATTTTAGGTAAATGCATGCAAAGCACGCGGCGAAACTCCGAGCTCGGGTCATGTTCTGGGGTAACATCAGGTCGGGCTTTAGGGTGGGTGGTGACGGTTGGGGTTTGGATTGGTATGATATTATGTAAAAAAATAAAACATTCCCGAAAGCGCAAAAAACAAATACAATCAAAGCATCATACCGGTATCACTTCTTCTATATTTTTATGGTATGTTTAGATTGTCAGCTGTCGCTGCGCTTGCTACTGCTGCTGCTGCTGCTGCTGCTGCTGCTGCTGCTGCTGCTGCTGCTGCTGCTGCTGCTGCTGCCGCCGCTGCTGCTTCTGCTGCTGCGGTTGCGGGTGTCGCTGCTGCTGCTGCTGCTTCTGCTCCTGCTACTGCTGCTGCTATTGATCTCGCTGCTGTTGCTTCTGCCGCCCCGCTGCTTCTGCTCCTGCTGCTCCTCCTCCTCCTGCTGCTGCTGCTGCTGCTGCTGCTGCTGCTGCTGCTATTGACCTCGCTACTGTTGCTTCTGCCGTCCCGCAGGAGTAGCGCGGGTCGAGTCGTCAACGTCGCCAGCATGAGCGGACACCTGTCGATCTTGAGGAGCGACCGCCTTCGAGACGCCTTCACGGATCCCGCCCTTCCTAAGTGAGTCACAACCGAGGCTGTTCACGGGCCGGTTCAAACCACGCGGGTCGGGTTGGGTCGGGCCAGGGTGACCTGGACCTACCCGCGAGATTTCGAAAACCTCATAACCCGACCCGACCCGACGCTACCTGACCCGACCCGGCGCTACCCGACCCGACCCGGACGCGTGCGACGATAAAGGTCCCAGTGACACTTTTGGGCTGAAAAAATTTCTGAACGACCGGTCTCCTTGACCCAAAATCGTCGAAATTTCGGTCTTGTGTCGCAATACTTTTAAGAGTAAACTCAGATCATGGAGTAGTCCATCGGATAGCACTTTCAATTTCCTCCAAAAAATATTTTTTTTTATGGCGTACGGAGCTTCTCAAGTGAGGAAGGAGCTCAGAAAAAATCACGTGGCACCCCCTATCGTAGCATGCGTCCCGTGACATTTTGAAGACCTCCTAAACCCGACCCGCGGATTGGATCATGGCCCGCGAAGAGCCCTGGCGACAACAACAGCAACGATGTGCGAGTCGATCGCGTTTCCGCCGGGGTTCGCATGCACGTATACGTTCACGCACACGTGCAGTGCAGTTCAGTGCAGTGCAGCGTAGCTTGGCGCGGCTTGAATAACGTAGCGTAGCATAGTGTAGCACAGTGTAACTTGGGCGTGGTGATGCTTGATATACCTTAAGTTCGGTTAGCCTAGCTTCGCTTAGCGTAGCATAGGTATGCGTTGCTCAGCTTGGCGTATCATAGCGTGACACAATTATGCGTAGGATAGCTTGGCTTGGTAGTGCCACGTAGCGAGACGTACCTTAGCAGGGGTGGATGTGTCTTGCAGGGTATCCGACACAACCCAGACGATATTGTTGCCCCTTGAGCGAGTTTGCGGCTGGAGCGAGCGAACGATAGCACGCGTCGTGTCGGGTCGCATTGCTTCGCGTTGCACGCAAAACAAAAATCGAAAACGCAAGCGTCGATGTATCGGTGGTTGGTGGGTGGGCGGGTGGGTAGGGTTAGGTCGGTGTGTGTGGGTAGATGGGAAGGCGGGGGGGAGGCGCCTGGGTTTCGCGCGCTTGCACGGTACGGTTGTCCTCTAGGAACCGATCGTGCCGTCCCGTCCAGTCCTTGGTGGAGATACCCGCCGAGAGGAACGGGCTGGCAATTGTAATTTAATTGTTTAATAGCGGCGCTTATCAAAAAAATAATTAAAAAAAAATCGATTTGCTTTCCCGGCGTGTTGGACGCAGGGGCGCAGGGGGCTGTAGCTAACGGGATCTTGTATATTTCCGCTTCCCTTCAAGCTGCACGCCAATCGGTCCGATGGAAACCCCTTTTGTGCGCTTGCTTTTATTTTGCTGCTTGACTTTCTTGCTGTGCTTGTTTTGCTTGTTATGCTTGCCCGGGTTTCTCTGTGGTCCCTGCTCGTTTTGTTTTCCCTATACTTGCTCTACGTGCTTCGCGTGCTTCGCGTGCTTTGCTTACCTTGCTTGCCTTGCTTGCCTTGCTTGCCTTGCTTGCCTTGATTGCCTCGCTTGCCTCGCTTGCCTTTGCTTGTCTTTGCTTGCCTTCGCTTGCCTTTGCTTGCCTTGTCCTGCTTACTCTGCGCGTTCTTCGACCTCTGCTTGATATGCTTGCTTTGTTTGCTCCGCTTGCTTTTCTCAGGGTAGGAAGCTTCCTCCCCTCATTCTCCGCCCGCTCTCCTCCGTTTCATTATCCTCCTTCGCTTGTTCCCTTGCTTGTTCCCTTGCGTATTCGGTTTCTTACTCCCTCGCTTCCTGCTCCTCTTGCTTTTTGCCTTCGCTCGCCGTGATGGCTGCAGGGACACTCTGTCGCTCATGATGACCGAGTTCGTCGACGACGTTAAAGCCGCGCGGCACGACGCCAAGGGGTGGCCAAACTCCTGCTACGGCATGAGTAAGCTGGGGCTCATCGCGTACACCAAGGTCAGCCCTCCGCCCCCCGCCCCCCCCCTATTTCCAGCCCTGCTACGAACAGCAGTAGGGGGGGGAAGGTGTACTTCATATGCATGCATGGCCGTAGTTGTATGACCATAGGCCCTCGCATCGCTATAATGCCGGGACGGAGCATGTCGGGTTTTCACCGACCAGGCAGACATTGCTAGCATCAAGCGGGGGGGGGTACGTTAGCGCCGAACTAGTTTTGGTTGACGGAACGCCTCCCCTAGGGAACTGCTCAAGTTTGTTGCTAGCCTGTTCAATTGATTGTTGGTCGCGGTTGCGCGGGGGCACACAAACGTTTTTTTTCTTGTCAAAAACCGTGTTTTGTGTATTTGCGTAACAAGGGAATATATCTTCTCGTCAAATTCGGAGCCTTGACCACAAACAAAAACAAACAAAGTTGCAGTACTCCCCCCTTCCCCTCCCCTCCCCTCCCCCCCTCTACTGTGCCAATGAAGGTACTTTGATAGCGGTAGCACTTTTACGTTGAAAAAATACCACTGGCTATTTACTGGCTGTTACAGTGTGTATCTTGGTGTAGGTACTTTGCTTGCAGCAGCAGTAGCCAGTAGCCTGCCGAGTCGCTGGCTGGTAACATAGTCGCCTTGGCCCGTGCTCAGTAGAATGTAGGGCTACTGAAGCATGCACACGTCAACTGAGCAGCTATCCAACGTCATCCCGTTTGAACTATATAATTCCTTACACACCTACGTACATATATAGGCGATCATAGGATTATTGGTCGAGTACGTAGCACCTTCATAGTTTTGGCAAGGTCTAGTCAGCGTTTGGGTTGGCGTATAATCGGTGAATCGGTGACTCACTTCTGATACGAACGAGTACGAGTACGAGCAGGTTGACCTCGCGAGCGATGCAAGCAACGACATTTGAAACGGCCGACGTTACAATGACCCTGTGGGTTGTGGCGTGCATGTCAACCTTGGTTTCGTTGGGCTGAGATGCTGGCTCGGGCCCCATTAATTTTGTTAGAGGGCGTACTCGGGACGAGCGATTTGCAGATTTGCAGCAGCTCGGAAACACAAGCCTTGCCGGCAGATCCGAGAGCATTATGCCGGCCACAAGAGCTCAAATGACACCGGCATCGGGTAGAAGGGAGCTCCAGTTCCTTGTGTTGCCGAGCATGCCTTCTGTTTCGTCATACGAATCGGTGGGGCAAAATACCTTTGGTTTTGAAACGTATCTTCATTCTGGGCTGTTCGTTTTTATTTGTGATTCTACGATTTTATTTTATTTTATTTTTTAACTTTTCATAAATTTCGGGAAAAGTCACATGCGGACCCCTGTATAACGGCAACCGGCACTACTCCGCACACGATATATACCACACTGGTTAATCCCATCTGTTCCATGCCAAGCGATTCCACCGGCACTATAGCGGGCAACCGGCACTACTGAGGGGCCACAACGACTGTGCCCGCAAATTATTTATTTATTTATTTCGCTCACATGAGGAGGGAGCTCCAAAATCTCTCGCCCCCCAAAAAACGATTTCGAGAATTAAAAAATGAAAACGTTCGCGCGACCCGATGCGTGAACAATACCACTGCCTATAGGCTAGAGGCATATCACAAATAGCGGTAAACACCTTAACCCTTTTAGAACTGGAGTCCCGTTTTGGGGACAGATTACTTAGAATTAGAGTGGTTTGTCCCCATAACGGGACTGCACTTCTGAATGGGTTAAGAGACTAGACTATCGAGGTTGCAAATAAATGTACACCGGTAAAGGGGTTGCAGATAGAGGTGTACCGGTGATAGGATTTGCAAATAATTGTATACCGGTAGTGGGGTTGCAAATAAATATATACCGGTACTGGGGTTGCAAATAAATGTTGGTATACCGGTAATGGAGTTGCAAGTACGTGTATACCGGTAATGGGGTTGCAAATAAATGTATACCGGTATTGGGTTTGCCAGTAAATGTTGGTATACCGGTAATGTAATGGGGTTGCAAATAAATACATACCGGTAATGGGGTTGCAAATAAGTATTAACCGGTAATGGGGTTGCAAATGTATGTATACCGGTAATGGAGTTGCAAATATTGTATACCGGTGATGGGGTTGCAAATAAATGTATACCGGTAATGGGGTTGCAAATAAATGTTGGTATACCGGTAATGGGGTTGAAAATAAATAGATACCTGTAATGGGGTTGAAAATAAATATTAACCGGTAATGGGGTTGCAAATTAATAGATATCGGTAATGGGCTTGAAAATAGATGTATACCGGTAATGGGGTTGCAAATAAATGTATACCGGAAATGGGGTTGCAAATAAATATGTACCTGGTATACGCGTATTGGGCAGTTCGCTCTGATGAGGAGCGCCGTCGTCCAGAAATACATTCTCCGAAAAGTATGCCCTCTACCGTCAGCATGGCTACCGTAAGCATGGCTCCGTGGTGCTACAAACAAAGCCAACCCTACGTAGCTCCACGCAGTTCGACCGTGAAAAGTTGGGTCCTGTTGGAGTAAAAATGGGTTTTTGTAACAAGTACGAAGTATTATTTCCTGGTCCCAGTGCCCCTCGCTCTTGGTGCTAGCAATGTCTGCCTGGTCGGTGAAAACCGGACGTGCTCCGTCCCGGCATTGCAGGGATGCGAGGGTCTATGGTCATACGACTACGGCCATGCATGAAAATGAAGTACACCCCCCCCCCCCTCCGTCCCGGCATTGTAGGGGATGCGAGGGTCTGTGGTTATGCGAATACGGCCATGCATGATAACGAGCGTCACCCCCCGCGGTGCCTAGTCTTTGCTCTACGTAGCAAAATTTGATGTGCTTTTTAGAAAAATTATCACCCCGGCGGGGTATCTGCTATGTATGGATACTGACTATGTACTAGCTACGAGTATTAATAGAACGTTTTTGTTCCGTCTTATTGTATTTAGGACTGTGTTTGTTTCGCGTGCTACCTATGTGTACTTACCCACCAACAAGGGACTCTGAAGACGCGCGCAGAGACACTTTGGCACCCCCCCCCCTTCACCACCCCCCCCCCCCCCGTCCCCAAAACCCCTGCTGCCACCGCTGGGCTTCTCTCAGGTTGCAGCGAGGTCGAGCAAGAAGGCCGGTTTCGACTTGTCCTGATGAACGCGTGCTGTCCCAGGTAGGGAAGGGGGTCTGTGCCGCGTTTGTTTTTACATTTATTTTTTTTGCCGTTGCTGACACACGGTTCGTCCTCCCCCCCTTTTTTGGTTTTCGCTGCATGTGGCGATTGTTGTCTTGAAGAATGGTAGCCGCCCCCCTGCGCCCTCCCCGCTTCTCTTGTTGTTGACGGTTCTCGTCGACACGGCGGTGGCTGAGGCTTGCATTTCGAGCGCCCATGCGCGCCCCGGGTCTCTCGCCCGTTCTCGATCTGCGATCGTCCCCCCGTCTCCCCCCCACCTGTCTCCCCTCTTTCGCATTGTCCCTTGCCCCACCCCACCCCCCGTTTCCCACCTCCACCCCCCCCTTTCCCCCTCCTCCCCCCACCCACCCTGTTCCGTCTCTAAAGTGACGCGTGGCCAAATGTCTCATGGACTGAGCAAGCAACAACATGAGTACCCCCCCCCTCCCTCCAACCCCCCACCCCCAATGTGCCCACCCCCCAACCTCCCCACCCTTCCCACCTCCCCTTCTCCCTCCCACCTTTCGCTGGACAGGTTACTGTGACACCGATATGACATCCCACAAGGGACACCTATCTCCCGAAGAGGGAGCTCGTACACCGTTCATGCTCAGTCAGATCAAGGACGCCGCCGACGGGGGCGTGACGGGCGGATTCTTCCGCAAAGAGGCTTTGGCAGAGTGGTAGATGTAACGTAAAGAAGCTCCGGGGGAGAGGGGGGTCAAGGGCAAGCAGGGGGGGGGGGCGGGGGGGGGAGGGGTACTCGATATTCATGCATGGCCGTAGTCGTATGTATGACCATAGGGGCAAGCGGGGAGGGGGGAGGCGTACTCATTTGTTGCTTGCCCTAGTTTGGGGGAAGGGGAGAGGGGGCAGATCGAGATCGGGCGAGAAGCGAAGAGGGTTGCATGTACACTCGGAAGGCAGGCCTCGGGGTGTTGGCGTTACGAGAGAGTAAGGGGGGGAGGGGCGGAAAGGGAGGGGTGAGCCCTTAAGAACTGCACCCATGTTTTGAATACAAGCTACTTGGAATTAGAGCGGGGCAGGTTTTGGAGTGTTGAAAAGGGATCATTTAGCGTGGGGTTGCGGTTGAGAGGACAGAGAGAGGGGCGAGCGGGGGGAGGGCGGAGGGGGGGAAAGGGCGTTGCTTTTTTGTATACAGGTCGGACAGGTGTCTGCAGCTGGTGCTGCTACTGGTGCTACTGCGGCGGACGGTGTGTTGCTGCGCTTGTCATACGGTACTGCAGGCAGCGAAAAAGCCCTGGCATATGATATGCAACACGCATCTATGCTATCTCTACTACCGTAAATTGCAAATGATAGGTTGCTGCCCGTGGGCAATCTACTTACTTCCTGTGGCTTTACGAGTAGTTGGAAGTTTTGAGTTTTGAATTTGCTTTTCCTGCCACAGCAGTTGTAGTACTACAGCTAGCAGTACCACTCTGTCTGGACATGTAAGAACGGTTAAGGACCATTTGGGCATTGATATGACTACCTGAACGGTCGTTCCTTTTCCGGGCAGTGGTGCAAGTAGTACTACCAACTGTAGGTTTAATAAGGGTTGAGACTAAACGCTGGAGGCGCTTTCTGCAAAACACAATTCCACTGGGGATTGAGCTTGCGTGTTTTTTTTTCTAAAGAAGAATATTCCCGTGAAAAACTGTCTGCCAAATCCTCAGCTCGGACCGCTTTCTGTTTTTGTTTTTTCTGCTGCTTCTTTGTCGGAGATGGGATCATGTCTTCAACTGCATCTATCTACCGGTACATTTTTGGGGACGAACTACATGGAAACAGAGTGGGATGATTTTTTGCAGCGTTTAGCCTCAGGGGCGAAGCCGGTATGGCAGAAACGTGCGTGAAACCTTCGCAGCACGCAGGAAAGGGGCCACACGTGTACCAGCTACGTATTATGTGCACTTGACACAATACGTACGTATGGTAGCAGCACGCACCGAGGACCCTGTCTGAGTCCGCCGTACTAGAGAACGGCACCGATATAACATCCCCCCCAGCTGGTTGGCTGGTGAACGGTCAACCGGGCGATACGCTAGACGGTGGACTCACAACTCTGAAACATGTGTTTATATGCCAACCAAGACTGAGAGGGAAAAACCCGGGTAAGTTTTGTTTTCCGATTAGACAAGCCCCCCAGTACGCACGTACTGCGCGAATAGTGAATATACTTTCTGGCGAAAAGGATCCACCGTGTTCTCCCAGCTCGACCTTCTCTCCGTCCATTCCTTCCGAAACCCAAATAATGGTTCACGTATTAATAGAAGCACTCCGTGCTACAGTAGACCCAATCTACCATATAATAACTACGAGTACAACGAGTACAGAGAAGATTATCAATGTATGCTCTCACATACCCTGTTATAAGGATTGCCCTGGGTTGGGTAATCGTTCGATTTACTACCCCTATACGTAGCTCAACAGGTAATGATACCCTCACATTTGGCGTCGTCGGCAGGACACGGGTTCGAATCTCACTTCGAACGTTTCTTTTATAAGAAAAACGCTTGCGCGTGCGTCCCCGACAAGCATGCCTCCCTGGTTCCCCAGGTATTGAAACGAAGCGGGTAGGTCAACGCACGACCGTATAAGGTACCGACCTCCCAAAGATCCCGCCGTTCAGAGGGGGAGTGGGGGGGGGGTTATATATACCCTGGGCTGGGTAATCGATCGATCTTTACCACTATACCTCGTATATAGCTCAACAGATAATACCCTCACATACCTGAAAAAGAAGACGTGATATCTTCTGAGCACACCACACAAAAACAAGTACCAGGTATAAAGCAGAACACACACAACCAACACGGCAACAACAAAACCTATCAAAGGTACGATGAGCATATACCAGTACCACACGTCATATACATTTAGATTATACATACAGCAGTGTACAACACTGTTGTTGTTGTGTGCCGAAAACGATAGTACGAGTGGGTGTTGGTCTCAGGTCTCAGGGGGCGTATTATATGTACATATTTAAGGGTACCAGTACAAACGTACAGACAGCAGCAGTTGACGCAGACGCAGCAGTGATACATTGATTCGTACGCACCGTATACCGCACGTGCGTTTGTTGAGAAAACGAAATATCGTAATTAATGTATAGAATTAATACAGCCAATCAAAACGATTCATGAGGGGGTTCCAGCCAATCGGAAGGAGGCGGAGAGGCCAGATGCGGCGTGCGGCATTCCCAAAACTTTTTTTCCGCCGCGCGGCGCAAAGCGAAACACGAAACACCACGAGAACAACCCGGAACCCTATCCTCTCCTAATCACTGCTCTGCTGCTCCGGTGACCACGGGCTCTCTCCCAAACACCCCCAGAGACCTACTACTGCTGTAGTTGAAGAGGTTGTACATCCGACCCGACCGAACTCTTGAGAGCTATCCACGGCCATCGCGTGATATTTGTCAGCACATATTTTCCCCTCTCTCTCCCCCTCTCTTCACGAGTAACTTCCACTCTCTGTGGGTATGGGACAGACGGCAACACGACACGTAACCGAGGACCAAGCTGCCGCAGCCAGCCCAGTAGCAGCGGTGACGGCACTGTCAACCTCGTCTCCGCTTCCTCATCCGCCAGTAGCGCCCCTCTCTCTTCTGGTGCCGGAGGCGGAGGAGACCTCAATAGCTACTGCTGCTGCTGCCGCTGGCGACGAAAAAGCTACGAGCGGTATGGCTGCCTCGAGTGCTTGTAAAGTCAGCTTCCGTGAGAGTCTGGCGAAGATGCGATGGACTGCGAGCTCCCTCGAAGCTCTTCGAGCAGCGGAGGACAAACTCCTGGTGAGTGGGTGGTGTGAGGTTCCCTGCAGCTGCTGCTGCTGCTACTGCTGCTGCGTCGTTGGGGGTCGATCGAAGACTTGTAGTTGTTGTGTGTGCTGTCGTTGTTATCTTTGCTATGATGCTCTGTTGTCGGTACTTTGATACTACTGCTGTGTTGTGTATCCGTACTTTAATTCCAAGTATAATAGTTTGTCCCCATGCAACGTCTGGGAGACACGACAGGCGACTGCCGACTTCGTGTACTGTACGTACCACGTACCAATCAACACCTGAACAAGCACCGGTACCGACGTACCGCCGTCTCTGTACTACTGACTGTACTGGTACATATGATACGTGCTCTAACAGAAACCATGAAACCATTGTCTTGGAAGAAGTGGTAAAGCTCCCCTCACCTGCACGAGGGTGTACCGGTGTACCGGTATACCTGTTACCGGCTTTTTACTCGTGCCGAGTACGTACGTACACCTGAACGAGCACTCGTATGATACCCGTATCATACCGCCGTGCCGTCGTCTCAATGTATGTACGTATGTACTCGTACCTGCTACTTGTACAACAGAAACAAACTACCTGGTACGTCGTACGTACATATTGATACGAGTACGATTGTCGCGAAGAAGCGGAAGTGGAAAGCTCCCCTCACCTGCACAAGGGTGTACCGGCATACCTGGTACCTGGTACCGGCTTTTACTCGTGGCTGAGTACGTACGTAGCTGCTGTCCGAATGAAAACGTGTACGTACGTACTTACATACGAGGACAATACAGCAATAGTCTTTGTGACTTACTCATCAACTAATAATAAGAGTACCGGCGGTCTTAATGGTACAACACATCAGCAGCAGTTCTACAACACATACCCTGCCTCGTACTATATACTATATACGTCCGTACAGCTGTATCTGTCTCAGCGATTGCCACGGACCGTTCATCCCAGGTACGAGTACGTCGTTCGAATTCCTTTGGTCTTGACGAATTCGGCCGACGTATGTACATAGTACAAGTACGTACAGCAGTACGTAGCACCCGAGACCACCGTAAGAAACTCTCATTTTGGGACAGGCTGAAGTTCCTGTTCTTATGCTTATTATTTTCTGAGGCAGGGTTGTGTCCTACGCTAATTTCAGTGCGAGTATTATTAAAAATGGAGAACTACAACGATAGCCTAGCCTGTAGGCCTATCCACACCAACAGCGGGCCGTGTCGTGTCGTTCGCCCGTCTGCGTCTGTGATGCCCGCTACGCTGTCAGCGAAACGCGGGAGGCAGGCGAGTGAATGCGTAGGCATGACACTTACTTCTCCGCGTGCCTGTTGGTGCACCTCTAGTTCCAAACCTCGGTCGGTGTGCCCTCCCGTCGATCTGAGAATCAACCATGATATTTCGATGTTTGGATGAAATGCACATAATTGTTGTTGTTGTTGTTGTCTTCACATTAAACTCGTTTCAGTTGCTAATCCCCATAGCCTGATCTAGCAAGATCACAGCCCGTGGTCACAAAAGTGCTAGAGCCATCAGAGAATCCTAAAGAACACGCACACTTAGCAGGGAAAGGATACACCAGTCCGAAGAGGTACACCTAAAAATCCCTACAGCATGTTATGCGTGTCCAAAACTGAACTACACGCCCGCAATCTCCATTCGACTACAGCAGCATCGCCCCCCCCCCTCCCTCCCACTCTTTACCAATGAATTTGCCGACTACAACGTAACTACTGTCTGAAGTGCTGTCTGTACAAAAACACACGGTAGGCGTGGGAACAAGATGGAGCACGCAGCTGCTGTCTGAAGTGCTGCCGGAATGACAGTCCGCGGGCACACAGTGAAAAAGAACAGCCAACCAAAGCCATCACGTCAATTGACAATTGCCCGAATCTATCCTGAACGTCTGTGTTAGGCACAGCATTGTAAACATCGACACTGATTAGGAATCGTTCCACATTGAAGGGGTCTTCCACGATCAGGCACACAATGAAGGCACCCGGGGTGTCCGCGCCATCTCTGCCGCGTCTCTCTACAAAACCAGTGACGTCATCCACACAGACCCAACAACGAAATTCAGGGGAAAAAACGAAAAAAACAAAAATGATTGTCCGTTCGTCACGGGTCGATGTCGTCCGTGCTCCGGATGGCTGCTCCGCGCTGCTGTGCTGCTGCTGCTGCGCGCTGCTGTGATCCGGCGCGCCGCTCCGGTGCCACTTGGCCAGTCCTAGCACGACCACACTCGACCCGCTCCGTCCGTACACGCTCTCGTTGCTGTCCTTCCCAGTCGGTTCCTAGCCTTCTCCCTTGTGCACTCAGGGTGCTTGGTCTGGAAAATGAGATTTCTCGCGCTGAAGGGATTGACCAGTCCAGACTCCAGCTCGTCGCCACACGCTCCCTCCTCCTTTGATGGCGAAGCCAGGTTACTGAGACAGTACAGCTCTCTCTAGCAAACACACCTAGGGCCGTGTACATAGTGTCCGTCCACCTTTCTGATGGCGTCTGCCTCCGCGCACAAAAGTGAGATGGACATTGCTGTCTACACCGACGGCCAAAAAGGCCCGTGCATCTGAACATTTGCGCCTAACGCACCAGTGCCGATCCAACTCTACCGCTGCACACGCTTCGCGGCGGGTGCGCAGCAGCAAGAAGGTATCGGTCCGCTTGAGGGTGAGCCTAGCCTTGCTCGCTAGAAAGACCCCTCCCCTCGCTATGGGCCATGCCAAAGCAAAAGCTTTGCCGAGGCAGCGAGGGGAAGAAGGGAAGTAATGCTTTCGCTTTATTCTGTTTCACTTTCTTACGGTTCATGCAAGAGTCGAGCCAACATGTTTGTGGTTTTCACAGAGTGAAAAAATGAAAAAGTGACGGAATATTAATAGATGTACAATATGACGATGACAGCAGCAAATGTGCCACACGAAGAAGCCCTTTGTTTCCTATTTACTTACACCAATATGCGACGACGCCACTTTTAAGATTTTCTTAATTTGGGCCAAGTAGGCTTGAGTTCTTATGTAACTCTGTGGGCGGAAAGGTAAAGACCGCTTGGTATTGATATTAATGTCTAAATCCTTATGTTTCCGTCCATATTGGTCAACAAAGGCAGGGTGTGTCCTACTCTAATTTCAGGCTTAAAATGGCCACTTTCTTATCTGATTGGTCCGAAAATCGAGCCTGAAATTATCAACTCCCAAGTTCTTGAGTGCTGTCGCGTACTGGTTGTATACCTGGTGTATTCCACTATGTCCATAAATTTAAGAAACGTCTTTATTTGATATCAATACGATGCATTCGTTCCGGATATTTAGGAGTGGAGTGGTAGGGGTGGTACAGCACGCGCACAGGCAGCATGATGATGCTTGCGATGCTGCACGCGGCACGGTATTCGTAAATACCTGGCATAGAACTACAGTAACTACAAACTCGTTTGGGCTGGTCGGTGCTATTAATATTAATAGTTGCCTGGTTACTTGCCCGGTGGCATGGTACGTTCGTGCTTTTTTTGTTTACTGTCGTACAGTACAGGAAGCCAGGCTGAGATTTTGGAGGAATATAAGAAGTTCGGGAGTCGTTATCTTGAAATTAGTGTAGAAAGCACCCTCTCTCAAATAAGAAATCCAGCCTGGACCAGATTTCCTGTTTCTTATTAGATGTCCTGTACTTTGTGTAGTGTTGTCAGTATTTTTTTTTTCATGTTCTTCGTTTTTTCCCGGTGGCCACTATTAATAATTGTAATATTAATATTAATAGTATGTAAGTACGACTACGTATATATAGCGGGTACGAGGAACGAACGCCTGCTGTGTTCTCCCTTTTCATCTTGCGACACCCCCGCACCCCCGGGCTTCGAAGTCAACCACAATCCCTTACACGTAGGAAACCTTAACCTTGTAGACGACACGCGGTGAGACGTGGAAGTGTGGAGGGCGTAAGCTTTATTTTTACCCATCCGCCGGAGGATGAAGAAAAAAAAAAAAAAAATGTAGACTATTTACTGGTAGATAGTATAATTAAAAAATATATATCATTATATATATGTACCGTCCTGGTATACGGTTGATACGACTGCACTCTGGCCTGCTTTTTAAGTCGGCTCTTAGTACTGCTGCTCTAACACTGCTTGCTCAAATACACTCGGACTATATATAATACGTCATATATAGGCAAATCCTCGATCTCACAGCTGTTTAAAAAAAATATATATATATATATATACTGCTGCTTGGCCGGTGCAGCAGTTATCTGTTCCTATTTAATAGTGGTCACGTATAACACGCTTTCCTTCTAAATAGGAGCGCTTCTGTCTGCTTGCGTCATTTGTACTATGTTTCATTTCAGATTTCGTTTTTTTTATTGTCTTTTTGTCCTTATTCTTCTGGTTTGGCTCGTGTGGTTGTGTTCTCGTACCCGGTACGTTGGCATTCCACTTGCTTTACCCATTCATTTGCGTCTATTTTGTCTTGGTTTTTCTCTGTCTCACAAGTCTGTGACCACATCATTTTGTACCAGGTATCTCTAGGATTAGGAATAAGGACAGACACTGGGTGTGCTGATGTAGTTGGGTAGAAATAACGGGTTTAATGTGAAGACAACACACACATGGTTTCCAGAAGGGCTTCGTACGTAGCTGCCGCTTTTTAGGTCGCTGAATGTACTCGTACTGCTGCACAGGCTTGCGAAAGCGTTACGAATATTATGTTATTGTATATATCAAACCTGAACCATACGTATAACCTCTGTCCCCTCGTGTACATGTATACAATACCAGTACTACTGCTGTATACCAGGTTTATACGTAAGAAGTAGCGAGGTAGCATATTACATCGTACCTTGATGTATACCTGGCATATGATACGAGGACAGTTTATGTATTGGTACGATCCACAGGAGCAGAGCAACCAGCGTAGGCACCCGGTATTGGCTGTTTGACATCGAGCTGACCCCCCTGCCCCTTCCTAGGATGTACGGTAGGCAGCACTGAAACAGGCAACGCACTGAAACAGGCTGGAGGAAACACATAAATCCGCCCCATCTATCTTTCCATCCACTCATCCGCCCATCCATCCATCCATCCATCCATCCATCCATCCGTCCATCCATCCATACATCCGTCCATTACCTCTAGCCATACCGTGCGTGAACATTACTGCAGCAGCAATGCTACTGCTGCTGCTGCTGCTGCACGCGCACCTTGTAGAAGTGCTTTATGAATCGTGATCGGCCTTACAGTCTCTACAGCTCCTTACGAGTTGCCTGGTATAGGGGGCGTATATCATACCGCCCTACGTACGTACTGGCACTAGGTCCGTAGTCTACAGCAGTACCCACATCATATACAACAGCAGTCAGTACCAGCACCAGGTATCTCGAACAACGCTCATGAGCCGTCCATGAACACTACGTAATAAGAGACCACTTTTCGGACCTAAATGTGAAAACGCTATTAATAGTGACATCATGCGTTAGAACAGGAAGGGGTGGGCGGGGGCGTTCGTTATATATATATTTATATATATATACATCCCGAAAGGAAATCGTGAAAAAAAAAAAAAATGCCGTTTCGTTTTGCGTCGCAATTTAACAGAACCTGCAAACAAAGTGGGGCGGCTGATAAATGATATATACAAACTTGATAAACTTGACTCTTGGAAGGAAACTTGCCGAGCCATCTCCGTCTACGAGTGGTCGGCGACGTTTCGTACTTACGATACCAGATACCAGGGTATGATATCAATGTACACGCGGTTGGGATACATGACCAGTTCACCCTTACGATTCGGCGTGCGCGTTTCCTTCTGTCTGATGTGTGAACGTCTGGTATCCGTTTTTTTTGTTGCGGGTTGGAGATCAAGCCCCAACCTACAGGCTCACCCGTCATATCCCTTGCCCTGTATATGCACGAACAACCTGGTATTATATTACAGTACCTGGTAGGTACTTGGTAAGATTCACCGTCATAAGCCCACAGGTACCGAGTAGATAAAACGCCAAAGCACGAGGGGGCAAAAAATGTTGGAACTCTCTTCGCGATGAAAATGCAGGCATGTATTCTATATACGGGGGGAGGAGGGGGAGGGGGGCGGGGGGTACTCATTTTGCAGGCCGTAGTCTATGACCATAGACCCTCGCATCCCTACAATGCCGGGACGGAGCTGCGGTTTTCACCCACCAGGCAGACATGCTTGCACCAAGCGCGAAGCGCGTGGGTGTTGGGCGAGTCGCATGGAGGGTGAGCTGCATCCTGCTAAGAACCGCCTTGAGGCGGACTTGCAATGGACGACAGCTTCAATGAGTTAATTTAATTTCTGGTGTGGCCACTTCCGGAGACAGCAATGGGTTTTACTATGTAACTGCCTCGCGGACGCCTTACCATATTAACACTACGTGATACGACCATTCCCCTTGTGCGGAACAAAGGTTCTCCACCCCGCACAAATGATCTACTCGACCGCCAGCTTTGGTGACCGCCAAAAAAAATAACAAAAAAAACGGCACCCTGGTTGTCTAGCTCACGCAGCGAGTGGCGTGTTTTACAGCGTCGTTGCCAACCGACGCCAACCCAACCTATAAATATATCATATGAGGGGGTGCTATAATATTGACCCGGATCAGACGTACGAAAGGCGGGGAGCTGGAGACCGTATATTAAAAAAAAAAAAAAAAACAGCTGCGAGATCGAGGATTTCGTCGAAACTCATATTTGCTGTTGCCTGCTGAGTGTAATACAGGGCGAAGACAATAGATGGGATGGAAAAAAAAAAACGAAATAAAAGGACGCTCCAATTGTATGTGTATATATTTAAAAAATTAAAATAAACATAAAAATATATCCCCTTTGGAGGCCATTTCTGTCGGCCAAAAACATGAGAAGTGAGTGCGGTATTACCAACCGTGTGTGAGGCGAACATAATAGATGAGATGGGAAAAAAACGGGGGGAAAAACATGCTCCAATTTTGTGTATAAAACCCGTTCGAGGGGGCATTTCTGTCGGCCAAAAACATGAGAAGTGAGTGCGGTATTATCATACAAACGTCTGTGGACAGGAAGAGCGGGCACTGCAGTAGTACAAGCCCCAGCAGGCTGCGTGCGTGTCGTATACGAAGTATACATATAGAGCAGTAGTGGTCCCTCTACAGTGCCAGCTGAGTAGTGCCGGTTGCCCGCTATAGTGCTGTGGAATCGCTTAGCACAGATGGGATTCACCAGTGTGGTATACCATATAGTGTGCGGAGTATATTATAGTGCCGGTTATCGCTATTATAGTGCCGGTATTGACGGCTGGCGCATATATATATACCGGCACTATAGGGGGGCCACTACTGCTTGTGAGTTTTAGTTCCTAACGCCGTGCTTGCGTGTCGTATACATACAGCAGTTGTGGTCCCTCTACAGTGCCTGCTGAGTAGTGCCGGTTGCCCGCTATACTGCCTGTGGAATCGCTTGGCATGAAACAGATGGGATTAACCAGTGTGGTATATATTGTGCGGCGTAGTGCCGGTTGTCGCTGTAGTGTCGGTATTACTGGCTGGCGCTTACCGGCACTATCGAGGGACCACTACTGTAAAGTTATAGCTCCTATAGAGCGTTGTGCTTGGGAGACATCCCCTCCCCCAGTGTTGCACGTGGGACGATGCCGTGATCGCAATTTCGTTTTCGACACGTTTTCCTTTTTTTACGTAGCCTCGTGAGTTGGCGAGAGACTTGACGGCTACTTATTTCTTGGGTGGCGAAGTAAATAAGCCAACGAACTCGACTTCATTTTTTTTTTGTTTTTGGTCGTGAAACATCACGTGTCGAGTCACAAACGCGGCATCAGTCGGACACACTTACAGTACGTACTGGGGGCCTGTATATGGCAGGCAGCACGAATAAGGCGGCCGCTCGATATAAGGCGGTCAAGGTCGGCCGTCATGACCGGACAATTGCACTCACACGGTGGAATGAATAGTGCGGCCACCCGATACAAGGCGGTCGAAATCTCGGTCCGCTACGTATAATATGTATGTGCGTGTTGTGTTCTCCACATGAAACCGTTTTTTTCCCACCCATCGACATCCAGCACGCGACACGAGCTACGATAGAGGTACTGTACCTTTATTTGGCTGATTTTGTTTCTGAACGATCGATCGGGTTCCTTAATCCAAAATCGCCGACCTTTTTTCATTATCGTGTGTTGCAGTATTTAATTTAGTACGAAGTATTTACTTCGGTCACGGAATTTTTCATTGGGTACGATCGTAGCACTTTTTAACTTCCTCCAAAATCTACTTACTATTAGTATGGAGATCCTCACGTGGGGAGCTCAGAAAAAGCATGGCGCACCTCTATCGTAGCAAATCCAGCACGTACGCCCACTATATATACCGCCTTGCACAGGGCCGACTCCTTTTGTATGCGAAGGACTCCGGCACATTTTTCCGCGGGCAACTGCTGCACTGCCTGTAACTGCTGCAACGCCTATATCGTATATGTAGCCAACTGTAGAAAACGAATCGGCGACTTTTTTATCCGCCAGCTCTTCTGCCCTCTCTCTCTATATATATACCCGAAGGTCGAGAGAGAACCACACGAAAAACGTCATCAGAACTACTCGTACGACTGCTGTACGTGCTACTTCTTCTGTAGACTTCGTTTTGTACGTAGCTGGGAACAGCATAAAATACTGCTGCTGCTGCATCGTATATACTTCGTATATGTAAACACCCGATTTGAAGACCCTCTAAGCTCTTCCTCATGCAGCAAGTAGTCGGTGTACATTTTCTGTGGGGTTCCACTGCTGCGGCTGGTGCTGGTGCTGCCTGCTGCCTACAGAGGAGGAGGAGGAGGAGTTATATTGATTGCACACCAAGAGTAAACGTTACGCAGCAGATAATGCATTTCCGTGTTTTTGCTAAATGTGCGGTAGCTGCCTCGTGCCCTGGAGCTGCTCGTCCTATTAACAACTGGCGTCTATTAGAAGGACAACCCCTCAGGCTCCCGACACAGAATACGCACGACTACTCGTACTACTACTACTACTACTACTACTACTACTGTTGTACACTTGTAGTCCCTGGTACTCGCTACGCCGTACGAGCCCGAGTTCTGACTGTTGCTTTTCTACCTGGTACCGGTACATACCTGTGTCTCATTCACCCCTTTTTACAAACCATGTCCTCGGTCCGGGCTCGAACGACATGTCTGCGTGCACCCGGTATATACCGAGTAGCGAAAAGGCTTGCGAGCGCTCGAGAGGTCAAGAGCCTTCTGCGTTAGTACATACCTGCTTCTGGCGATGGCATTTGCCCGCAGGTATATATATTACGGGGGCCCATAGTAAATAGGACCATTTTTTTTTCAGTAAAAAATGCCCACAGGTATATAGCTATTACTACGTGGGACCAGTATAGAACCATTTTTTTTTTAGTAAAAATAGGAAGATATGTAGGTTTTTGTATGTATCGTAGGTCCTATTTACTATGGTCCCCGGTAGTAGGAAATAGGACCAAATGTTGTTATTAATAGTAGAAATACAAAAAAAAGGTTTGGTTTTCGTGTGTACCGTAAATGTTGGCCCCCCATATTACCATACGTACGACAGAGAAGAGCTCCAAAAAAAGTGCCGGGAAGGACAGCTTCAGGAGCTCGAGAGCTACCACTTTGTTCCAGAATATAAGGAACGCTCGTATTTAATATTAATGAACAAAGTTGTCCTTATATTTTGGAACCGATCGAAGCTCCAACGGGTGTTTTCGTTTGTGGGATTTTTTTTTTTGGCTCAAGAATAGTCCACGACGCACGCAAGGAGCCGATCTCCCAATTATTTCGGGGCGTTTTTTTTTTTGCCACAAGGCACTATCTCCTGTAAGAGCCGGTCACCAAGCAATGGCGATCAAGCACGATGTTTCATGTTCACTGAACGCTTTTGGCAGGCGCGCATGTATCGCCCCATTTACCACCCCCCACAGGAAGGGGATAGGATAAGCAAAAAGTGTCTTTGTGATATATATATGGAAACAACGTAATGAGCGCCCAAATGTTGGAGGTGTCTCTACTAGGAGTGGGAACGGTGCTCCGTCTCGAAAGGGATGCGTGGTCAATGGTCAAATGTCTAAGACAAGCGACAAATGAGCACCCCCCCCCTGGCCCTCCCCCCCCGGCCGGGCCCGACATGAGTTCCCCCCCCCCCCCCCCTCCCCCCCACCTTCGTCCCGGCATTGTAGGGATGCGAGAGGTCTATGGTCATACGACTACCGCCATGCATGACTTGAATACCCCCCCGCCCCCTCCCCTCCCATCCAACGCCTCTAAAACGCTTTTGCTCACGCCCACGCGCCCTCTCCTTTGTCGTGTGTCGTCCGCAGGGCGCCGTTAACCTCCGAGTGTTCGACACGGACATCGGAGACGATACTCACATCCACACCGTGGAAGGCGGAAAGGGGAAGTCCAAGGTACAACCCCCCCCCGCCTCCCCCCCTGCTCGTAACTGTTGGAGGTGTATCTATTAGGAGTAGGAACGGTGCTCCGTCTCGAAAGGGATGCAATGCGTGGTCAATGGTCGAAATGACGAAGGCAAGCAACAAATGAGTACGCCCCCCCTTCGTGGTGCTTGGTGCTACGGTAGCAATGCCTGCCTGGTCGGTGAAAACCCGACATGCTCCGTCCCGGCATTGTAGAGGTGCGAGGGCCTATGGTCATACGACTACGGCCATGCATGAATATGAAGATAACCCCCCCCCCCCCCATCCTTTCCTCCCTTCTCTCCCTCCTGGTTCCCTTCGCATCATTCGCAGCTGGTTGTGTA
The DNA here is from genome assembly GCA_008828725.1 of Saccharina japonica. NCBI lineage: Eukaryota > Phaeophyceae > Laminariales > Laminariaceae > Saccharina > Saccharina japonica. The sequence goes on from MEHQ01001211.1 coordinate 94,603, forward strand.
GATACGTGGATGTGTAGATATATTCGTTATATCTTGACACGTACCAATGCCTGTATAAAACACATTTAGCCGCGGACGTGTACATAGTCAGTAACGCCCCCGTCCCCTTGCTAGGGAGTTCCCCACTAACGGTGTGATTTTCGGGCATAAAAAACGTGCCTTAACCTGCAGCATGCCTGGTATAGTTGTAGGCTACCTAGCGTGTCCCGTTGGTTGGCTCCCACGGAGATACCAGGTAGGTATGTATACCTCCAACGAGCGAGATAGGCAACTTCTCTGGCGAGAAAAAAGGGCGTTAGAGGCGATTTTTAAGGCGGGCACAGACTTTCGGTGACAAAATCGAAATACAGCTGAAAACCGAAGTTGTATTATATTTGAAAAAATTAAAAAACAACAGCTGTGAGCTCGAGGATTTCGTCGAAGCTCATCTTTGCTAGCTGAGTGTAATACTTCGATCTACTATATATGATACCATACATATAACGCAATTTCCGACGCGAGTCGACGAGGGTACAGAGGGGCTGAAGTCTTCTCGCGATAAAAAAAATATGCAAGGTTAAGGTTCCAACTGTTATGAGGGAGGGGAGGCGCGGGAGGAGAGGCTGCTACATTGTGACCCCGGATCTGAGTTACGGCCATATATACATAGGAGGGAGATAAAAGAAGGGGGAATATAATAAATGGCAAGAGCAAAAAAAAAAAAAAAAGGCTCGTACGTACGTATAAAGCCCTTTTTCCTTTTCAGGACCGTAGAGAGAGGGGAAGCGTGTAGAAGAAAATCGGCGACTACAGCAGCAGGAGCGACAGTACGTAGCACCGGGCATATGATAGGAAGCAGCCAGGGCTGCGATAGTATACATATCATACATATATATGATACGAGGGTGGGAGATGGTGTGGGAGCTTTCAACGTGCGGGGATGTATATATAGATGTATAGACAACTTCGAATTTTAGCTGGAAAAATACGCTCGGTGACAACGGTGAAAGGCCGCGTACGTATATATAGGGACCTACAAGCCTACAAGGTATATACTGACTACTATTAATAACTGTACCGGGTACCGGGTTTGCACGTACGTACAGAAAGACCCCTGCGTACGTATACAGTAGATAGGTATATTGACAGCTGTATGTATGTCGCTTCTTGCTGTATCTGCATGGCAGAGGGGTATGATGATACCGACGTTTTTCTCCACCCCCCTTCGTGTTTGTTTGTGGTGTGTTTCGCTTGTGGCCGGTCGCACCGGACGATTCCAACAAAATACTAATAAAAAACGAACGCCCGAAACGCCCGAAACGCCTAATTTTCTGTTTCTTCGTGCAACCTACACATACACCAGTACAATACGCATATATATACATATATATGATACGAGTATCTGCCCGAAAGTGTAAACGCCCTTTGGGTATATTGATGTTGAATTTTTTTCCGGACAGAGCGCCGGCAGTACTCGTACTTCATATATATTTATAAAAATGAAAAAAAACAGCTGTGAGATGGAGGATTTCGTCGACACTCGTCTGTTGCAAGCTGAGTCAGTCCGGCAGTACGTATATATAATATTTTGCACCTGGTGTACTACTATGGAATACGAGTAGTGCCTCGTAGTACAATCAGTACCGGTAAAGGTTCCTTACGTAGTGCACCCAACATGTACCTTCATCCAAAATACAGCAGTAAAAGGCCTTCATTCAGGGACCTTCTACCTTCTATGAATAGTGGTGCATCCGTTCTCATCCGAAACCTGCCATCGACCATGCCTTCATCCAACCAGCCCCTGACAATGAGCTCTTGTTGGAACCAACAGCCTACTGATAACAACACCTTCATCCCCGCCAATACGTACTACTGCTGTATTAATATTGTATGTCTTGTCAAATATTTCACTACACACATCGAACCAACGCCCACTGCTGTCACATATTTGATGTGTTCACTTAAGAACCAAACACCAAAACCTTCATCCCCGCCAACACCCACTACTGGTATCAAAAATACGTTCACTTTTCGTTGAACCAACACCTATTGAACATGTTCATTCCACCAACACCTATGATACATACCGGTATGTAGTATACTATTAGTATCAATCGGATTTATTCGTCCAACTTGAAGAAGACCTGACCTGGTATAAAAAAAGGTTCACTTTCTACCTACTAAAACCTCCATCTCACCAACACACCTACAGCAGTATGATACGATGATACGTACGTACTATCAAATATCTCCACCCAATCACCACTCCCCAATACCTCCCCCCAACCGACACCTCATGCAACCTCTCAATCCATCCTCACTCCCCACTACCTCCACCCAACCAAACACCCCATGTACGTACGGCATATACCTCTCATCCAAACATGGACGCATGCTACGGTAGCCTGCATACAGGTGCACCATGAATTTTCTGAGCGTGGTCACCTGAGAAGCTCTCTATAACTCACCCCCCCCCCAAAAAAAAAAAAAAGTGGAGGGAAAATGAAAGTGCTACGTACGCATATACCCGATGGGCAATCTCATGGTCTTGAAAGTATAAAATGAAAAAAAAAAAAAATGCTTTCACAATACTGAAATTCCGACAATTTTTGCGTTAACCCCTTAAGAACTGGTCCCACGTATTTGGGGACAAAATACTTGGAATTAGTGTGGGATATTATTTTCAGTTAGAAACAAAAACAAAAAAGTGGAGGGAAAATGAAAGTGCTACGCATGTACCCGATGAACAATCTCATGGTCTTGAAAGTATAAAATGAAAAAAAAAAATGCTTTCACAATACTGAAATTCCGACGATTTTTGCGTTAACCCCTTAAGAATTGGTCCCACGTATTTGGGGACAAAATACTTGGAATTAGTGTGGGATATTATTTTCAGTTATGAATGGGTTAAGGAGCCCCCTCCCGTCACCACTCAGAAAAACGTTCCAGCCAAAAAAAAGTACTACGAGTACCTACCTCTACCTCTTTTTTTTTTTCCTTTTTTTTTTTTTTTTATCGTCCGGCGGATGGGTAAAAATAAAGCTTACGCCTACTCCATACTTCCACGTCTCACTGCGTGTCGTGTGTCAATTCAGTCCATGCCCCCTCGGAAGTATCAGCCCTTGCTGCCTACTACTCCGGAGACTTGAGCATGTTGACCCGACCTGACCCCCGAAGGGGCCCGGTGCGGTGGGGATAGCCATCCGAGGAGTAAACTCTCCGGGTAGTGTGGAACTTGCCGCAGCTCATCTACCTCTATCATGGTATACTATGGCACGCGTCCATCACTCACCAACACCAACACCTCCACCTCCACCTCCATCCCACCTGCACCCCCTTGAACCCCTCAGATCCCCGTGGTTTTGTGTCACGGATACGGCATGGGCGTAGGAGGGTGGCATCTCAATCTGGGCGAGCTGACAGCCTCCGCCCACGTCCTGGCCAAGGACTGGCTCGGCTGCGGGCTGTCGTCAAGACCGCGGTGGGAGATAGAGGGGGTGGAGGCGACGGAGACGTTTTTTGTGGAGTCGCTGGAGAGGTGCGTATTGTGGGGGGGGGGGGGGGTGATTGCCTGGTTTTGCTTTGATTTTGGTTTTGGTGTGGTGGTTTGGTTTTTGATTGGGTTGGTTTGGTTTTACGTGGCTTTACGTCGCTTGGCTTGGCTTAGCTTGGCGTAGACAGGTACTGTCTTGTCTTGTCGTCCTGTCGTGGTCTGCCGTATTCGTGTGTGTGTTGTTCTGTCTGTCTGTCTGTCTGTCTCCGTCTGGTCCTGTTTGTCTGTCTGTTTGTCTGTCTGTCTGTCTGTCTGTCTGCCTGTCTGTCTGTCTGGCTGTCTGGCTGGCTGGCTTCTATCTTCTCTGTCTGCCATGTTATGCGTGCCGCGTGACACCCTTTCTGCCGTACGATACCCCTGTCTACCGTACTGCCGTCACCACGACAGCGAACTTTCTGGTGTCCTTTCTTCGGCCTCGGCTTCGATTAGCACTGCATTTAGTTACCCTTTTACCTTTTGCTTATCGTTGTCTTTCGCGCAGCCTTGCCTTCGTGCAGTCTTGGCTTCGGTTGTCGTTACCTTTCGCTTGCACTTTGGCAAAACGTACCCCGCTTTTGGTTCTACGGTTGCCGCCGCGTGATAGATCGGTGACCCTTCCTCGGGGGGGGGGGGTCGATGGCACATACGATAGCGCCCCTCCGCAATACACGCATTTTTCATCGCTACGAAACCCACGTGATTCTTGCAACGTCATCTGGAGAGCGGGTTTCGACCTCTAAATTAGAGTTTTTAGGTGTGTCGGTGGGTCGCGACTCACCAGCCCACCTATATAGCTCTTGACCGACCCATAGAAGTGACCGCAGTACGTAGCAAAAACGCAACGATGATTAAGAAAACGCCTGCTCTTCCTTCTTGGCCCCTGGGTATGAACAGACCGATCGACCGGCCTACCGACCGGCACACCCACCGACCGGCTGCAGTAGCAAGAACTGAGCAACAAAAGAGAAAGCATCCCCTATTCTTCCTCCTTTTCCTCCTCTTCCTCCCTATTTCACCCTCTGCATCTACCAACCATCCCACCCACAAATCCACCCGCCCACCGTCTCATCCACCAACCCACGCACCCACCACCCACCCACCCACCCAACCAACACCTACCCACCCACCGACCCACCCACCCACCCATCCATCTTACCCTACCACCCACCTACCCATCCTACCCACCCTACCCACCAACCCACCCACCCACCAGCGCACTGACCTGAACGGCTTGCCGCCTCCCGCTTTATTTACCATCCCCTTGCACACGCAGGTGGCGCAAGGCAAATGAGCTGGAGAAGATTGTTTTGTGCGGCCATTCTCTCGGGGGTTACCTGTCCGTCTGCTACGCCGAGAAGTACCCGCAGCGCGTGGAGAAGCTTGTCCTCGCCAGCCCGGTGCGTCGTCAGAGTCGGGGGCGCAACCCTCCTGCTCTTATCTTTTACCCTGTTGGTGTCATTTTGCCCTGTTTTTCGTTTTTCGTGTTTTTTTTTGCTTGTGGCGAGATGCCGCTTTAATCCCGCTGATGTTGCCCTGCTGCTGTTGGTGGTGTTGGTGGTGGCGTTGCTGGTATTGTTGTGGTTGTGGTTGTGGTTGGTGTTGGTGTTTTTCTTTTTCTTTTTTGTCGAAAGAGACGCGGCTTAGATTTTCAAGGGGGAAAGGCCTGGATTGGATGCGAGCTTGCGCGGAAAGGATGGGATGTGTGTGCTTGATTTTTGAGGCCCGGCATGAGTCAAACCCGCACCCTCTCATCCTTTAGCCGCCGCCGCCGCCGCTGCCGCTGCCGCCTCTGTTGCTGCTATAAATAGCTGCTGCTGCTGCTGCTGCCGCCGCCGCTGGCTGATACCCCTAGATGCTGCTGCTGCTGCTCCTACCTCGTCATATCGCCGGCCTGTTTTGGTATATGGTTTTGGTTTATCGTAACACCCAGTCGGTTTTTGGACAAACGCTTGAGCGCGAGGCTGCATGGGTGCGCTGCGCCCGACCTTGAGAGGCTGACTAAAGTTTGACCCTGCATCCTCCGATCCCACCGCCGCCGCCGCCGCTGCTGCTGCTGCTACTGTTGCTGTTGTTGCTGCTATCTGTTCATTTTTTATTGTGGAACAGGTCGGGTTTCCTGATGAGCCAGAGGGATTCCGACAGGCCATCGAAGACCGGCCTTTCAGCCAAAGGAACTTGATGAAGTTCGTTGGATGGGGCTGGGCGAAAGGTGCATTCAGTAGCAGCAGTAGTAGTAGTAGCACCCAGGGGGTAGATTTGACATTTAACCCCTTTAGCACCCAGGGGGTAGATGTGACATTTAACCCCTTTTAGCACCCAGGGGTAGATTTAACATTCAACCCCTTTAGCACCCAGGGGATAGATTTGACATTTAACCCCGTTAGCACCCAGGGGATAGATTTAACATGTAGCGCCTTTAGCACCCAGGGGGGGTAGATGTGGCACTTAACCCCTTTTAGAACCCAGGGGGTAGATTTAACATTCAGCCCCTTTAGCACCCAGGGGATAGATTTGACATTTAACCCCGTTAGCACCCAGGGGGTAGATTTATGATGTAACCCCTTTAGCACCCAGGGGATAGATTTATCATGTAACCCCTTTAGCACCCAGGGGGTAGATTTAACGTTTGACCCCTTTAGCACCCACGTTTTTTGTTGTGAACTACATACAGGTAGTGTGGGATACATAGTTGCAATATACCTGGTATACAGCTGTAGTGCGGTACAGCATACAGTGGGTACTCCGATTTTAGAGCGCCCGTTGACATGACAAGCCAAAACAAGCGCTCTTAACTACGTATGCATTGCTCTTAATCTGCAGTGGGAAATACACAGATTCTAGCATATATAGGTGAGACATGCTGATTATTTGACCACTCTTAAATCCCGAAGGCTCTTATCCTGGGCGCCCTTAAGTTGGGGTACCCACTTAATAGATACATGTATCAATACAACAAATTTCGTTTTTTTTTTTTTCCTTTCGGGTGTTTCGCCTCGTTTCTTTTTTTTTCTTTTTCTTTTTCCCGACAGCTGCCTCTACGATAGTAAAAAGCCCCTCCTCTTCTCACCCTTCATGCGACTCGTCGAAAACCTCAGGGTGATTCGCACGTGGTGCTATAGCAATGTTTGCCTGGTCGGTGAAAAACCCGACATGCTCCGTCCCGGCATTGTAGGGATGCGAGGGTCCATGGCCATACGACTACTCGTACGGCCATGCATGGATATATATCAAGTACACCCCCTCCCCTCTTCTTAACGCGCTCTCCATTTTTTTTTTTTCCTTTTTCGTTTCGTTGACAGGAATTACACCCGGCGACGTTGTCCGCTTCATGGGCCCTTTGGGGTACAGGATGATGATGGGCTACTCCCACCGAAGATTCCAATCGGCGGAGTTTGACAGGTGCTTCACGAGTAATCATGTTGGTTATGGGTTAGAAGCCGGGGAGGGGGGGGGGGGGGGGGGTACTCATTCTGCAGGCGTAGTGTATGACCATAGACCCTCGCGTCCCATATACAATGCCGGGACGGAGCACGTTGGGTTTTCACCAACAGGCAGACATTGCTTGCACAAGCGCAGGAGAGGGGAGGGTGTACACTTCATATTCATGCATGGCCGTAGTCGTATGACCATAGACCCTCGCATCCCTACAATACCGCGACGGAGCACTGTCGGGTTTTCACCGACACAGAATGGGGGGGGGGGGGGCGTACTCATTTGTTGCTTGCCTTAGTCATTTGACCATTGACCACGCATCCCTTTCGAGACGGAACACCGGGGGGTGTACTCATATCGTGCACGGCCGTAGTCGTATGACCATAGACCCTCGCCTCCCTACAATGCCGGGACGGAGCACGTTGGGCTTTCACCAACCAGGCAGGGGGAGGGGGGGGGGGGGGGGGGGGGGGGGGGGGAGGGGATGAAGGAAGAGTGAGCGGGGTGGTCGTTCCCCTCGATGGTGCAGCACCACCCTTCTCACTGTCGGCACAAGGTCCAAGTGAAAAAAATGGCGATTCATACATTCCACTGCGCCACACCGCGCTCACGAAAAATAAAACTCTACTTCCCCCGCTTAGTTTCTCCTCGCCCACCCCCACCCACCTACCCACCCTCCTTTTGCGCGCACTACCCCCCCCCCCCCTCCTCCTCGTCCTCGTCCCTCTCCTCGTCTCCAAAGGCAAGCCCTGGGGGATTACCTGTACCACAACTTGGCTGCTACCCACGGCAGCGGGGAGCGGGCGCTGAGCCGGGTCCTGAAGCCGGGGGCGTGGGCGCACTCCCCCCTTAGACACCGCCTTCCCAAGATCGACCCCTCCATCCCTGTGCACTTTATCTTTGGAGACCGAGACTGGATGAACTCCACCGTGAGTACCAAAAACAGAAGAAAAAAAAACGAACGAGTACTCGTATACATCACATGCATACGAAAGACATCTGAAGAAAATTATTTATTAAAAAAAAAAAAAACGAAGCTGTGAGGTCGAAACAATCCTCCAACACTCCTATTCGCAAGCTTACGTTTGATAATCGGATCGCTTGTGTCTGAAACCTGGTGTACACTAGTATACGTATACTGCTGTGGAGTATTTTTCAAGCCAAGGGGTTTCTTTGTTTGCGTACGTAGTGGTAGGGTGTATATTCGGGTACCCGGGTAAACTACCTAACCTGCTTGTTGTTACCCGTGGTACCGGTACATAAAGTAGGCCTTACTCGTATACCGTAAAGAGCCCAGGGTGTGTTCATCAGTGTGTACAGGGTTGTTCCCCTTCGGGGATTGTGGTTGACTCCTTCAAATCCCGTGGGAGTGTCGCAAGCCGCAATAAGCTGAAAAAGGAGAACCCAGCAGGCGTTCGTTCCTCGTATATACCAGCTATATACGTATTATATATTTCTGGTACGTAGCCACCGCGCAAGAAACGAAGAACATGATACAAAAAAAAATCATGAAAAAAAAAACTCTGGAAAAGCTCGTGAAGAAATAATAAGTACGAAGCCACCGGGCAAGTGACCGTGCAACTATTAATAGCACCGACCTGCCCAAACGGCTTTATAGTTACTGCCGTAGTTCTATACCAGTATATCAACTCTACGAAGGGCACCCGGGTACTACCGAGTACTGCACTTGGTTGGCATGGCTGACTCGTTTATATACGTAAAATAGTGTATTATCAAGGGTTTGCTTGCCCAATACCGGTACACTTTACGTAGGGTATATACCCGGGTTCCACGGGCAGGTATACGGGTACTCCCAGGGTAGATATACCCACAGCATATATACCCTTGAATTGTATACTGCTGTAGAGCAGGGCAATCGTTGCCCTGCTGTTCCCTACGTGTTTTCAAACTTTTGATAAGGTTGGACGGAGGCCTTTTTTTTTGTGCCGGTTCCTCCCGTCTCCCGCGGCTCAGTACCGCGGACCTCCCTCCTCTTGCAAGTCTTTCCCAGCGAGCAGCAACTCGTAGGTCGGTCGCTGTACTGTGTTGAGCGAGGTGCGACGTCTTCCCAAGGCAGTGACATCTAGCCGAGCTAACCCCAGAGACAACGCTGGCGGCATACCCTTGCATTTTATGTTGTTGTTAGTGAGTTCCGCGTCTGGAGGAGGTCGCCTCCTAAGATATATAATGTAAGATAGATAATGTCGGCCGTGTGGGGAGGGATCTTGGGCAGGTTTGGCCCAGCCTTGACGCACACTTTTCTTTCTTATACCGGTATACCGGTGTGTGGCAAGGACGTGCCTCCACAAAACCTCCCTCGCATCTCGCAAGGAGAGATCTCATATATGCGTGTATAGATAAGAGTGTGGGAGTGGGGGTCGCTCTCGTATATGATATATAAATGTGTTGATGTGTTAAAATGTGTATTTTAACGCATGAGGGCAGAGCGGCCAGAAAAAAACGACGAGCGCGCGATCGGTGTTTTACCGAACGCGTGTATTTTACGGAGGACCATAGTAAATAAGACCAAATATTGTTGGTAAAAATAGGGAAATATTGTGTGCCGTAGGTCCTATTTACTATTGTCCTCCCGTAATACCCATTTTCGAGATCCAGACAGGGCAGGGGGGGAGGTATTCTAAAACCAAGTACAATACCTGTTTATTACCCGTGTTTTTTTTTTTCAAGTCGTTTTTCGTAATTTCGTCCAGAAATCCCTTTTTTGCCGTAGGTCCACCGACACATCCTACGATAGAGGTGCACCATGTTTTTTCTGAGCTTCTCGCTTAAAGAGCGTCATACCTCACCGAAAAAAATGATTTTGGAGGAAAATAAAAGTGCTGCCGGATGAGAAATAGCCTGACCGAAGTATACTCTGGAAACATTATTCGTCACAAAAAATGAAAAAAACGACGAATTTGGGTTAAGGAGCCCGATCGTTCAGAAAACGATTCAGCCAAAATAAGGTATACCTCTACCGTAGCACGCGTCCACCTATATATTTACATGTGTAATATTTTGACAACCGCAGTTAAAGCACGATTTTGGGAACAAGTCGCTTGGGAAAATTATATATACGAGTACACGGCCGCAAAGCACGGTTTTGGGCACAAACTACCGGGTACGTCGTAGGAATTGAGGACGAATACGTTTTAAAGCCGTGTACAATACACACGTTTTTGTGTACAAACTGTAAATATCACGGGGGAACCATAGTACATAGGACCCCATATCGTTAGTAAAAATTGGGAAATACCACTCTGAGCGCAAATATAAGGACCGTTTATACATCAATATGAATACTAAGTGGTCCTTGTATTTCCGCCCAGAGTGGTATGTAGGTTTGTGTGTGTTCATGTATGTAGAGAGACGGGAGGGGGGCGAGGGGGGAGCCGAGAACATGCGAGAGAGAGAGGGGAAGTTAAATTATACCGGTATATATAGGTATATATACCATTGTCGCCTGAAAAACGTTATTTCGTTTCGTTTCGTAGGGAGGGAGGGGNTACTATTACAGGGGACCATAGTAAACACTAGTAAATAGGAACAAATATTGTTAGTAAAAAAAGGGAAATATATAGGTTTGTGTGTTCACCGTAGGTCCTATTTGCCATTTTTTTTTTTTTTTTTCCATCCCATTTATTATCTTTGCACTTCCGTTTTCCTCCCTCCCTAGTCGTAACTCAGATCCGGGGTCACAAAGTAGGCTCCTCTCCCTCCTCCCCCACTACGGTTCTTGCCTTGATTTTTATCGCGAGAAGACTTCAGCCTTTCCTTCCCTCGTCGACTCACATTAGCCCACCCCGCAATACTCGTCGTAGGTATATTATGTTTCATAAAAAAATATTTACATACAATATTATACATCAATACATATTTTAATTATTCTACCAGGTACATATAATATGTATTTAAAACGAACGGTTTTCCTATCTTAAAAGGATCGTGCAAAAAGTCAAGCCAAAAAATCTCCAAGCTTCCAATTTCTTACCAGGTTATAATTTATCATATATACCACTCTGGTCTGAAATGTAAGGATCGTTCGTGTACTAAAATCAACACCCAATGGTGCTTACATTTCCGTCCAGACCGGTAAGTGCTACCGAGTGACGTGTGCACCAGGCATAACATACCCTCTGGTTATGCCTGGTGGTGTTACGTTACATATACAACACCAGGCATGTACCAATCCGTTCGACTCTAACTGGAAGACCGTTTGCGTACGTTTTCACATTTAATAGTTAATACCCAAACGGCCCTTTACTACGTACGCGTAGGGCCGGGCACTGCCACAGCATATACTGGCAGTAGTAATCTACTGGTTGACCCGGCCAGTATATTCGCCAGTGGGTTTTATCTTACGTATATACGTCCAATAAACACGCGATATTGTTTTACAGAAACCCACCAAATGCGTTTCGGAAGGAGAGAGGAGAGACAGCAGTATACTGCTGTAATCCAGAATACTGATTGGTTTCAACGATAGACAGTACAATCGCTACCGACTGAGTCAGCCAGTGCCAAGCCCACTTCCCGTCGGACAATATTAAGACCGCTTGGATATTCATACTAAAACGCAAAGGATCCTTACACTTATTATGGGCGTATTTCTACACAATACTCGTACATATCAATATGTACTGCCATTGCTTGCAATCATATGCAGATACCCTCGACTCGAGTCGACGAGGGAAGACACGGGCTCAACTCAAGTCTTGCTCGTGATTACAAAAAAAAAATGCAAGGAAGGAAGGTACGACACCGAAGTGTAGAACAGGGAAGGGAAGCCTCTGCTATATGTGTGTGTGTTCTTCACATTACACCGTCCTTCCTACCCGTCGACATCCATACGTGACCCCGGATCTGAGTAAAGACCAAAAGGGAGGGAGAACAGAAGAAGAGCAGATATAAGTGGCGAGATAAAATAAGTACATAAAAAACCCTGGCGGTACCGGTACTCCCATCTATCAACGGAATGGGGGGGGGGTGTACTGGGGGGCAGATATAGAGGGTCTCATTACTCATCACTCCACTGCTTGCTGCTGTCCATTATTACGTGGACGCAAATCAATTGCGCGCAAAAATACCCTCTCTACCGGCGCGTACGAGGTACGAGAACGTAATCAAAATGCGAACAATATTTTAAACTAAATCCACAACCAAAATAAGCTTTTTATTTTACATACATATTACCTGTTATATCACTGCGAGAGGTTTTGGTTTTGGCGTCGTAGGGTGCACCGGACCGGGGCTACTTCTGCTGCCGCTACCGCTGCTGCCGCTACCGCTGCTGCTGCTGCTGCTGCTGCTGCTGCTGCTGCTACTGCTACTGCTACTGCTACTGCTACTGCTACTGCTGCTGCTGGTATCGCTGCTACTGCTGCTGTCACACAAGCCGCGGGGCGAGAGCGAAACGGAAGAGGTGGTCCTCACTGAAAAAAAAAAACAAGATTTGCGAACAGTATAAAAACCGGAAAACAAAAAATAGGTTGTGAACAAATAGAAATACGACAGGCCTCGGCATGTCCCGGGGTACGAACCGAGACTATGTATGTACTGCAACAGACTACTACTGCACTTCTACTGTCTGATGCTGCTAGGCTTACCTACTACTACTACTTACTACTACTACGTACTACTACTACTACTCTACTACTACTACTACTACTGCTGACTACTACTACTACTACTACTACTACTACTACTTGCTACTATACTACTCACTACTACTACCTACTACTACACTACTACTACTACTACTACTACTAACCACTACTACTACTGCACTCACTACTACTACTACCACTACTACTACTACTACTACTACTACTAACTACACTACTACGTACTACTACTACACTACCACTACTACTACCACTACTACTACTACTACTACTACTACTACTACTACCACTACTACCACTACCACTACTACCCTACACTACCTAACATACCTACTACCATAGCGACTACTACTACTATCTACTACTACTACTACTACTACTACTACTACTACTACTACTACCACTACTCTACTACCTACTACTACTACTACTACTACTACTACCACACCCTACTACTACTGCTACTACAACCACCACCACTATTCCAACTATTACAGCACAGTAGTACCAGGTACAACTTTACAACTTCAAGTGCTACTGGTAGAGATGAAGACAACAGAGCAGAAGAGGCCCTCCTTAACATTTTTTGTTTGCGAACAATAATCCAAAAAGTCTGAACTAACCGGCACGTACGTACGTACGCACCATTATTGTTCAACGGGAGTATGTACTATTAATATTGATACATACCCTGGTACTAATAGGACGAAGGTAGAAGCGAACCTGCCAACGGAAACACACAAGACAAAAAACCAAAAAATAAGATGACAAAAAACAGAAATAGAAAGGCTGAGACCCACAAAAAATACCAATAAAAAAAGATGACTACTGGTACATATAATACATATCAACAAAAAACAAGAAGGCTGAGACCGACAAAAAAAACGCGAGACACAAAAAGAGATGACTATTAATATTCTACTAACAAAAAACGAAAAGACTTAAGATTGACAAAAAGACAAAAAAACAAACAAACAAACAAACAAATAAGAACAGACGACAATCCAAAACAGAAAAGACAGCAGTTGCAGGCATAATGCTTCGAAAACGCGCAAGAGCGGCGGTAGAAGCAAGTGGCGGCCTGCGGTAGCTATATCGTACGGCGTACGTACGGCGGCTTGTTTGTGATCGGAACACAAAACGGGTACGTACGTACGTACGGCGAGAGTCGAACGGGGCGGAGGGATATAACGCGATAACGCCCTTCGGACTCGGGGCGTGCGGAGCGGACGATGGACTGCTGTCCTTTTGTTTTGGACCCATTCATGATATCATGGTATGATGGTGCGTGCCCGTGTGTGCCCGTGTGCCCCTACAGACGAGCAAGGCCAGACACATAATTAACCTAACCACGCCAAATATATACAAAAAAGAAAATAAAAAACACACACACAAGGCACACAAAACATACACACAAAGCACACGACGAGCGAACAAAAAAACGCGCAAAGACACGCAAACACGCGAAGGCAGTCATAGAAAACACACACACTTCGAAGTACGAGTACATACTTCGTACATATAATATCATACTACGTACACACCCGTGGGGAAAACACACACAAACACATACTTGAGTGTACGTACGTGCACGCACGCGAAAACATAAAACACCGAAGAAGCAAAAAATACGCACACAAATACACCTTCAACATAAAACACAAGCGAACAAACAAACCATCACAAAAAGAACGAACCACAACAAAGCAAACGAACAAACGAACGAACAATCCATAACGAAAAACAAACACACAAACAAATAACCAAACAAGAAAACACACACAAAACAACGCTCCACGTTATCATACACATCCACCACCAAAAAACAGCCCTCGCACCGGTTTTCCCATTATGTGAGCTTCGCCGTGGGGGGGGGGGGGACGAACTTTCGAGACGGAGCAAAGGGAGAGGGGGCGGGGGCTGGGACAAAGCAAGAGAGAGAGAGTAAAAGTTACACCAGGTATGCCATTATCGTCTGAAAACCGTGATTTCGTTTCGTTTCGTTTCGTCCCCCCCCCCCCCACGGCGAAGCTCACATAATGGGAAAACCGGTGCGAGGGCTGTTTTTTGGTGGTGGATGTGTATGATAACGTGGAGCGTTGTTTTGTGTGTGTTTTCTTGTTTGGTTATTTGTTTGTGTGTTTTTCGTTATGGATTGTTCGTTCGTTTGTTCGTTTGCTTTGTTGTGGTTCGTTCTTTTTGTGATGGTTTGTTTGTTCGCTTGTGTTTTATGTTGAAGGTGTATTTGTGTGCGTATTTTTTGCTTCTTCGGTGTTTTATGTTTTCGCGTGCGTGCACGTACGTACACTCAAGTATGTGTTTGTGTGTGTTTTCCCCACGGGTGTGTACGTAGTATGATATTATATGTACGAAGTATGTACTCGTACTTCGAAGTGTGTGTGTTTTCTATGACTGCCTTCGCGTGTTTGCGTGTCTTTGCGCGTTTTTTTGTTCGCTCGTCGTGTGCTTTGTGTGTATGTTTTGTGTGCCTTGTGTGTGTGTTTTTTATTTTCTTTTTTGTATATATTTGGCGTGGTTAGGTTAATTATGTGTCTGGCCTTGCTCGTCTGTAGGGGCACACGGGCACACACGGGCACGCACCATCATACCATGATATCATGAATGGGTCCAAAACAAAAGGACAGCAGTCCATCGTCCGCTCCGCACGCCCCGAGTCCGAAGGGCGTTATCGCGTTATATCCCTCCGCCCCGTTCGACTCTCGCCGTACGTACGTACGTACCCGTTTTGTGTTCCGATCACAAACAAGCCGCCGTACGTACGCCGTACGATATAGCTACCGCAGGCCGCCACTTGCTTCTACCGCCGCTCTTGCGCGTTTTCGAAGCATTATGCCTGCAACTGCTGTCTTTTCTGTTTTGGATTGTCGTCTGTTCTTATTTGTTTGTTTGTTTGTTTGTTTTTTTGTCGTTTTGTCAATCTTAAGTCTTTTCGTTTTTTGTTAGTAGAATATTAATAGTCATCTCTTTTTGTGTCTCGCGTTTTTTTTGTCGGTCTCAGCCTTCTTGTTTTTTGTTGATATGTATTATATGTACCAGTAGTCATCTTTTTTTATTGGTATTTTTTGTGGGTCTCAGCCTTTCTATTTCTGTTTTTTGTCATCTTATTTTTTGGTTTTTTGTCTTGTGTGTTTCCGTTGGCAGGTTCGCTTCTACCTTCGTCCTATTAGTACCAGGGTATGTATCAATATTAATAGTACATACTCCCGTTGAACAATAATGGTGCGTACGTACGTACGTACCGGTTAGTTCAGACTTTTTGGATTATTGTTCGCAAACAAAAAATGTTAAGGAGGGCCTCTTCTGCTCTGTTGTCTTCATCTCTACCAGTAGCACTTGAAGTTGTAAAGTTGTACCTGGTACTACTGTGCTGTAATAGTTGGAATAGTGGTGGTGGTTGTAGTAGCAGTAGTAGTAGTAGCAGTAGTAGTAGCGGTAGTAATAGTAGTAGTAATAGGAGTAGTGGTATTAATAGTAGTAGTGGCAGGAGTATTAATAGTAGTAGTAGTAGTAGTAGTAGTAGTAGTAGTAGTAGTAGTAGTAGTAGTAGTAGTAGTAGTAGTAGTAGTAGTAGTAGTAGTAGTAGTAGCAGCAGCATCAGCAGCAGTAGTAGTCTGTTGCAGTACATACATAGTCTCGGTTCGTACCCCGGGACATGCCGAGGCCTGTCGTATTTCTATTTGTTCACAACCTATTTTTTGTTTTCCAGTTTTTATACTGTTCGCAAATCTTGTTTTTTTTTTTCAGTGAGGACCACCTCTTCCGTTTCGCTCTCGCCCCGCGGCTTGTGTGACAGCAGCAGTAGCAGCGATACCAGCAGCAGCAGTAGCAGTAGCAGTAGCAGTAGCAGTAGCAGTAGCAGCAGCAGCAGCAGCAGCAGCAGCAGCAGCAGCGGTAGCGGCAGCAGCGGTAGCGGCAGCAGAAGTAGCCCCGGTCCGGTGCACCCTACGACGCCAAAACCAAAACCTCTCGCAGTGATATAACAGGTAATATGTATGTAAAATAAAAAGCTTATTTTGGTTGTGGATTTAGTTTAAAATATTGTTCGCATTTTGATTACGTTCTCGTACCTCGTACGCGCCGGTAGAGAGGGTATTTTTGCGCGCAATTGATTTGCGTCCACGTAATAATGGACAGCAGCAAGCAGTGGAGTGATGAGTAATGAGACCCTCTATATCTGCCCCCCAGTACACCCCCCCCCCATTCCGTTGATAGATGGGAGTACCGGTACCGCCAGGGTTTTTTATGTACTTATTTTATCTCGCCACTTATATCTGCTCTTCTTCTGTTCTCCCTCCCTTTTGGTCTTTACTCAGATCCGGGGTCACGTATGGATGTCGACGGGTAGGAAGGACGGTGTAATGTGAAGAACACACACACATATAGCAGAGGCTTCCCTTCCCTGTTCTACACTTCGGTGTCGTACCTTCCTTCCTTGCATTTTTTTTTTGTAATCACGAGCAAGACTTGAGTTGAGCCCGTGTCTTCCCTCGTCGACTCGAGTCGAGGGTATCTGCATATGATTGCAAGCAATGGCAGTACATATTGATATGTACGAGTATTGTGTAGAAATACGCCCATAATAAGTGTAAGGATCCTTTGCGTTTTAGTATGAATATCCAAGCGGTCTTAATATTGTCCGACGGGAAGTGGGCTTGGCACTGGCTGACTCAGTCGGTAGCGATTGTACTGTCTATCGTTGAAACCAATCAGTATTCTGGATTACAGCAGTATACTGCTGTCTCTCCTCTCTCCTTCCGAAACGCATTTGGTGGGTTTCTGTAAAACAATATCGCGTGTTTATTGGACGTATATACGTAAGATAAAACCCACTGGCGAATATACTGGCCGGGTCAACCAGTAGATTACTACTGCCAGTATATGCTGTGGCAGTGCCCGGCCCTACGCGTACGTAGTAAAGGGCCGTTTGGGTATTAACTATTAAATGTGAAAACGTACGCAAACGGTCTTCCAGTTAGAGTCGAACGGATTGGTACATGCCTGGTGTTGTATATGTAACGTAACACCACCAGGCATAACCAGAGGGTATGTTATGCCTGGTGCACACGTCACTCGGTAGCACTTACCGGTCTGGACGGAAATGTAAGCACCATTGGGTGTTGATTTTAGTACACGAACGATCCTTACATTTCAGACCAGAGTGGTATATATGATAAATTATAACCTGGTAAGAAATTGGAAGCTTGGAGATTTTTTGGCTTGACTTTTTGCACGATCCTTTTAAGATAGGAAAACCGTTCGTTTTAAATACATATTATATGTACCTGGTAGAATAATTAAAATATGTATTGATGTATAATATTGTATGTAAATATTTTTTTATGAAACATAATATACCTACGACGAGTATTGCGGGGTGGGCTAATGTGAGTCGACGAGGGAAGGAAAGGCTGAAGTCTTCTCGCGATAAAAATCAAGGCAAGAACCGTAGTGGGGGAGGAGGGAGAGGAGCCTACTTTGTGACCCCGGATCTGAGTTACGACTAGGGAGGAGAGAGAAAGGAAGGGCGAAGATAATAAATGGGATGGACAAAAAAAAAAATAAAAAAAATAAAAAAAGTGGTTAATCAGACGATTTTATTATAAGAGCAGTATTAAATTTTGCAGTATGGTTTTAGGTTAGGGTGTGTGACAGGGGGATATATATATATGTTGTTTGCTTTTCATGTTTGTTCTTGCGCCACTTCCCTAGGCACGTCCCGGAGGGGAACCTTGTAAACATATATAATTCGATGTGGAGTCAACCCTCAAGATCCCACGAAAAAAAAATAATTCCGGGCCGGCCTCAGTATCGGAATCTCGGCACCTCAATATCTCGCGGGTTTTTTCATTTCTTCGAGCGCTCTCTTTGAGGATCGGCTCCGACGCCCCTCGCCCTTCGTACCCCCCGCTTACCTCGCCGCGAACGCGTGCGGGGGCAAAGAGAGAGAAGCGAGAAGTAGGCAAATTCTTGCGATTTTGGGTGGCATGTCGAGCATTTCTTTGAATCTTGACAGGGGGAGGGGTAGCCACAAACACAAAACTGCGACTTTTAAAAATACTGGAGTAGATTTACAGGAGTTACATGTTGTCGGCCCTTTGCATCGTCGAGGTCCATGTTGCTCCGCACATCTTCCCGAGTGAGTTCTTACGGTGTATAAGTGCTCTCTACATTTCACAGTGCTGCTGTGGCGAGGGAGTCGACTTCAACGCCCCTCGCCCTTCGTACTCACCGTTGAATATACCTCCCCGTGAACCGTGAACGCGAGCGGGATTATGTGAAGCGTTGTCATTCAATCTGCCGCTTTCACAAGGGCAGGTTGCTGCAAAAAGTAATGACATTGGCTCTAAATTTGTCCCAAAGACTCGGATTTCACCTGTGAAAAATATAAGGTACCTTTAGAACTACACCCGGTGACAATAGCATCACGAGGAGAATGCAGACACAAACACATGTTTTCTTCGGGGATGAATCCTTCCATCTCCTATACGCGAGTGGGTATGTCGTTCTTCTCTACGCAAATATCCGATTGTTTTTTATGGCATTATCACACGAATAACTATGCAGCTTGAAGACGTTATTTTTAAATAAAATTTTTCAAGAACGTTCGAAGCCGGACTACAAAAAGGCCTATTTTACGTGTGAAAAAAATGCGGTGCATACGTGAAGAAAAAAGTATGGATTGGATGTGGTTAAAACCATGGAGTATACATCCTGAATCACACGAGCACGCGCATACAAGTTGGTTCGAGTGTGTGTATGCATGTACAAGGAGGGTACACGTGTATGTATGTAAGAGCGAGTTAGAACAATTTAAATTTGATCTAAAATACTGTTGTACACCATTGCTGCTGTGCGAGTGTGCTCGTAGTGCCACACAGGCAGTGTGAACAGCAAGTATTTCCAGTACGATTATTCCATTTTTTCATGTCGCGCTGCTATAAATAATACAAGGTTCCCCTCCGGGACATACCTAGGGGAGTGGCGCAAGAACGAATTGAAATCCAAACTCGTACATAATTCGATATCCTACGCAAGCATATTACATCATACTACGACGTGGTTATGAATTATCTGCATATGACCGTACATGCAGGGTACATGCATACTCTTTTTTAGAACTGCATCAGATGACCTGCGCACTTTTGGGGATAAAAATACTTGGAAATAGTGTGGCACCCTTACTATTGACTGCATATTTGTAACAGAATTTCCTAACGATTCCGACAAACACTATATCAATACATAATTTTATCTTCTTTCGTTCGGAAGCTTTCCTCGGCATATCTTGGTACCTCACAGCCACTCTCAGCCTCTAATTGCCGAAGCAAAAGTTATTTGCTTTCCGGAGGTTCCGGAGGTTCCCGGCTTTCTGTGTTTTTTTTCTAGAATTGCAATTTCAACTTTTTCTACTTTAATTTTTTTTTAAATACGTCAGCTGTGAGTACGACCAATTGAATGGTTGAAACTTTCCTGAAATTTTTGATAAAAAATATCAATACTAACATCAAGTCATCCATACTCAAATCAAGTCATCCATACTAAGATCAAG